>BFEA01000499.1:855737-868091 GCA_003427395.1 Chara braunii | reverse complement strand
AGAGCACAGGAACGGGGTGAGAAAGAAAGAGGGAGAGAGGGAGGAAGAGAGTAGAGGGAGAGAGGGAGGAAGAGAGTGGAGGGAGAGGAGGAGAAGGGAGAGGTAGGTATGTTGTTTTTTTGGATGGATGGGGTGAGAGCTTAGAAGATTGTACGACAGGTGGACGACAGGAGAGATAGGGAAGCGTTCGAGGAGCACGGGTCATTTTTGCAACCCCCTCTCTTCCCCCCCTCTCCTCCCTCCTCCCTTCTCCCTTTTTCCTCCCCCTGGCTTCTGTGTTTTCGTCTTCTTTTTCTCTCTTCCCTAAAAGGAAAAAATCCATTTTTTGTGGTTTGAAGTCGAGCAGGATGAGAGATCATGTGGGCTCTACCAATGCCTCTAACTTTTTTTTTTTTTTTTTTTTTGGTTTTTCTCCATTTGCATATTCACACTATTCTCGATGAATCTGGGGGTCATCGCGGCCAGGTTCAGTCAAGACAGTCTTTAGTCTGAACTTGTGCCCTAAGGAAAGCAAGGCATGCTCTGTGCCTTCCCCTCTCGTCTCAGGGCCGCTGTCATCATGATGTATATGAACTTCCATGGACTCTCTTCTTGGATGAATCTGATCGCCATGGAGGCCAGATTCAGTCAAAAACATTTTGTCTGAATGCGCTCTCTAAGGAAAACGCAGCATGTTCTGTTCCTCTTCCCCCTCGTCGTCCTTCTTCGCGTCCCCTCTCTCTCGGGGCGCTCTCCTCAAGTGGAATTTGAACTTTTTTTTTTTTTTTTAATGGGATATGAACTTTCCTCTTCGTCTCGAATAGAACACTAGGGCCTTTCATGGGGAAAAAGAAAAAAGAAGGAAAAAAGAAGGGAAGAAAAGGAAAAAAAAGGAAAAAAAAGGAAAAAAAAGGAAAAAAAAGGAAAAAAAAGGAAAAAGGGAAAAAAAGGGAGAAAAAGGGAAAAAAAGGAAAAAAAAGGAAAAAAAAGGAAAAAAAAAGGAAAAAAGGAAAAAAAAGAAAAGAAAGGAAAAAAAGGAAAGGGGTAGGCTGGGGGAATAGAAGGGGTTGTTTGCGTTTGGCAAAAAAAAAAGAAAAAGGAGAGGGGTAGGCTGGGAGGGAGTCCCATAAGGAATAGTGTTCTCTATAAACCAGCTAAATAACAAATTAAAAAAAAAAGAAAAAAAAAAAAAGAAAAAAAAAAGAAAAGACCGGCTAGCTAGGCTACCAGCCGGGCCGCCCGGGTCCCGGGTGGCCAGCCCGTGCAAGGACCAAGAAAGGTCCCAGCAAAAAAAAAAAAAAAAAAAAAAGTTCCAAAAAATCTGAAAAAAAACTATGTTATGCGGAAAACAAAACTCAACAACTTTTGCCTCAGGGTCACACCGAAATTCTTCACCACATTTGAAATAAAAAATAAAATTCAAAAAAAAGTTTTTATTTTTATTATTTTTATTTTTTTTGGCCCGGCCGGGCAAGTGACCCCGGGCCACTCTGGTAGCCTAGCCGGCTAGATAACTATTTAGCCGATTACTGAAGGTGACTGTCATATGTCTACACTGTTCAACCTCTACAACAACCGGGGCGCTCTTTTTTTTTTTTTTTTTTTTTTGGTTAAAGCAACACCATCTTTTTTCTCTGTAGATCGCCACGAGTACCTATTGCCCCTTCTCCTCCACATCCTCCCTTTTGTATCTTTTGTTTCTTTTGTTTCTTTTCTAATTTTTTAATTTTTAAATTTTTTTGTTTATCCTTTCTTTTCTCCTTTTGTTTCTCTTTTATTTTTTTGTTAATCCTTTCTTTTCTCCTTTGCTATCTTGTGGACTCTTAATGGAGCAAGGTCATTAGCAAAGAGGATTGGATTAAGCTCCTGAATGTGGACGGGTTTTGACCAGAGATGCAGAAAATCAGATCAATCGCGAATTTCTGCGCTTCTTCTACGAACACGTCCAGATTCATGCGAGATATGTCCCAATTCTCTTTGCTAGGTAGTGGGACCTCGCCCCTGGCGTCTCTTCACTTGACATACACACATCTAATTTCTTATTTCCCCCCTCCGTTTTTGTTTTTTTTTTGTTTTTCCCTTTTTCCATTTAAACACTCGTTTGCTTTCTTTCTCCCTTCTCTCTCCTACTCTTTTTGCACAACTGTCCTCTCTCCTTTCTCTTGGCACACACACATCTAATTTCTGATTTCTCTCCTCCGTTTCTTTTTATTTTTTTATTTTTTTTCCATTTGAAACACTCGTTTGCTTTCTTCTGTCCCCTTCTCTCTTCTACTCTTTTTGCCCAACTGTCCTCTTTCCCAATAGTCCTTTTGGCACAACTGTCCTCTCCTCTCCTCTCCTCTCCTCTTTCTCCTTTGCGTCCTGTGACTCTTGTCCTCCATCCTCTTCTCTCGTTCTCTAGTCTGCGCTTTCTCCCTTTCTTATGCTCCTCTCTCATCTCCCCTCCCCTCCCCTCCCCTCTCCTCTCCTCTCCTCACCTCTCTTCTCCCCTCCTCTCCCTCCTCTCCTTTCCTCTCCTCTTCTCTCCTCTCCTCTCCTCTCGTTGTCTGGAAGTGTGATAACCGCTTCGCCACCATGGCCGCTCTGCAGACCTCCCCTTCTGTATATAACCCGGGACTTGCCCTCTGATGATACCGCGTCCCTTTTCGGGATTTGAACCCACGTCCGTATCATGAGAAAAAAACGATGTCATGTAATCCTTGCTCGATTTGAACCGTTGCACCATGAAAACGTGCAAGGGTTCAACTCCTGCAAAGATTACATGTATAATCCAAAAGGTGCAAGGGCTCAAAAAATCTTGCAGGGATTACATGTATAATCCAAAAGGGCCGTCTGTACAACTCTTTGCTGGATTTGAACGCTCGTTTGCACCATTCAAAAGCGATGTCCTGTAATCCTTTTTCTCAGGATTTGAACCCCCGTCCGCACCATGATGAAAAAAGTCATTCTCTGTATCCTCTGTACGGGGATTTGAACCCTCGTTTGCACCATGATGAAAAAGCCATGTGCTCTCCTGTAACCCGAGAAGACTAACTGTAAGAGCACGAAGATACAGATTGGGGGGGGATTGCAACACACACACACACACTCACACGCACACACACACACACACACACACACACAACACAACACACACACACACACACACACACACATACAGACCATTTTTCTCTCTGAGGGGTATCGCTAACTCTGGGCGATGTGGTGATCAGTCAACTGCATCCTGGGCAGACTGTCTGTCCAGGTTCAACTTCCTGATGAGTCGGTGAAAGTCCGACGAAACAGTCTGTTCGGTACAGTCATGCTTTTTTTGAGTGTATAGCGAATATGACAAACAGAGAGAGAGAGAGAGAGAGAGAGAGAGAGAGAGAGAGAGAGAGAGAGAGAGAGAGAGATCATGGATGTCTTTTTTTCTAGCCATGAATGCATAGTTCGGTTTGCCAGGAGAAGGCATCTCTTCTTCTTCTTCTCTCTCCTTGATAGTCTTTTTTTTTTTTCCTCCTCTCCTGAGCTCCGCCTGCTCTCCTCCTCCCCCTTTAAAAAAAAAAAAAAAAAAAGGGAAACGGCCTTGAGGTATAGTCATTGAACTCAGCTGCCCCACGTAATTCATAATTATTCTTTTCTGCTCATACACGATTGCATCTGGATTCGAACTCTGGTCTGTATTTCATAATTTCAACAGCTCATGTGTGTATCAACTGCGCTAGGCACGTTGGTCCCTCTTTTTCCTCTCCTTTCTTTCTCCCTTCTCTCTCTCTTTCTGCACTCTGTGCCTTCTCTCTCCCGGCTCTCCCCTCTCTGTCTCCCCTCTCTCTCTCTCTCTCCTCTCCTCTCCTCTCCCTTTGCTCTCTCTCTCATCGTAATCTTTGGACAAGTTGAGTCGTCGGGGAACCGTTTTGCATTGCAGTTCCTGCAGTGTGAAGAACAGACTTTGAAAAAGGGGAAAAAAAAAAGAATGAAAGCTTTTTTGGTGGGGCGGATTTTCTGCTTTCTCCATTGTCTGTTCACACCACCCAGTCATTCAAAAAGTGTCAGCAGTCTATTTAATTTAATTTTAATATGTTTTTTTTTTTTAATAGTAGTATATCAACTGATCATACCAAATGAGTTGATCTACTGATCGAGAGAAACCCTAAAATTGATGTCTACAGTCTTCCCCTGAATACAACGTACGGTCATTATAGCTGAATTTGGTGTATCTTTCAGTCTAAATTCAGCTATAATGACCCCGTACGTTGTATTCGAGGGAAGACTGTAGACTCAGTCAATCAATCAAGTGGATCGAATCAATTTTAATAAAATGACAGACTTTTTTGTGAGGCCTTATCTGTATTCGAACATAGAGATGTTTTGTGAGACCTTATCTGTATTCGAACATAGAGAGGCCTGAATGCCATTTAGCATCCAAAATGCCAACCTGGCCTCCCAGCCAACGCTACCATCATCCCCCCAAATACAACTTACGGTCATTATAGCTGTATTTGAGGGATCTTTCAGTCTAGATACAGCTAAAATGAGCGTATGTTGTTGTATTCGGGGAGGGGGGGGAAGAAGGCAACGGTAAAAGTGGGAGGTAGGCTTCGCAACCCCCAATTGAAACATTACTGTACCCTGATAGGGTATTGAAATGGGCACAGATTTATAGTATTTATAATTTTATACCAAATAATAATGCAGGCTTCAAAATTCAAATCGATGAGCGCATAAATGTCCAATCAGTGTTTGAGGGCATAAAAGGGCCCTTGGTTGTTAGAAGATAATAAATAGGTCATCAGCCATTGCTGACGCTTTTGCTGATGCTTCTTTCGCGAAGAGGTTCCGCCAATGTATAGAGTCTATAGACCTTAGTAGGTACTTGGATTTAGGAGAAGAGGAACAGAGTGAGAAAAGAAAAAGTATTGATAACTAATACTTGTAAGATATTGCTATAGCTATATTCCTTCATTAGGTAAAGCCAGCTTTTTTCGACTCCCAGAAGGAGTGGGAGGTATCTGTTACGTTCGATGTAGAAAGCCTTGACCATCATGATGTTGTAGGAAATGTTAAGCAGTGAAATTGGGCGCCAATTGCGCGCGGATGTTAAGTGTGTCCCGCTTCTTGTAGAGAACAGAGACGACTCCCATTTGCATGTCATTACGCCCCCTCCCTTCCCCGCCCTCCGCCCCCCCGCCCCCTCACGTCTCCCCGGAAGATAGCATTCTAGATGGAGCATAAGACTACGTTGTTCCAATGTTGAAATAACTCAACCAGGAGACCATCGCTCTTTTGGGGCACTTGCCTTTGGCCATTTGATTGGTTGCTCCTCCCAACTCTTCCACCGTGAAAGGTTTGGTCGAGGTCCTGCCAGCTATGCCCGGAAGGAGGAGTGGAAGGCGCTCCACATCTCCTTCGTTAGGGCCTCATCGTCAATGTGTCCAGCTCGGCTGTACGCGAGGAGATGAGGATCTTAGAAAAACCAGTTCTTGTGTAGGTGGTGAGGGTGTTTTGTGTATAATGCTCGCTATGGGTGCTAAGCAATCAAGCGGGTATTGTAGGTAGTTTCTGTCCTCCATTGCGATCCCTTCTTCAAAAATAGCCCTTGTAAATTCTCTTTTGTCATTCTTTCTTTCTTTCTTTTTTTTTGTTTTTTTGTTTTTTTTGTTTTTTTTTTAATTTTGTACAACCGCCGGGCTCCAATCTATTGGTGGGGAGCAGCACTTGATGGGAAGCCAGGTCCAGCATCCCATGCATAAAGCTCGCGCGTATCAGGTTGTTGCTGCAACCTGCCTCTTCAGTTAAAAAAAGGACTCCCTGATGTAACTCACCCTTTGCTACCGTTGTCACCCAAATTGAACGCCTGCCGTATTTGGTGCACTTTTCAGTCCAGATACGGTTATAATAACCGGGCGTTCTATTCGGGTGAAGACGGTAGCTAAGCTACAGCCAGCCCAGCCAACACCAGTTCCAAAACCTCTGCTCCTGTGATCACCCATCCTGCCCAAACCATTGTAAATCTACCAAGGGTCACTCTGAAGATGAGGGAAACATATCAGGGTAATTCTCAGGGCCCCTCAGGGGGGCCCCGGGGTCAGTATGGACAGCCAATCATGAAAGGCGAGTGTGTAACCCTTTCTGAGTGGGGTTTCCCGCGTGGCCATTCCATGTATACGCCATCCATCCCACATTTCTCTCCCCCCCCCCCTCCTCCCCCCCCCCCTCCCCCTCCCCCCTTCCTCCCAAAGCAAGTCGGTATAGAAGTCAGTAATCGTTTTTGGAATGTCTGGCTTTTTTTGTCAGATCTATCTTTTTTTTTTTCTTTTCTTTCCTGTGTGCATTTCCAATTCGCTCTTAGCTCCACGTGGACAATTTTTTTGTTGCATTGTTTTGGTGGTCTCTGCCCTGTCTACCTTGACCCCTTCCATGGCGTGCGCGCAACGCTTCCACTATGTAGTCCCTATTGCACTGCTTTTCTGCCAAGTGAGAGGAGGTTGGCGGCGAAGGTGGAGATGGGCGGCTCTTGCCAGACTCCCAGAAGGATCACCTGCCCGTCCCAAGGCCAGTCCTGCCCTGTCCCTCGCGCCAGCCAGATCCTGTCCCACCATCTCCATGCGAGGACCGCCATGCGACATTGTCGAAAGATATGTTCCATTGTCTCCTGGATCCTGCGGCTGGGGAGCGCTTCCTGACACCGCCTACACCATGGCAGGGTCATGCCCTTTTATTCCAGTTCAGTGTTTGCTCAATTAGCCAGTCATGGATTGGGAGGCAGCAGTGGGTGGGTTGGTTATCTTTCAGCAGTGGGTGGGTTGGTTATCTTTCCTTCGTTCTTTCTTTTTTTGTTTTTTTTTTGTGTTTTTTTATTTTATTTTAAAGGGTCCTTGTGCAAGGCCTCTATCCCGGTGGTGGTAAGAGAACCACCAGGATTTAGGCTTTGCCTGCGGGCCACGCCATCTATTGGTGGGGAGCATCACCTGCTGGAAACCGGGTCCAGCGTCCCATAGATACATCATTTCTTGTCCCAAGACATATCTCTGCCAGCAATCCCCGAAGAAATTTGCCTCCTTGGCTGCTTGAATACATCACACAGCCTCCACTGCGAGGAGGCAAATTTAGTCAGGTGCTCCATCTCCCTAAGGAACCACTTGAGTTTGTGGAGGCTGTCTCTGTCTGTCTGTGTATGTTGAGGTGTCTCTTCCACCTATCCTGTACTGCGGCCTGCACGTCTACCCGGGTCCTGAGCATACGGTAGGTTGCTTTTACTATGAAGGACTGAAGCGTGCGCTGCTGTGATTTTTTGCCCGTCTTCCATGCGCATTCCTCTGGATCCTACACCAAGGCTGAGATTGGGACATCATCTGGGCAGTGAGCCACCCATCCTGTCCATCCATGACCGGGGCTGGAGTCCTGGAACGCCGTAAAACTCCTCCTTACCAGACCATCCTGTTTTTTGAACTTTTTTTCGGATTTTAATGTAATAGGGAGCTGTCCCGGTGGAGTCTAAACATGTTTACCTGAACCCCTTTCGGGTCTGGTTTGTACTATGGTTACCAATGATAGGGGGGTCACTTCGGGTTTAGGATTTGTACTATGGTTACCAATGATAGGGGGGCCATCTACCCTCCTGGCTGCAACCCAGTTCGACTCCTGCAGCGTGGGTCCCTTCCTTTAAGTGGCCACCCATGCCAGCAGGATCGCAGAAATCAGCTGATCTATGCTGTCCTGGATGTGATGAGGATATCTCAGCGTTCCCCACAGTTTTTGTTTTTTTTTTGTCGCTCCGTCCACTCCCTTGTGTCCGGATCCGATATGTCTTGCACTCACAGCACCCCGTGCTTTACCCAAGTGGAGCGGGGAGAGCGCGAGCTGTTGAAGATGCATCCCTGCTGGTCCGTTATCGTTCTGTTCCTGACGAGTGGCTGGCGAAGAACCTCGTCGTAACGCGAGGGTGAGGGGCGATCCGGGATGGTCAGCTGGCCCCAGGTTTTTATCAAGGTGCTCCAGAAGGGGTCCCTTGCCGGGTCCTGCCTGCCGTCCCACTCCCTGCCTAGGCATAGGGTGAAGGGCTTGCCCTCGGAAGTGACTACCGTAGAAGCGGTCCTCTATCCAGGTAGGTGGGTCTATTGTGTCTGGTGCGATGGGGGCCAAACGCCTGATTTGGTCCCTGGCCAGTCCCTCCATGCCAGGTTGGGACTTAGAATCATCCTTTTGACCCATTGCACGATTAAAGCCTTGGTTTGTGTGGTGGGGTCCAGAATGCCAACCCCCCCCCCCCCGTGATTTTCGTTGGATGAGGGTGTCCCAGGCTATCCTGTTATGACGTTGTGTCTTTCATAGTCCCCTACAGTGGCAAGGGTGGGGTTGGCGGGGCGGGGGGCGCTCAGTACGGGCCAGCAGGGGTTGATTGCTATTGGTTTCCACTGCACATGCATTAACCGCCGCTGGCCCATACTGAACACCGCTCCAGGCGCTCCTCCCCCACTCCCAATGCTATTGCAAATTGATGCCAAAACATCAATCAACTCTCTTTTTTTTTTTTTTTTTTTTTTTTTTTTTTTTTTGGTCAAACAGCCCGAGAAGGTTGCTAGGGGTGCTGATAAGAGCAGACACCCCTAGCACTCTCTGGGAGGCTCCATCTATGAACGATGACATGCTCTTTTGAGCAGACGGTACAGCGATAGGCACACCAAACATCATGAGAGAGCGAACTTGAAGGAGCGCACAACAAGTACCATGAGAGCATAGTAGGAGGCAGACACACTCAAGGAGTCAAGGAGGAGAAAGAAGAAAGAATGACACGATAATTCTCCCGAATGCGGCCTCCGTGGGTCAAACGTTTCAACAGGCAAAATATATATATATATTTTTATCTCTTTATTTTTTTTTAAGGAAAGGGCGACGGCCTTGAGATATTATCATTGACCTCACCGGACCCGAGCAATTCATTAGTAGTCGGTTTTACTCGTCAAGTTCCATCATCTGGGAGGGTGGGTGGGATTTGGCCAGAAATGACCCATAAGCTTCAACATTGCTACCGCGACTGGGAGTAACCTGAGCCCAAGGGCTCGATCCAGCATGTGGCCCGTAACGGCCTGTGTGTGGAGGTACCACGACGACAACGTGGATACATGCAGCACACAGCGAATCTACCGCGACTGGGTAACTTGAGTCCAAGGGCTCGATCCAGGGACCATATGGCCCGTAATGGCCTGTGTGTGGATACTGCTACCACGATGGGAGTATCCGGAGGCAGGGGACAACGTGGATATATGCAATATGACCTGCACACAGCGAATCTACAGAAAAGACAAAGGGGATCGACACCACATCAGGGACTCGGTCCAGGGACGATGTATTTACCAGGAGCAAGAGGCTCTATGGCCGGAGGGAAAGGGTTCTTTTCCAACTGAATTTGGACGAAAAAAGCGACATGGGTACATCAGACCCGCATATGACAGGAGCCGCAGCATCAGGACTGCGATGAACAGACGATCGGATAGTGACATCCACGCCGATAACTTCGCCTCGAGGACGAAGAAAAAGGAGGACGACGAATGCCACCAGGCGACAGGACGAAGGATCAGACTCCGTCGGACTTGCTTCTCACTTGAAGGAAGTCACTTCGCGCCTTCTGCATCTCCTGACTTGAAGCGAAGTGCGATATCACAATTTGTGATATCGTAAATTGAATTAATGATGTTTCGAATTTGTTTTGGTTTTTAATTTGTTGAATAGGTTTTTTATCGTGAAAACGAGGAAACTCGGATCCCGAGCTTAGTGGGTAGTTCTGGAGTACGCTCCTAGACAGACTGAGGGCACGCTCACACTAGGACTTTTTTACGCATTTGTGGACGGAATTGCGGCCAGATACATTAAGGTATGGCCGTGAATGCGGTCATATACGTTTGAGATACTGCTTGTGTGAGTACGCCCTGAGTAGAGAGAGTGAGGGAGAAGGTCTGCTGCACGCTTGAGGCGTGCATTGGCAATGTGGTGACTCTGCGATATGTAAAACCTCTACTACATTGTTATTGACTTTTTATCTCCATCATCTGGATTCCAACACAGGTCTGTATGGGTGTACCCACTGAGCTAGGCTCTTGGGTCAACAGGCAAAAGCACCCATCATGTAACTGGCTTCCTGCAATGATGGCTCGCAGTATCCCTGGCCGCCGTCAGGTTCCTGCCAGTCGTTCCGTAAACCACACCAAGCCAGTGGAAGGCGCGACTTTACGCCGCGTCGTTTTTTCGAACGGTCGCCAGCCGGCACTCACCAGAGGGGTCAGAAGCGTCACGAATTGTGGAGGTTAGAGCGTGTCATTATGATCCTTACTTAGGTATCCCATTGTCTTTTTTTTTTTTTTTTTTTTTTTTTTTTTGAGAAGTTGTAGCTTTATAAATCGGAAATAGAAAGAGGCCGGGGACCTCACAATTCAACCCGGAACATCACCAAAGAACCATGCTGGAAAGCGGGTCCAGTGTCCCAAAGTCCTCTTGCTCTCAACAGAGAACAAAAGGAAACTTCTATAAAAAAAATATTTAAACTTGAAAGCTCAGAAAAGGTTGGCCGAGCTAGGGGAAATGTGGCTTCCTACCCTTCAGCCTGTAATTTGGAGGTTCAAACATATTCGCATCTTACTTTTAAAGCACAGAGTAACCTTAAGGCCTACTAGCCAAGATCAAACTTGGCTGAGGCCCGAGCCTGCTTACTTCCTCCTTCCGAGTCTTTTGTCTATATTGTCCCTGAAGAAGCCAGCTGAAGAGGGTCTAGTGTCTCTCTTGAGAGAATCAACTCGTCAACAAGAAATAAATACCTCCTTTTTTTTAATTTTAATTTTTCAACCCCTGATCTATTCGTTGGGAGCAGCATGTGCTGGGAACCGGGCCCAGCGTCCCTTACAGGAATACATGAGAGCATGTGATGATTTTTTTTTTTTTTTTTTTTTTTTTTTTTTTTTGAGAACATGTGATGATATTTATTAATTTGCAATATTTCGAACCCATTCCTCGGCTTCGATTAAGAAGATAATGAGATAATTTGTCCACAATACTACCAAACCATTGCTTCTTGAGGTATTATTTTTCAAAAAAAAAAAAAAAAAAAAAAAAAAAAAAAAAGTTGCTTCTTCCGAACCATTCATTCATTCATTCCCAGTGACGCTATTGGTAATCCAAAACGAGACGTAGCTGTTCGGTTCAATCACCCAGGCCTCACCCCGATCGCACCCCCTCCCTTTTTTCAGGGCCTCTACATGCTCTACCATTCCTGACCTGGCAATAGCCCACAGTCGACTATTGGATTGCCTTCCACCCTGGATAAAAAATTCCCCGCCTGACCGTGACCCCTGAACATCACTACTACATCTGAAATCAAATAAACCTCTCCCACACCACCACCCCCCCCCCACACACAAAAAAAAAAGGTCCACGCTGTCACATTCCTTTGGAACAACCCATGATACAGAGTCTTGAGACTGACGAGTAGGATGATGACGAGCTTGAATTCAATCCCCCCCCCTTCCTTGTTCTTTTTCTTTTTCACCCCCCTGCCCTTCCGCTGCCTCCACCAATAAGGACCGCTCTGATCATGAGCGCACTCCTTATCAGTCCCAACTTGGGACACTGCCATTTCCATTTCCTTCCCCTTCTACCACTAAGGCATACAGCTTATCTCAGACCGTTCGTTACCCACACATCATCCGGGCATTACAACGCCATCAAATGATAATTATTATTAAATTATTAGCCTCCGCAAAAAAGAAAAAAAGAAAAAAAGAAAAAAAAAAAAGAAAAAAAAGAAGAAAAAAGCCTCCGCTGCAGGGGGGTTTCTGTAAACAATCGTCAACCCAAAGACTTCCAGGTGTCATGGAGAGCGCGCGCATTCTTGCACAATCTATTCAAATCCTACTACTGAAGGCGATAGGGTATTAGGAATAGGAGATCTATAAAGCTGATACAATCAGGTCAAAGAGCCCCCATAAGGCCTGGAAAGAAACAAGGAAGGCACAATTGCCGTGTGACAAGGTGTTGAAGTCAACGGAATCCGTTCCATTAGACAACAACTTTTTTTGTCCGTGAGGAGTCTGAGGACTGTGACCCTTCTAGCTCTTTTTTTTTTTTTTTTTTTTTTTTTTTTCTGGGCCTAAATCCCACTTTATTGTGGGACCTCGGCCCTGTTCTCCTACTAATATGCCCTGGGCGGTTGAAGGTTGCTGTGAGTGGAATAGGATCATTGTGGTAGGAACGTCAATAAGGTACTATGTAAGCAGGTACTATGTAAGCATTCACAAACTCAGCTGATCAGGCGCCAGTTTATTGAACCTGCATTCTCTCTCTCTCTCTCTCTCTCTCTCTCTCTCTCTCTCTCTCTCTCTCTCTCTCTCTCTCTCTCTCTCT
>BFEA01000499.1:828727-841702 GCA_003427395.1 Chara braunii | reverse complement strand
AAAAAAAAAAAGATGAACAATGTTACTGAACCAGAAATGGCCTGCAGCGGCAGCCAAAAATGGCCCAGCTATTGAAGCCGAGCCTGAATATGCCCTGCCCGCCGATTTTTGCCGAGCCTGCAGTGAATGGGAAAAAATACGGGACATTTGTTGCTTCAAGCAGGTGCCGCCCCTTATGCTGGACCTGCTTCCAGCAGATGGAACGTAAACAGGTCGTCGTTTTCTTGTTTCCACTCAGGTGGCACCCGAAGCCTCGCCAGGGGTGCAGCCGAAAGGTCTTCTTCTTCAAAAAAAAAAAAAAAAAAAAGGGTGAAAAGGGAAACCAAGCTAGGCACTCACATGATGCGTTTTACATCTAGATACATTTGGGAGAGTGTGAAAGTTACACTGCCAGCAGTGCCAGGCACTCAATGCTCCCCGTGTCCAACGGGGAGTCAGATCATGAAGTGCCAACGATCTGCTTCAGAAAAAGCAAAAAAAAAAAAAAAAAGGTGAAAAGGGAAACCAAGCTATGCACTCACGTGTCGCGTTTTACATCCAGATACATTTGGGAGAGTGTGAATGTTACACTACAAGGCATTCAATGCTCCCCGTGTCCAACGGGGAGTCAGATCACGAAGTGCCAACGATCTTCTTCAGAAAAAGCAAAAAAAAAAAAAAGGTGAAAAGGGAAACCAAGCTATGCACTCATGTGTCGCGTTTTACGTCCAGATACATTTGGGAGAGTGTGGACGTTACACTGCCTGGCATTCAATGCTCCCCGTGTCCAACGGGGAGTCTGACCACGAGGTGCCAACGATCTGTTTCCTTTTTTTTTTTTCTCCTTTTTGTTTCTGTTTTTCCCCTCGTTGATTTCAGTGTCCGTGCGTTTCCACATAGCACACCACCAGGACATCGTGCAGTCCTTTTGGCCCGTTTCCATGGGGCCACCAGCTCCCTCCCCCATTGCCATGCCAAGCCTTTGCCGAAGCGCGGGAAACGCGTAGCGTTAACGCTAAGGGCCCGCGGCCGATGTATGGGCCAAGTACTGGTGGTTTAACTAGTTGAGCTCCCTGTACTGATGGGTCGAAGGGGGCAACAAGTAGAGTAAGCAGGGACTCCATTCTAGGACATAAAAGCGCCAATCAGGATTCTAGGTGTGGTATTGACAGCTAAAGGCAAACCTACAAATAATGATGAATGTATAGCTAGGCAGACTCTGGAAAAAATGACTCAATGGAAGAACCAACACACCTCAATTATTGGAAGAACACTTATAATCAAAATGTTGTATTAGCCTCAATATGGTACAAATTAGGACTCTGGTCCATTGGTAAAATGCATATGAAAGCTCTTGAGAGGCAAATTTTAGCATTCCTTTGGAGAGGCAATCATGAGCAAAGGAAAGTCGTCCCAAGAGTAGCCTGACTCTCACTAATTCAACCAAAAAACAGAGGAGGTTTGGGGGGTTTGGACCCCACTTTCGAATCACAAGCCCTTGCCTTGAAATGGTAAAAAAAAATAATCCTATCCACAGATAAGCAGTGACTGCCTTTGGTTTTGGAACAAATCAAGAGACTGGCCCCTGCAGCATCAGAGGAAATATATCCTCTTTTTTTTTGTGTGTGTGTGACAAAACTCCAACCTATTCGTGGGGAGCAGCACGTGCGGGGAACCGGGCCCAGCGTCCCATATGGAAATTTACATCGAATTTTGAAAGTTTGAGAAACCGGGGCCATTACCCGGCTTTGACTGAGAGAACTTTGAGAATTTTGAGCTACTTAGAAAATTACTACGACAACCCACGGGCAGGGCTGATGAGAGGGAAAGCACAGGCAAGTAGAAACAATGGGCGAACTCTTTCTAGGTGACAAAGGTTTATTTGGCAGAGCTGGTTCTTCAGGTCTGAGAGGAAAGAGTGAGTCATGGCAAGCTGACAGTCAATCCTCCACCTATTGGGGAGTAATCAATGCTGCTCAGGGATCCTCCGGCCATACGGGAGGAAGCTTGAGTTTTTCTGATGTAATATAAGACTTTTTCTGACTTGCCGGTGGAATAGGAACCGGACCGACGCTCCCCCTGTCTCTTATACACATCTAGATGTGTATAAGAGACAGGCTTTGACTGAGAGAACTTTAAGAGAATTTTGAGCTACTTAGAAAATTATTACCACAAACTACACAAAAAAAGGTCTGCCCACAACAAAACATGCCACCACAGAGGTCCCACAAATGCTCAAAACCCTGTGAATCCCTAGCAACCCTTCTAAAACTCTCCAGCACTGTCTTACTCCCTGCCGAGCTCTTCCAGGCCTCTCGCCTCTCTGCTGGGTTACAGGGCAACACAACTTGCCCCAGCTCCGGCCAGCGTCGTAGCAAACCTTGGTTGTCCCTTGGAATGCCCACCCCAAAGCATCCCCAGATCTCTCTACCAGGCCTCACATCCTCTAAGTTAAACTTGGTTGGAAGATAGATATTGGACCATACCTAGAGCCCAGACACATTCCAGTGAACGAGGTATAAGAGGGGCAGCGAGATCGGATTTGATGCTAGATAATCTTTGGACAACACTTATGAAAATATGGCGTAGCCTTCCACTACCTAACAGACCTTTTTTTTCCCTCGAGATATGAGGAAGTGATGCGCCAACCTCTATTTGGTAATCGTTGGATCACGGATCCTAATGGGTGTGTTTTCAACAACTCAATGCCACCCGTGATCTTTGTGGGTAAAAAGGGGGGTATTAAGAATCAAGGATCTTTGGGATTCAGAAACCACGAATTGGAAGAAGACTGAAAAGTTGAGATCAGCTCTACTTTATGCTCAACAGCTGTCTTTTAATTTAGAACAAATTATCATCTCAATTCCGTTAGCCTGGAAACGTTCCTTGAGGAAAGGACCAAAGTTTGAAGAAGGGGATTGGGTAATGGGATTTGATGATCATAATGGACAATTGAGAGCGGGACAGATTGTTCATTTCCTGCCTCATGGGCCTTTACTAGGTATCAACAAGATGGACAGGGATTATTTTTTGTCACCATGTCCTTTGGACACAGTGACCCTTTTTCCTTCATCTCACCTCTATCGTATTAGAGTGTTGTTCATTTCGGCAATCAAAGGCTGGAAAACCTTTCATCCAGAAATGCCTATCCCAGAGTTACCTTTGGATCCGGTAGAATGACAGTGGCAGCCTAGTGAGAAAGGGAAACCACGATTGTTACAAACATCAACAGTAAAAACAACCTATAGATTGCTAAGACCAAGGGTTGATATCGTAGCAATTGTTCAGGAGAGGTGAACGAGGCATTTAAACATTAATATAAATTTGATCCAACACATTAAACTTTTCAAATACATTAGACAACGTCCAACTAAATTCTCTTCCTTACAATGACAAATCATTCATAGATGTCTACCCACCAACGATTGGATTGTGAGTCACTCTACACTGGACCAACAAGGAGTACCTTGGTGTAAAATTTGTCTGACTGTGTTTCCAAGTAGAAAATTGTGTGAAACCATAGTACACGTCTTCCTGCAATGTCGAGGAGCTGTGCTAATCTGAAGATGTTGGGACTGTATATGGAGGGGATTCACAAGGTTGGACTGGCCTTGGGAATGGAGGACTATCCTTTGGGATCCTCCCTTGTTCACACCCACTAATTTTCAAATTAACTTCTTTGATATTGGACGCGAAGCTATCCTATGGTCCTTGTGGTATAAACGTTGTGTTCGTGAGAGAGAAGAGGTGACATTAGAGGTGTTCGTGAGAGAGAAGAGGTGACATTAGAGGTGTTCGTGAGAGAGAAGAGGTGACATTAGANGTTCGTGAGAGAGAAGAGGTGACATTAGAGGTGTTCGTGAGAGAGAAGAGGTGACATTAGAGGTGTTCGTGAGAGAGAAGAGGTGACATTAGAGGGTGTTGAATGGGGAGATTGCATCGTACAATTTGTCCAAACAGAAATTAGAGCCAATTGGAAGATTACCAAGGAGAAATCGAATAAACTCACACAAAAAAAGGACATAAAACAGACAATTCATAATTTCACAAAAGACTGGCTGGGGGAACCAATAGAGCGGTCCTTGGGGGAGGTGAAATGGCCAGGGGCAGAAGAGACAGAAGAACCTCTCAGGAAGAATTTCCAACTGGTCTTCCGAAACTGGTTCACGCTTCCGCCTGGAGCTGTTCTCAGGGACCCTATTTTCTTTCCAGATCCATTTCCCCCCTCTGAGCTAGCCTTGGTAGATTCACAATGGTTTGGCTAGGGAGGAAACTGATGGATTCTATTTAGATTGAGGGGGAGACAGAGTTGCTTGAAGGGAATGATAAATCTGGCAGTCCTAGGAAGGACTGAAGAGGTAGTTTTGTTCCCCCCTTGCTTTCTTTTTTGAGCTTATGTTTGCTGAAGAAATATTTCTATGATGTTTAAGGGCCTCTGGACCTGATTTCCAGCAGGTGATGCTCCCCACCAATAGATGGAGTTAAAAAAAAAGAAAAAAAAAGGACATAGCCATAGGCTCATGTCACACACTACTGACGCTAAGAGATGGCCCTCCTTTTTTCCTGTTTTTAATAACTTTTTACGGGAACTCCCGCGTAGTTACCCCTTTTAGGGGAAACTACGGGGAAGTCACAAAAACGAGTTATAATTGCAGTATGGGCCCAGATACAGTTTTTGCAATTGCAGTTCGAGCGATGTATACAACCCGGCTTTCTGGCCAGGTGGGGTGCCCAAACTGCAAATTCCAAACTGTATCTTGACCCATAGTGCAATTATAACTCGTTTTTGTGACTCTACTGAAGTTACCCCAACTTTTTAATACTGTCCAAGGAACCAGCCAATGCGAACTCGAAAATATCGAGATGCAAAAGCTCACGGAAGACTACTAGTCATGAATAAGCTGAGTTGAAGGCAGAATGACAAAGCCAACAGCACACCAAACAAGAACACACACACTCAAAAAAGTTGAAGTCTCCCGCCAATGAAACCCTTCTTCACGCCTCCAACAATCAATACAACAACAGTGTAGTAGCCCTGCTATGATGTGTTTGGCTATACTACTCTCCGGCTATGATGTGTGTTCGCCTATACTACTCTCCTGCTATGACTAAGTGGCTTACTGCCTCTCACACTCTCTCTGCTCTCGTCTCGCTCGGATGCCGCTGAAAAGTCTGGCCACATAGGTGCTCATCGGCCAACCCCAGGTGAGTATTTGCCAACTACCACTGCTGTCCTGCTTCCCTGTGCTCTACGCCGACCTTCTCACCACCCTTTCCCCCACCGCAGTGCTGCTCCCAGGCGTGGCAGCGCTCGCCTGGCACCTCACCCCCTTGCTGCCTCCTTCCTTGCGAGGGCACTTCTCATCTGCTGCGCTATGCCAGCACTTTTTGCGCCCAATACTGCTTGCTGCCGAATGCGTTTCCCCTCTCAGCAGTCCACCTGGTGGTGCCAATCTATTGGTGGGGAGCAGCACCCGCTGCTCTCTCTTTTTATCTTGTTTGAGGTGGGGATCCGAGGCTCGTCCCAGCCCAGGTAACTACCCGACCAGTATTGCAACTGGGCCTCCCGGGTAGTTTGGGCTGAGTTAAAATTGCCGCCCGACCACGCTCAGATTGGTGCTGGACATTTCTCAGCCTGCACTTCCTTTGGCTGACCTTTTCTCAGTGACATCATCAAAAAAGTGACAGTATTCTCTGTGACATCATAAAAAAGGGAGAATATTGGCCCGACCAGAAGTGCAGGCTGAATACTGTCCAGCAGGTCGTAGAATCCTGCAAAAGGGACAATATTCTCTGTGATGTCATTAAAAAAAAGAACCTGCCAAGGCCTTAGAACCTCACATTCTCATGCCCGTAGGCTCGAATGTTCTTTGAGGTCCTAGGCCTAAGGGCTCCAGCTCTTTGACGTCATAAAAAAAAAGAACCTCCCACTTGCCTATGTATCTACCTTTCCTTAAACCACTTGCACACGGCTCCAGCCTTGCAGTTTGAAACTTGTGGGCGTTGTCACCGCAAGACAACGAGGTCGAAGCGTCAAACACTGGGCCTGCCATTGATAAATTGGATCGGTGGTCGTGTTTTCGTTTCGCGCTTCCAGAATTCAAGGTGTCAGGCCCGCGGCCCAGGTGCCCATGTACTGGTGCTTTAAGACTCCTCGTCTGTCTAGTATCCCACCTCTACAACAGAGGCCAGTCACTGGGTGCACAGTGATCACCTGGAGCTGTGAGCCGCGGGTGTCCTGGAACATGAGACCACCTCCCATCCCATCCTCACGTCAATACTCCTAGTGCACCCCCTATCCCACTATCCTACCTCAGTTTGACCAGCACTCAGGACCATTGCCATACCAATGGGCAGGCAACTTGGACTGAACAGCAGTGATAGGCACCAGGGCTGATAGGTTGCCCAGCCCTGGTGGAAGCGGAATCGGACGAGCCTTGTCGAACTGGAGCTTTGGACGCCAGGCCCAGACAATCTACTACAGGCCCCAAGAGACTATGGACCCTAGGCTCAGACAGGGTAGCACCCACTGAAGCAGTCTTACCGTCCTTCCCCTAGGTTACCCAAGGCCAGGCGGAACTCGGACTGGCCTGAGCAACTTGTATCCCTATCCTTACTTACCCTAGGGTCTAAGCCTTATATATAGCCACCAGACAGTTCTATCCAAATGTCAGTAGGAACCCCTTACCTGAGCCTACTGCAGATACTAGACCCCACCCAGTGACTAGACCCCCCCAGCCTGATATTATAGGTGTACTGTTGTATGGATGTACGCGCACCTGGAAACTTGTGTATGTAGCCCGTAGGCGATGTGTAGTTTGCAAGCTATATGTATACCTGAAGGCTGTGCATGCTCTGTGAATCTATGTATCGAGATGTACAGACAGCATCATCATGTGTGGAAACTTGTGTATATAGCCCGTAGGAGATATGTAGTTCGCAAGCTATGTGTATGTGCTCTGTGAATCAATGTATCGAGATTCGGATGGAATGCAGCGAATAATATTGCAAATAAAGAGGCTGATAATAGTTTGGATAATGATAATTGGCATCTGCACATTGCAGGGGGGCTGGTTGAGATTGAGATCGAAATTTGGGGGTTGGTTGCAATGGAGATCGAAATTTGCGTTCTCTGACCAGCAGATGTCATTCATGATATTAGGATATAAGTTCAATGATAGTACTAGGTGCTTGCATGCTGTAAGGGGGGATAGTTAGGGTTGACTGGTGTGCGCCTTGACGATGCGCATAAAACAATTGTGATTTGACGTGTGCATGGGATAGGTGGGTGAGTTGGGAGTCTTTGGATTGGAGGGGTCTGAAGGCTCCCTCTTTGTAGGTTTACTGAAAGGTTAGCCGCCAGCGTGCAGTCTGATGAGCAGTTAATCCCCTTGTTTGAGGGCAATCAATGCTGCCCGTCAGCTACAATTCATAACTTGCTCCATTTTCTGTAACCGGAGCAGGATTTTGCAGCAAATTTGCTCTCTTTTTTGCTGCTCTAGGTTGCGGAGCTTATTTATTTGAAGTAACAGAGACTCTCTGAGTCAAAGAGAGACATCAGCGGGTACATACAAGTCGTTTTACCCCATCCGTACTCAAGAACAACAATCCCTCCACCATCGTATACTCCTCACAGGCTCACACACCTTTTTATCCTGCATATTGAGTCATATGATGATGTCACGGAGAATATTGTCCCTTTTGCAGGATTCTAGGACCTGCGGACATACACAGTGATGCGCGGTCGGAGCTCAGCATTATATACAGTGATGGCATTGAGGCCCTCATAAACGTCCTAAGCGTCCCCCCCTTCTCGTGCAGAAATAAAACAGGAGAGTCTGAGGGGTGGAGACCCATAAGGTGACGTAGTTAGCCTGACCCAACGCTTGTTGGTCAGTTCCTTCAGTTGCTCGTGGAGGTGATCTACTAACTCTGCAGGGAGACATCCTATAGATCCCGCCTCCTTTTTTTTTTTTTTTTTTTTTTTTTGACGAAAAAATGTCGTCATTGAGGCAAGAAGGCCATTTGCATGCTCAACTGGGTGGGTGGGGGTTTGGGGATTGACAAAACTCCTTCCCGCCCCACATGGCGCATTTTCCCACCGACAACGAGTGCATGCCATTTTTCTGGGTCTTACTCCCCGGAGTAACCTCTATATATAGCACATACCATTTCCCTATTTAGAGCTCTATTCAGTTGTTCCTACAATTTTGGGTGCTTGGTGACGACTATAGCAATCTCCTTATACAAACATAACCTCCTCTAGGTTCTACCTATAGGTCCTATAGTAATTGTAGAACCGTAGAACGAACTAGTTAATTACAGAACAAACTAGCACTTCCATCTTGTGAGGTAAATACCTCTTTTAAATAAGACGGGTAATCTTCCCACCCAGCCGAATCGTTATACACCATAGTTTTTATCGTCCATTCACATTGTAGCGTCGCCACTTCCAAGTAATAAATTCCCAGGATGATGTCAAATGACAGTTCGCCGCTAACAAGAAAGGAGAACATAGTTTCTATCGTCCGCTCAAATTGTAGCATTGCCACTTCCAAGTAGTACATTCCCTCCCAGGATGATGTCAAATGACAGTTCGTCGCTAACAAGAAAGGATAACTTGCCCCCCTAATCTTTTTTTCATCCTGTAGGAAGGTGCAAATTACGTCCTAATGCAATCTTTTAAAATGATTTTCTGCTTGTTGGTTAACATGTATACTACAGGTCTACTTAGTGGCTACACCGGGTCGACTACCGGTAGGGTAGGAGTAACCTCTCCACACAAGCACGACTGATATGACTGGGACTGGATCCTGTCCAGCTAAGGCCCCTTGTAATGATCCTGGCCAATTTTGAAGTACAAATTCATGAGAAAGCGCAATGACATCCAAGTGCAAAAGAAATGAATGAGCTTGAGAGGAGAGAGAGGGAAATAAGAAGAAGAAGAAGAAGAAGAAGAAGAAGAAGAAGAAGAAGAAGAAGAAGATGTACACCAGCAAAGACCAATGATAATTCCCTTCTTCTCGCCAACCACTCTCCTCCTCCTTTTGCTCCTCTCCTCTTTATTCACAAGAAAAAAATAATAATAATAATGTTGAATGGCTGAACCAGAGTCAATGTCCGAATCCTTCTTCTGCTGCAGGTACAACGTGAGGTCCACCATAGCCATGTCCACCCTTCTCTTTCCTCTTCCAAAGGCCGAGGCTATGGCGGACTGCTAGGGCCTTGCCCTGCTGTGCAAAAGACAACTCAAAGCAGCTATGGCTGCTTTGGCTCAGGCTGCCATGCCTGACTCTGCCTCAAAGCTTCTTGATGTAGCTTTACCCCAACGGGGGCCTTCCAGATGCACAGCACCCACCAAGGAGTTGAAGATGACATCCACCATAGCCAGGTAAGTACCTCTGGCGCTTTCCCCTTCCTAGTCCTCGCCTTCCTCCTCCTCCAGCTCAAGCTCCACCACGATAGCAATGGTGGACGGAGCTGGGTGCTCCCTCTTCCCCCAGCAGCGCTGCTGACTCCAGTGCTGCTCCAGCTAGCGCTCCAACCAGTGTGGATGAAGATGACATCCACCCAGCGCTGCTCCAGCCAGCGCACCATAGCCATGGTGGATGAAGATGACATCCACCAAACTTGCACACCGTAGAATGAGGAGGAGCACTTCGCTCCTCCTGGAGATATGGGCCGGCCTGCTTGCCTCTTGGGCAGTGACTTCCAGGCCGCACGGCCACCAAGCACCCGGTACCTCCTCCCTTTCGGAGGGAAGCATCATTGCAGACTCTGATATTGCCCGTACAGGCCCTAGACTCAGACTACTTGGACTGGTACCCACCTAGACCTGGCCTACAACTACTGGGCCTCAAAAAATGCCAACTTTAGTCTTCTTCTGCTCGGCCTCGAGTACCCGACACATCTACTGCTACTCGGTGTGGTACCGCCTACCTGCTACTTGAGCATTTTTCTGCTGCTTGTCGCGGGCCTCTTTCCCCGCCACTTGAGTATTTTCCCCGCTGCAACCCTCAATGTCACGGCCACAGGTCCCTTCGGGCCTCCCACACGAACGAGTACCCTTGCGGGTCACATACGCACTCAAACCGACAGGCACTCAGACAGGCATGCAGACCAGCAAGCACGCACACACACAGACTTCGAAAACTCAGCAACAAGTGGGAAACTCAGCAAGGCATACATTCCATTGGCAAAAGTTTGAAATCAGCTGTGTCGCAGTCCGTGTTTGGCAGGTCCTTACACCCTGCTTTACAGCCATCCATTTACTTTCAACTTTTGCCACATACTTACGCAAGAGGCCATTAGCTCTGGCGACCCGCTTTCCAGCAGGTGCTGCTCCCCACCAATAGACCGGAGCACCCAGGACTCTGGCTAGGAGGGAGGGCTCGTACCACCTCTCCTAGCAAAGACACTGGTTAAAAAAAAAAAAAAAAAAAAAAAAGGTTCTGGCAATTTGTCGTCAACCTGTTCTAACTTGCCATTTAACGAGCTAGGTGCCAGTTGCTGACCCCGGCAAGAATGAGGTCGCAAAGCTCGCAAATAATATCTCCATATATATAATGGGGTGTGCTTTCATCCTTATGACCGCGGTCGACTTACATCAGCCAAGCGTCCAGCCTACTAGTCCAGGCTATCCTCCTCCTAGACTCCTAGTTCCATGCGAACGCGGCAAGCCGAGCCATTGTTATCTTCGTTAACTTGCTAGGAGGTGTGGATGGCCCTGCAGCTGCTGAGTCTGATGTTGAAGAGGTCACCGTTGGGTCACTGCCTATTTCGGGACTTGGCCCCACAAGCCTGCAATGGCCCTGGTACATCCCACAAAAAAAAAAAAAAAAAAGAAGGCCTGAAGGGTCTGCCATGCGAGTGACAAACTTACTTGCCGCTTCAACGGGGGTCTTCCTGTCTGTGTTTGCAGCAAATCTTGCATGACTGTTGTCAGCAGAGTCAGGCTCTCAGCACTCACGCAAGATAGAAAAAAGAAAAAAAAAAAGAAAAAAAAGAAAAACAAAAAAAAAGATAGACTCTATCTTGCTTTCCAGCATGTATTGTCCTCGTGCAGGGCCAGGATGACCATTCCACAGTCTTTTTCATCTCTAGATTGCCAATTTCATGCAAGCTTCTCAACTTATCCCCCCTTTTTTTTTTTTTTTTTTTTTTTCCGCTCAACTCACCCCTATCTGTCGCCTGTCTCTCTAATAAGGCTTTACGTGCATTGCCTCACTCTCCTTCCTTTCTAGATTCCTCAGTTCATTCGCTGCATTTCGCCAGAGGGCAGTCACTTCTGCCACTTCTCGGTATACCACACTAGAGTATTGTGCTTCGCTCGCAAGAGCCTGGATTACACAGCCCTGAGAGGGGCATGGTGATTGTGAAAAGAGTCGTCTTCAAGGAAACACTATCTTAACGATCAAAATTTGATGTGGGCTTTCCCGTTACCCCAACAACCACCACTCCTGGCACTCCTACCCCAACAACAACTGACCCCACACCAACCAACCCCCACCCCAGCACCAACAACCCCCCATCCCAACACCAACCACTACCCACCCCAAGACCAACCACCCCCGTCCCAACAATAACCACCCCCTGCCCCGCCACAACGACCACCAACGACACCCAACACCCGACACCCGACAGCCAGCAACCAACGACCAACAACAACAACAAACAACCACAACGAACAACAAGAACAAACAACAATTGCAGAGCAGTAGAAGGGCTGTGATGGGCGCTGTGTGTATGCCCATCTTGTGATGTGGTTACTTTGTGAGATTTAAGACTCTAACTACATCGCTATTTTGAGTATAACAAACAACAAACAACAAACAACAAGCACCACATCCAACCACCACCACCAACATAACAACACAACAACAACAACAACAACAACAACAACAACAACAACGAAAACAACAACCACCATCACCAACAACCAACACCAAAACAACCAACAACAATCACGACAACCACCTGAAACACAACAGCAACCACCACCACCACCACTAGCAAAAACAACAACAACCAAAAGAAGAAGAACAATAACTACCCACTGTACCCAGTAGTAAATCAACAACTGCAAAACAACGATCACAACAACAACGAGAAAGAGAAGACGACGACGACGATGACGACGACGACGACGACGACGAAGAAGAAGAAGAAGAAGAAGAAGGAGGAGGAGGAGGAGGAGGAGGAGGAGGAGGACAAGGAGGAGGAGCAGGGGAGTATGCAGGAAAAAAGGAGAAGAGGGAGGACAAGGAGAACAAGGAATAAGGCGGACAACAACTTGAACAATGAAGACAACAAGTAGCATGCAAGGAAAACTGCGGTGGGGCCATCCAATGTAGTGTGTCTTAGATAGCCACAACAGGGTTTTTTACGGTGATGTGCCGGATTGTCACGAAGATCAGGCATCTGGGGTAAAAATCCCTTTTCTGAGTGAAGTAGAGTTCCTAACTTGAGGAAATGCATCAGGATTCCAACTTCAAACTCCTCTTTATCGGATTGGCAATAGTTGTCAGTGGCAACTTGCAAGCACCAGAAAGGTACTGCTAGTTGGCATCATCTGATGATGATCTCTGTAAAACTCACATGCTCAGAAGGCTCACACAATTCTTCACCTGCCTACTGGTAGGTAGCCTGAATGGTACACACACACACTATATCCAAACTTTATCCCATTGCGTAATAATAGGGGCTACAACACTTCTATCGAAGCGAAACAAACCACGGATGTCTGGCTGGCTCAGCAGCTTTGTTTGCTCTGTTAGCTGTGTTACACAGCTGATGCAGTTACCCCTGCGCAACAGATGCAATGAAGGGTTAGGACTGAGACAGCTGATACAGCTCATGACAGATCTGGTACTGGTGGTGGCACTGCAAGTTTTCCCTGTTCCTAACTTTCACTGCATGCTCTCTCTCTCTCTCTCTCTCTCTCTCTCTCTCTCTCTCTCTCTCTCTCTCTCTCTCTCTCTCTCTCTCTCTCTCTCT
>BFEA01000499.1:789674-808753 GCA_003427395.1 Chara braunii | reverse complement strand
CCCACCCACTCCGTCCATCCACCCACCCACCCACTCCATCTATCCATCCATCCACCCACCCACCCACTCCTATTCATCCATCCATTCATTCACACATCCCTCATGACGACCTATCTGTGGACTGTGTGTGTCTGTTTTTGTTTCTAAATCGACAGAAAGGAGGGGTGGGCTAAAAATAGCAACAGCACATTTTGTTTTCTAACGAGCAAGTTTTCCTCTCCATGTATGTGAAGTTGAGCAAGATTAAAAAAATTAAAAAAAAAAGAAAAAAGAAAAAAGAAAAAAGAAAAAAGAAACGAGAAAAAGAAAAAAGAAAAAAAGAAAAAAGAAAAAAAGAAAAAAGAAAAAAGAAAAAAGAAAAAAGAAAAAAGAAAAAAAAAACGAAAAAAAAAAACGAAAAACGAAAAAAGAAGTTGAGCAAGAAAAGCAAAGCATCCACAACGACATCCGTTTACAGAAAGAAAGCTGCAGCTGCTCTCTCTCTCTCTCTCTCTCTCTCTCTCTCTCTCTCTCTCTCTCTCTCTCTCTCTCTCTCTCTCTCTCTGTGTCTGTGTGTGTGTGTGCACCGGACCATTACGGGTGGGGACCGGCAGCAAACAACAAAGAAAAGCTCGCTCCTTTGTTCCATGCACATGCACACCCTGACACGAGGCATCCTCCCATATGTCGTTTTTTTTTTAGATGGTCGCGTTCCAACCGTTGTGTACTATGAGACTCTATTATCCTTTTATCATTCTCAGGGTCTCGCCGCACGGTACACAAAACGAAAACGAAACGAGTGCATCTGCCCACGAAAGGTGGCAAAATCCACTCGTTATTACTATTCATAGCAAACCGATGAACCTGGCCATTTTCTGCGGAAAGATACATTCGTTTCGTGTGCCGTGCGGCAACGCCCTCAATCTCGTTACCACAACAGAAGTCAAAACGACATTTCCGGTAGATTCATGTAATTTATTTTTATTTTAAATTTTTAAAATTACAAATTTCATATTCTCCTCGTCGTTTTAAGCGTTTACAGCTTCACACGTGGCACGCTACAGTCTTCCCCCGAATACAACGCACGGTCATTATAGCTGAATTTAGACTGAAGGATAGACCAAATTCAGCTATAATGACCGTGCGTTGTATTCGGGGGAAGACTGTAGCCGCATTTCACTTATACCATTTGTTTCCAACAAATTGGATTATTTTTTTTTTTTTTTTTTTAAAGGATAGAGATCAGAGAATTCGGAAGTTTTTTGTTTGCAATGTGTGAGGAAAACTTTCCTAAAAAGTGGCGGTTAGGTTTCAGCGGGCGCAGGCCTGAAGACGCTCTTTCGAGAAAACAGACCCTGTTTATTTTTTTATTTTTTTTTTCTCACAAAGACTCTTCTCCAGCCTGTTTATTCTAGCCCAGGACGAGGGCTGATCTGAAAAAAAAAAGGAAAAAAACAAAAAAAAAAAGGTCAGGCTGATCTGGAACGCCTTGGCATGGATGGACAGGGCAAGCACCATACTCATTGGTGGGATCGTCAGATTTCTCAGATGGATTGTTTGTAGCAAGGGAGGCGGGGAAGGAGGACAGGTGGGAGAGAGAGAGAGAGAGAGAGAGAGAGAGAGAGAGAGAGAGAGAGAGAGAGAGAGAGAGAGGTCCGCAGCTCAATGGGAGGGAACAGTCGGGGGACTCCAAAATGGGCAGTTGCATACTGTGCTTGCTGAGTGAGTGAGTGAGCGAGGGAGTAAGGAGAGGGAGTAAGAAGAGGGAGTAAGGAGAGGGAGTAAGGAGAGGGAGAGAGAGAGAAGAGTCCATGGTTGAATGGGATGGAACAGCCGCGAGGGAGAGGAGCTTAGAGATGGGTGTATGCATCCTACGGTTGCTCGACAGTGGGGAGAGAGAGAGAGAGAGAGAGAGAGAGAGAGAGAGAGAGAGAGAGAGAGAGAGAGAGAGAGAGAGAGAGAGAGAGAGAGAGAGAGAAAGGGAGAGCATAGAGAGGGAGAGTTCCACATTCGAACGGAAGGGAACAGTCAGGAGGGAGGCGGAGGGAGGCGGAGGGAGGCGAAAGGGAGGCGGAGGGAGAAAGGAGGGAGGGAGAGGTAGGAAGAGGGATAGGGTGGGAAGAAGAGAGAGGGGAAGGGAGGGAGAGGGGGGAGAAGGGGGGAGAAGGGGGGAGAAGGGGGGAGCTGTCTTCGGGGCCTTAAGCGAGGACACGTGTTAGCAGAGCAATGACAGGGCTCGCTACACGTGTTGGCATGGGACTAGGTAGCCATTACGATTTTATTTTTTTGAGTGTAGAGATCGTTTCCAGACGTGCGCGCGGGGGGCGCGTGAGGACGGAGGCTGCTTTTCAGAGTGCAGCTAGACATACAGACAGACAGACAGACAGACAGACAGACAGACAGACACAGATAGATAAGATAGATAAGATGAATAGATAGATAGATATAGATAGATAGATAGATAGATAGAAAGATTTGTTCATGGTCTCTTATTTGTTATACTTCAGGGCCCAGGTCTCGCTTGCAGGGATTCTCGATCCCCGGCCATCGATCTTCATAATCTACGGCAGACATAAAGAATGAGCTAATATAGATATAGATAAAGGAGGGGGACATAATCCCCAGGAAGCAATCTTCATCGAGTATATTTCGTTCAATTGCTTTTGGAAGGAGACGCATTTTCAGCACAACCAAAAAAAAAAAAAAAAAGAACGGAAAAAAAAAACCGGCTAATCGAAGGAGACATTTTGTGACTATCATAAGCATCAATCAAGGTGGTAGTCCAAAGGCAGGGAGACCGGATAGCCCCTGATAAATGACACGGGCGCGCAACCCTTCAAACCAGCAGCGAAAGATGCGCAAGAGCTTGAGGAGAAAAGAGTACTCGCTGAACATTCGTTGTTACACTCATTCGCGTTTGCAAAAGTGTCTTGGCCGGTGCTTATTTCCCTGCTTCATCTCTTTTTTTTTTTTTCTTTTTTTTTTTTTTTAACTTAACAGGCCCTTAAGGTCCTGGCTCCTTGTCCATTCTGGGGAGCGTCAGTCCGGTTCCTATTCCACCGGCAAGTCAGATGGTATTGCATTGAGAACACACTCCCGCTCCTCCCCCTTCTGGTGTGGAGGCCCAAGGCCGGCATTGATTACTTCCAACCGGAAGGATGTACATCTTATTTGTCAGACATTACTTTTATTTCCTTTTCAGGAAATTCATTTGAAAGTAGGCTGCTCCGATGAGCCAGAGACGAAAATAATCCGGTAAGGTCATAATGCACGTACTCTCTCCAGTGCGCAGGTGCATGATCTGCACCTGGACTTCCATAGTGGCCCGATACCTTCTGACCGGGCTACTTTTGTCTCTGGCGAATCTGAAATGGCCTGCTTTGACCTAACTATTCCATTTTTTTTCCAAGTCAAAAAAAGTATAAAAAATAAATTCTGACGAGCACGCCAAGATGGTATGATTGGAGGAAAACGGGGGAAACAAGAAAGGAGGGGGGGGTAAGGAGGAGAGGTAGGGGCAGAACAAGGACGCGCAAATCAGCCACGGTGAGGGGGGGAAGAGAGCGCCGGGGGGGCGCAGGGGGGATGAGGGCCTGGGGTGAATCGAGAGGGTAGAAGGACGGGGAGGCGTGGGGGAAGGAGGCGTCCGGGGGGGGGGGGGGGGGGGGGGGGGGGGGGGGGGGGGGGGGGGGGGGGGGGGGGGGGGGGGGGGGGGGGGGGGGGGGGGGGGGGGGGGGGGGGGGGGGGGGGGGGGGGGGGGGGGGGGGGGGGGGGGGGGGGGGGGGTTGTTGCGGCTCGGCACGGGGTGCGCGGGGGAAGGGTAATTAATGAACGGCCTTCGCCGGGACTGCACCTGATGCATCCTCCACCACGACCTTTTCGGCAGTGAGCGCCTGCTGAAGTTTCTCCGTAAGTTCGCGCTCTTTTTCTCTATACCCTGGGCTACCTCCCTCCCCACTTCCATCTCCTCCACCTCCCTCCCCTGCTGCTGACGTGGCAGTAGTGGAGAGCCACCGTAGATGCCGATCTCTCGACGAAACAACGGCGGTGAAATCGGCGCCGCAAGGTGTCCTTCTCATCACCTCCTTCGGTTTCACCAACCTCGCGGTCCCGACCACTCTCCGCACGCTGCTGCGCGCAGTGCGGTCCAGGCAGCGCAGCGGCGCGGACAACCGACACACGGCACCTCCCAAGGACCTCGCCGCCATAGCGGCTGCCACACCCGTGCCCGCCATGGCCAGAGAAATCGTCGGAATCAATCAAAGAGGGGGGGACCCTCGTCTTACACCCTCACCGTGGCTTCCCTTTTCCGCCTGCCTCCCCCCAACAAGATGAAACCCCCCAGATCGGAGCACAAACCCCACAACAAAACCCCCAACCGTTAGCGCGCTATGCTATGCTGCAACGCAGGCTTCCACCGAGCCTCGGCCCGAGCCGGGCCGAACTGAGCCGAGCGCAGAGACTTCCGCGTCGGCGGACGGGCAGCACCCTCCGCCGGAGAACTGGCTTCGCCGCGCCGACAGCCGGTACTGATCCTCGCCCCCCGCTGCGTCGACTGCCCCCACCAGGCAGACCTTGGCCCAACCTCTCCCCGTACAGGCTCGTACCAAACTCATGGGGCATGGCCCCATTTGCCGGCGGGATTCTTTATTTCCGGCCTTTGATTTTCGCCATGGGGGTCAGAAATGAGCAATCTGGGTAAGTAGGGGAGCTTGCCCATGACCTTCCCTCTTTTTTTTCTTTTTTTTTTTCTTTTTTTTTTCTTTTTTTTTTCTTTTTTTTTTGCCCTTGACCTTCCCTCACTTCCTGTAATTCGCGAAAAATCGATGGGAAGCGTAGGCATGGCTCCGGGGACCAAGGTCCCACTTGCATGGACTCTTTGATCTGGGACCGTAGATTACAAGGATCGACGGCCAGGAACACAGAATCCCTATTCGGTGAGATCCTGCCCAAGGAAAACAGCCTGCCTGACAATGTTACCGAAGGGCAGAAGAGGGCAGAGCAGGACAAGGCGAGGAGACCCTTAGGGAGTCAAGACACTGCAGGGGCACGGGAACGCAGCCCTAAGGGCCTATGTTTTTGTTTTTTTGTTTTTTTTGGGGGCGGGGGTGGAGGAGAGAGAGAGAGAGAGAGAGAGAGAGAGAGAGAGAGAGAGAGAGAGAGAGAAATGTGTCCCTTTTCACTGCAGCCTTTGGGCTGAAAACACAAATGCGGGAACCCACTGCACCACAGCCTTAGGGGTTGTGAATTCTGAGTCTGGCCCAATACGCCCAAACAATGGGGGTTTACCACAGGATAACACACAAGCCTAAGTTGACGGAACTAACTTCCAAGACTCACCAGCCTGAAACTGCGCCTTTTTAAAACCACCAGTACCTTTCCCAGTTATCAAGTCCGACCCTCTGGCTACTGGTATGCCGAGCCTTGCCGAGCCTCGAGCTACCGGAGGCTACCGGTAGCAGGAAAGTCGTCGTAAACAAAATAAATGAAAATAAAAGAAAACAATAAAAATATTACGAACAAGAGGGATGAATCCGCTTGGAAAAAAAAAAAAAGAGAAAACTACGGCGCAGTCAGGGTTACAGTTTGTAATTGCATTTGGAACTGCGTTTTAGCAGTTTAGTCAGCGCCCGAGTTTCAATTGCATTTGAAACTGCCTTTTAGCAGTTTGAAACTCGGGCTGGCTTTATCTAGCAGTTCAGTCAGGCACATGGCCTTTTCTTTCTTTCTTCGTTTCTCTTTTTTTTTCTTTTCTTTTTTTCTTTTTTTTCTTTCTTTCTTTTTTTTGGGGGGTTGCATGCCGTAGGCTGAGGAAAAAAAAAAAAAAAAAAAAACAGCCCCATGGTTGGGCCACGGCCGAGATGTCTCGGCCACAGCCGAGATTCGCAGGTACAACCCTTCACAGGCAAACGCGAAGTCTCAAGAGTAGCCTACTCTGAAGAAGTGGGGGGCTCGGGGCAGGGATGGAGGCCAAAAACAGAAAAAAGAAAAAAAAGAAATAAAAAAGTAAAGAAACGAGGAACTTCGAATCCACCTACGTCCTGCGCAAGGATGACACGCAAAAATGGAGAAAAAAAAAAAAAAAAAAAAAAAAAACAAACAAACAAACAAACAAACAAACAAACAAACAAAGGAAGGCCCTCACCTCACCAGTGCTTTGAGGAATGTATCTGGCCAGGAAGTGAGGAACATGAAACAGGTCGTTTTCCTTTTTTTTTTCTTGTGTGAGGTCCTTGTAGCGCCCTGCCAGCCAGGCAGGGCGGATTCCACGCGAGGCAGCTTACTGCCTCGCTTCATTCAGTTCCAGACAAACACTTTAGCATCCTGTATAGGACCGCAATCACAGCATAAGGGATGTTTTTTTTTTTTTTTTTTTTAATCTGCTGTTCGTGGATAGACGAGGGCCCTTACTGAACTGCGCAGCCCGAATTTCAACTGCAATTGAAACTCGGACCTTGACTTAACTGCTAAATCGCAGTTTCAAATGCAATTACAAACTGCTTTCGTGACTGTGCCGTAGTTACCCAAAAAAAAAAACAAAAGAGGGGGAACGAGAGAGAGAGAGAGAGAGAGAGAGAGAGAGAGAGAGAGACAGACAGACAGACAGAAACGCTAGAGAGATTTATCCGCTTGGAAAAAAAAAGAAAAAAAAAAAAAAGAGGGCAAACAAGAGAGAGAGAGAGAGAGCAAATCCTAGAGAGAGCAAATCCTGGCGAGTCGCAAGGATTTGCTCTCTCTCTCTCTCTCTCTCTCTCTCTCTCTCTCTCTCTCTCTCTCTCTCTCTCTCTCTCTCTCTCTCTCTCTCTCTCTCTCTGCCTCTGCTGTTTCCCCTTGCCAGCTCTCGGACTCTCCCCTTTCTGTCTCTTATACACATCTAGATGTCACATTCAGAAAAGTCATCAGAAAATTCAGAAAATTCCATGAAAATAAGACTAGGAGCCTACTAAGAATTTTAGAACTATTCCAGATCTTTTTGCCGGAAACTTCAAAGTCAGACAAAGTTCGGAAAACCCTCGAGGATCCACCATCAGTCCTCTTACCACACTCCGGCAAGACTTACTGCAGCAAAGCCACCATCTCTACTGCTGCTATGCCCTATTTCTATCCTACCAGCTGGCCCCTTCACTAGTAGGATGCATGGTGTCTTTCTCTCACTATCCTCAATCCCTCTCTTACCTGTTACCCGGCTTGGCTGAAAAGCCATCTGAGAAAACTTACCGTTATTCGAAATCTGAGAAAACTTACCGTTATTCGAAAAATGTGGGAATAGCCTGCCGAAGTCCTGCAAATGCCCCTGAACCCGCGAAAAATCCTTAACACAACCTTCCAAGGTTCTCCGACACTGTCTTACTCCCTGCCGAACTCTTCCAGGCCTCACAATCCCTCATCCTGCTGGGTTACAGGGTAACACAACTCACCCCAGCTCCGGCCAGCGTCGTCCCAGCAGCAACCCTTGGTTGTCCCGTGGAGTGCCCCCCCCAAAGCACCCCCAGATCTCTCTACCAGGCCTCATGCTCCTGCATCAGCAGGTTACAGGGCGACGCCCCAGCACCGGCCAGCGTCGCTCTGGCATTGAACAGCCGCAGGTCACCGAGTATAACAGCCTCAGTACCACCTAAACAAGGTTGCCAGGAGTCCCCAGAATCCAGGAGACATTTTTAGAGCAGAACAGACTACCCCCTCTTTTTAAGAGCAGATTGCAACATTTTTTGAAAGTTTTGAGAACCTCCCTTTCAGATGTTTACATAATACACATGCATGATGGGCTTTGATCTAAGGCCATACTTTTTTTCTTTTTTCTTTTTTTTTCGGGAAAAGGCCATACTCACACTACTGTCTTCCCCTGAATAGAAGAAGAAAAAAAAAAAAAAAAAAAAAGTGCTCATTATATACTTAGCTGAATTAAGGGCAACAGTTACTTTCCGGACGGAATTATGGTCAGATACATCAAATTCTTTACTACTTTCTGGACGGAATTACGGTCAGATACATCCCGATCCGGCCGAAATAATGGTCCGACACACTTACGATACTGGTAGTCTGCGTACACTCTAAGACGTTCTAACGGTGTACAATAAGCCGGTGCGCATTTCTGTGTCATAGGCAAGTGTGGTCAGTGGTGCAGCGAGGCCCTACTTCTCTATGCATAGGCACATTGTCAATGAAAAGGGTCAAATCAAAAAAAAAATAAAAGGAAAAAAGAAAAGGGGTCAGACACACCACAGTGCACATCAAAGGGGGCATTTAAAAAAATAAATAAATAATAATAATAATAATAATAAAGGGGGCATTTTTGTCATGGATCCATGCCGACCGTTCTTGATCCCTGGGCCCCATGCTTGGTACCGCCGGACACTTATATTCCTGTTATGTCCTTGGGAGCAGGATCTTCGACATTTTTTTGCTTCTGTCCCTTAGATTTTTATACTGGTACCCTCCTGGCACCAACATATTGCAAACATACCCATAGGACCAGCCTAGCCATTAGGCAGTGCACAGTAGAGATGTACTACTGTGCTCACCCATATACAACGTACGTTCACTGTAGCTGTATTTGGGGCTGCTTTGAGTCTAGATACAGCAAGAATTACCGTATGCTGTACTCTGTTTCAGACCAATGGCATTGGAGTGAGAATTCGACATCGAGTTCCCTAGCTGNCTTTTTTTTTTTTTTTTTTCCCTTCTTTACACTCACGGTGGGGTCGGTTGTTCCCTACACCGACCCCCTGGGTTAAACCACCAGTCCCCCAGACGTTCAAAAATTGGGGGGACCGGTAGCACACGATAATGAGGGCTACCAGTAGGACCACGTGGAAAAATGGAAAATGCGTTGAATCGCTGCCGCGATTTATTTCGCCGTCAAAACAATTTTTTTTTTCATTTTTTTAATATTTTTCCTCAAAAGATCACAACCTTTTTTTTTTTTTTTTTTTTAAAGAAAAAAGAAGAGGAGGAACGAGAGAGAGAGAGAGAGAGAGAGACGCTAGAGAGATTTATCCGCTTGGAGAAAAAAAGAAAAAGAAAAAAAGAACGTGAACAAGAGAGAGAGAGAGAGAGAGCAAATCCTGGCGAGTCGCAAGGATTTTTTTTTTTTTTTTTTCTCTCTCTCTCTCTCTCTCTCTCTCTCTCTCTCTCTCTCTCTCTCTCTCTCCAACGCCGTTCCCACCTTCTGCTTGCTTACAGTTCCCGCCTTGTCACATATGTTTTTTTTTTTTTTTTCCTTTTGTTTCCCCCCCCTCTCCTTTTGTTTTTTTTTCCCTTCTTCACACTCGGGTGCAGGGTGGGGTCGGTCGTTCCTTGCACCGATCCCCTGGGTTAAACCATTCGTTCCCCAGATGTTAAAAAATTGGGGGGACGTGTAGCACACGATAATGAGGGCTACCAGTAGGACCATGTAGAAAAATGGAAAATGCGCTGAATCGCTGCCGCGATTTATTTCGCAGTCAAAACTTTTTTTTTTTTCATTTTTTTGATATTTTCCTCAAAAGATCACAACTTTTTTTTTTTTTTTTTTTTTTTTGGAAACATGCTCCAAACTATTCGTGAGGAGCAGCACGTACTGGGAACCGGGCCCAGCGTCCCATTCAAGATCATATTAAGAAATTGAGAATTTATGGAGAAATCCTTGAGATACCGGGGCCATTACCCGGCTTCGGCTAAGAAAGATAACTTTGTAATCTACACAACAACACTAAAATTCTCTATCCCCCAAAGCTAAGATGAAAGGGGCATTCATAATGAAAAAAACACCTGCCTTAGGGCCTATCAGCAGACCAACCCTACCTGCCTCACCCCTATATCCTGATGCCCAATATCTACCAGGCCTCATGTCCTCAACTACTAGGTTATATAGTGGCATGACCCACCCCAAAAAAATCCCATCTGCTAGGCCACAGGGCAAAGCGAGCCACCCCGGCTCCGGCCAGCATCGACTAGGCATCAGCTCACCAAAAGACACTATAGCGCCTTCCACTCTCGACAACTCCCCAAATCTCTCTACCAGGTCTCATGCTCTCATACAACTTAAATTACAGGGCAGCGTTGTCGAGCGCATCGGTACGGGACCCTCCCGGCCGCGTCATGCAGGAGTTGGTCTACCTCGTCGTGATACACATTGAGCTTCCGCAAGCCGCTCCGGCCGAGTGCGCCAGCCATACCTCTCGCGAGCCCCTACGACAGGATAGGGTCAACACTCCACCTGCGGGAGTTGTCACCTCCCTTCGATGGGCGTATCCGCGCCGAGCTAGCAGTCCACAGTACGGAAGCTAATCAGTTGCAATCGCAGAGGTGGACCAGCCGAGGGCGTTTCTCGTTCGTTGTAGCATAGTGGGTACGCGTGGTCCCACGCCTCTATTGAACCTGCACGCGAACCGACACACTGGGGGTTGAAGTCCCAAGCACGATTCGTCGTCGGTCAACAAGGACGCATCTCACTTGCCACGCGTTACACCACAACACAGACACAGAACGACACAAAATAAACAACACAACAATACTCCTAATCCCTTTTGTGGTCATCCCATAACCTTCCGGCGAGGTAGTCGGATGGGCGACTAACGCGAAACTTAGTATAAAACCTCGCAAACGCGGAGTCTTCCCATATCGACTAGCAATGCATGAATAAGCAAGCAGTCACAATGATGGTGTACTATGTGGTACCCATAATCACGCGGATCTCGATAATCTCGAGGGTCACGTTCGACACTCAAGTGTCGGCTGACACGCGCCCTGAGAGGTCAATCTCTCAACGCTGGACAATCGCCAGTGCGATTGATCACCACACCCTTTTCTGCACTCTGCGGAGAGTGGGTGGTACACAGGTTCACACTTGTGATGGCAACCGTCTCTTATCGCTCGGGAGACCAGCTCCATCATCCAGGGACTGGAGAGAACTCAAGGGGTTTGACTTTGATGGTTGTCACGAACTACAAAGTCCAACTATAAAAAAATTAAAAAACAAGGGAGAAAAAAAAATCTCTCGGGTAAAAACAGAACGAAACAATTCAAACCACAGGGTTAAAGTCTTTAGGTTGAGTGACAAGAGTGAACTGGAGTTGAATCGTGAACCGACGAATCAGCAACCGACCTGTTATCAGTGATAACAAAAAAATAATCCTTGTAGGATCAACCTGGATTTAGTCAAAGTCCTGAATCAAATCGATCAAAGAAATACCTGTAACATAAGAAAGGTTAATACCCAAGACTAGACTATCAGTCCAATGAAGAATAATCTTCATATGACGATCTCACTCAAAATCGTTCTAATTAACTAAGCCTGAATCTACCCCTAAGCATATGCCCAAAGAAAGGTAGATCCTGACAAAATTTCCTCTATACAGAGTGGATCGCTAGAATCATCACCCGTCTGAATATAGTTTATCTCCTCTAACTAAGAAAATTTTGACAGCGTTTTCCGTAGGAAAAATGCCTTTTCAGAATTTATACTAAGCTTAAATACAAAAAGATGAAATAATGCTTAGCTCTAGAAACCCAAAATTTATCTAACTCCCTGAATTAATAAAAAATTGGGCAGCATCTCCTTTAGAAAGGTAGACTTTTCAAATTTATACTAAGTAAGATATGATTTCAAACGTAAGATTTGAGTTCTATCAAGATAAAATTTAACCAACTCCTTAGATTTCTAAAAATTTCGGCAACGCTTCCTGTAGAGAAAGTAGTTTTCCAAAATTTATACGAACCTAAGTCCAAAATATAAAAATAATTTTGACTTCTCAAGGTTCAAATTTTATCTAACTCCCTTTAGAAAATGAGACTTTTCAGATTGTTACTAAGCCATATATAAAATTTAGACAGACTGAACTTTGAAAAGTCAAAATTTGACTATATAAAATTTAGACAGATTGAACTTTGAAAAATCAAAATTTGACTAACTCTTTGGTTTTGTATAAATTTTGGCATCGCTTCCCGTACAGAAAGTGGCTTACCAATATTTATACAAGACCAAGTATAACAAATGATCCCAGAGAAAATGCGGAAATTGACCTAAGTAAAAAAAATTAGCTCACAAAATGCAGAATTTAAAACTAACTCCTATAACTCTAGCACGTGACGAGCATATAAAACAACTACTTATCCAACTAAAACTTAAACTAGGTAGCGATCTCACTCAGCCACATGCACAACCCAACCACAAAGGTAAGTACTCTTACCAACCCTAAGTCAACCTGGTCAAACAATAGTTCGTAGCCTTTCAATGATTGATCTGTTATACCCAGCTTACATAAGGCATAAAGTTAGACCATCCAATCTTATGGGAACCTATCTAGCTCAACCATTCGATATATACAAACACCCCTCTACAACTTTTCTCTTCCTTGGGCATATGACTAGGATGTCGCCCTGAACTGTTTAAGTATCAAAATTATATATAATTGTCAGCACTTAGTCTTTTAAGGTAACATATGACTGAACCGATCATCTTATATCAAGGTTCAGTTTGCCCCTTCTTACCACAAGTTTATTCTTGAATCTTAATTCATACTCTTTTCAGTTGGTAATAAGCTATAATCGGACCACCCAATCTTATGGAAAAATGTATGACTAGCCTGTTCATAAATAAATTGGTATAAAAATATAAACAAATTTATCTGTTCATAAACAAATTATTATAAAAATATAAATAAATTTATCTCTTTGGTTCCAGCATGTGCGTGACTAGAAACCAGACCACCCAATTTTATGGGAACCTGTCCAGTCCTTCGCCTGATCCTCCCACACAACAAACAAGAAAAATTAATAAATATCAGAAAACCCAAAATAAAACAAGGCAACAAAGTGATATCAAATCTTATGAAAAAATGCTTGGTCATTGAAAGTCAAACACAGGCAGCCCTCGCAAGTCAAAGCAACCAGACTACCCAATCTTATGAGAATTTGTCTGGTCCTTCAGACAATCGAAAATAAACATAGCACTGGACCCTCCAATCGTATGCAGACTCTTCCAACCTTTGGTTGACCCAGTCAAACGTAGACAATGTCACCTTCCTCCCATCCTTCCCCCAGATACAACCATTTTCCACAATCTGCTTTAAGTCAGTACAACAAAACTGAAACTAACTTTACACAAACATTCATTTATTAACTCTGGTTTGTGTCCTGAAAGTCAAACTGAAAGTCAAAGTAGGGATGCAGACAGTATACTCAGTCAACTATAGCAAGAAATACAAATAGGGGTTATAACTGGGTTTATAAAAGGAAAGTCAATGATCACCTATCAATTCCTTGCCTCCAAAACTCCTCCTGAGTTCCGACAGAGCTCCCACAATCGGTGGGCAGGCTCCCCACAGAGTCTTGCTGCGGTCCTACGGGTTGCAATCCCGCTTGCCGCCTTCCTCTCATAAAAGGATTAGACTTAGATTAAGAAGAGCAAGAGGGGTTTCAGACGCTCGAGATACAAGAGAGGGACAAACTCAACTCTCGGGAGAGGGCCTTAATACCTTAATATGCCTGAGGGGCCCACAATGGTGGCCAGAAACGTATTATAGCCCGGTCAACTGAAGTCAGATTATTGCTATTAACTTTCTGGCGTCCTTCCAACTTGCAGTAATACCCCTCCCCGACGGGCTCACTCCCTCCTTCAACGAGCCTATCCACTTCTTCTATGCTACTGTGTTCTTTTCTCTGACCAAAATCCCGCTCTGCAATTTTAAAAAACCATGTTCGAATAGTGCACTCCCCCTGCGTTCATCGCAACCGTGCGTAGTAGTAAGCACCGTAACAACACATGGTACCAAATATAGACGCAAACTCTCCCCTTCACATTTCACCCCTCTCTGCACACCCTACCCTGAATTCGATTAGACCCATACAGCGGGGGAGCCATCTCAGACCACGGTAGCCCCGGAGGTACTCAACAAAAAACCACTCAGCAGTGAGAGCAGCAAGACGCAAATAAAGAAGAGACACAACGAAACCGCTTGTTCAGCAGCGTCGAACCGCACAAACTGCAGTAGTGGCATGAAGACCAGCAACACCGCCAATATTACACTACTATCCCAGGTAATATCGAATGACGACCGATCCACGATTGCCCAACCCTGTAGCTCGGGAATGAATCTTTCGCTAGAACTCCGCCATATACCTTGCACTGCCAGTGAAGCAGACGGCCCACATCTCTGCCCAAAACGACTCCTGCCTCGTTGAGTCAGTCAAGCTAAACTAGTTATTCGTGTCTGTCGGGGGTCCGCTTCCTCGGCCATCAGAACATACGATCATAAATGCTTACTAAAGATGAATCTTACGCTTGAAAAATGGGCAGATACATGCCCTGTTAAGTGGCGTCATAGCTCGTCTTTCGGTTCATCCAGCATCGCCACTTCCTCACGGCAAGCGCTCACTACTCCTCTCTCTTTCTCTTTCTCCCTCTCTCTCTCTCACTCTGAGGCCGACCCGATGCCACAAATTCCCCCCTAACCGAGGCACTCACGACATTAGCCAAGACTTGCCTTTGGTAAAACTGATCGTGATAGCGATCGAGGCATGCAGTAACGACTGTGCTCCATTACTAATCAAGCGTGCAAAATGAAAGCGAATCTTCCTTCAGATTGAGGTATGGTGCATACGTTGCTTCACCCTGTGTACGGTCGTGTCTCGCCTGCTTCCTTCATCAGTAGAATGAATCTTCCGCTAGAACACGAAAAGATACATGATCATTTAAAAGATCTCTTCCTGTGCGCAGCTCTAATCACTACTGCGGCTCAAACCAGTCCCTTACTGCCAAGATATACCTCACCATCGCCCTCATAACGACCCAAAACTATGAAGTAGAGTTCTCTTTCGTCAACATCAATCAAATAGCGGTCTAGATTCTACATTTTCACCTCTCTCCTCCATAACTCCGCGCACCATTCTTCTTTCTAACTCTATATCTTCTAATTAGTCTTCGAAACTAACTACATCAATGGACTCGCCCTCCCCGATAACCACGGATTCGGCTTTTATTTTGCTGAGATCAGTTAAGAATCGAAATTATATGATTTTCTATGCTTTTTTCTTCTTCTCCCTTCGCTCATCCATATCTCCTCGTTCCTAACCTTCTCGCTAACTCTTTTCTTACTAAGTTTCTGTAAAATCTGACCTCAGATCAGTACTCGCAGCTACTAAAAACCCCTAGTTAATAACTTTACTCGCCCGATTTCGTCGAGAAACGAGCAAAATACACTTTTTTTCACTCCAGTTCTTTTCCTTCCCCGTCACTCTCCGTGCACCCCTTTTCTCACCAACCTCTCATTCTACTCATCCAGCGCTAAAACTAACTCCACTGCTGCACTCGGACCGTGCCAAAACCCTCGTCTACTATCTTCCCTCGCTCATTTTCATCAAGAAATGAGCGAGATATGCACTTTCGACTTCCGCCATAACCATTCTCCTTTGTCTCCATCTGCGAATGCACCCCGACGCGATCCCCGTTCAAATTCATTCACCCTTTGCTGAACTGCTTTGCCCTGTTCCTCTCGTCGTCCCCCGTTTCGAGTAATAGCGCTCGGTCACACAGTCGAGCGGTAGGACTACTCCTTTCCTTCGACTATCTTGAGGGAAACTGCGAAGGGAAAATTGCCACGGTTTGACTAGTCCCTTCGCCCCCATACCCAGCCCCACGAACGGGTTGCAACAGTACCACTGCAAATTCATTTGTTCCGCTCTTCTCAGGCTGAGTCGTCCTACTTTGGGTCACCAATGGGCCTGCTCACACCCAGACAGCGGCATCGAGGGTGCGGCCTGCTGTGGAATTCGCAACATAAGCCTCGGTCAGGCGGGTCCTAGTACGAATCTTAGTCGTACTTATTCAAATGAGAACTTTGAAGCCTGAAGTGGCGAAAGCCTTCGTGACTGGCTGTGGTGCCCGACCTGCGGCTCCTGATGCTACGCCCTGGGCTGCCCTGCCCGGGCACAACTCGCCACGTTCTGGGTCCCAACGACGAGCTTACACTCAACCTTTCATAACAAATAGTGGCGGACGGCGGTGCGCCCGGAGAAAGTCCCCGCTACTCAGTTTTTTTCGCCTAGAGGCCTAATCACCCACCAGCCTCCATGCACATTGAACACCTTGGTCCGTATTTCAAAACGGCGGTATAGATGAGTTTCGCCAACATCCCAAACACGCAAGGGCCTGTAGGTCAGCTCAAGGTCTTCAACCCGCTCGATGGTCCCTAAATCCGGCGTGGCACTCAAGTCAAGGAACACCGAGGCAAATAATAATAATGACAATAAATAGTAAAAATATTTATAAACTTTTAATCGTCAGAATATGACGAGCACCGAAAACGAAACCACTAGTACCGTTCCAACGCCGCCTCCGACAAAACTTAAAGGGATAGCACCGTCGGGCCTTCAACCCCTCAGTCCCTCGGCGCTACTCTGATATCCAATGTGGTTGCCACTCGATCTCGATCCCTAAATCTTTTTGATGTAAGTCCGATGCTGTAACCGCTAATGCTAGGCCCAAGTTTGGGTCTAGCTTTGACGGTCACCTAAAAAATCTAATACTGCGCGACGCGCAAATCTACCGAAACGTTTTCAAAATCACATTGTTGTCGACGCCGTCCTCTGCACGTACGCACAGGGCACAGGCAAGCGCACCAATCAAGAAACAAAAATCTTTTTAATCCCAGTTTAATAAAATATTGGCCGGGACAATCATTAAAAAATAAAAAAAATCATGCGCACCTGAAGTTCACGCGCCCACACACTCTCTACTCTAGTCAACCATTCAATCACCGTAAACCACAGGTACAATCGCGCCTCGCGGGGTAAACTTTAAACCAAACTTATTTTCTGTCACTTGCAAAAAACAAGGCGGATACCCTTGTAAGGGTATTCGCGCCGACAGCGCAACCAAGCTCTAGCACTGACCAGCGTCGTTCTGGCCTCGTCTATTCGCAAACCACTGGGACTTAGGACTAAGGCAAATACCAGTCAAGCCACCAATCAGCAGCATAGTTGTAGATCCCATCATTCATCTCCTTCTCTTTCTAGAACTATAAAAGGAGGTCAAGAAAATTTAGGAAAACCATGGCTAACTGCTGACCAATTGCTAGGCTGCTCAAGCAGCAATTACTAAGTAAAAAAGGAGAGCCACATAAGTCCTTCGAATGCTCAACCCCCCTGGAATCCCTAACAAAACCCTCTAAGATTCTCTAACACTGTCTTATTTCCTGCCGAGCTCTCCCAGGCCTCATGCCCCCACCCTGCTAGGTTACAGGGCAACACGACTCACCCCGACTCCGGCCAGCTTCGTCTCGATAGCAACCATTGGTTTTCCCTTGGAATGCCCGCCCCAAGGCACCCCCAAATCTCTCTACTAGGCCTCACGCTCCTGCTATCAACAAGTTATAGGAAAACTCCCCAGCACCGACCACCGTCATTCTGGCATTGAAAAAGCGCAAATCCATGAATATAATAGCATCAAAGAAGCCTAAAGTGAATCGCAAGAAGTACCTAGAATCCTAAGGCATTCTCAAGACCACCAAACACAACCGAGAACAACAAAATTGTATGTGAAAATTGAGAACCACTTAGGATAATTTGGAACCCTATATAATCAAAACCACGTTACCCGAGTGTTATTCAACCGACCATCCCACAACTGCCTCAACCCACCTATCCTCGATATCAAGCTCTACCAGGCCTCACACCCCCAGCCGCTTGGTTACAGGGTGGCGTGACCCACCCCAGCTCCGACCCGCGTCGTCTTAGTAGCAGCTCACGGTTAGCCACTGGATTGTCTTCAAAAGATCACGACCTAATCTATTCGGACACCAATTTTCAGAATTTTTTTTGCCTTGGTCTGAGCGCAAAAAAACACTGAAGTTAGGGCACTTTTCCATTGGCCCATAGGTGGCGGAGTGGCACAAATGGAAAATGCACCGATTCGGTGTGTCAATTATTTCACTGTCTAAACTTTCTTTTTATTTTTTTTGATATTTTCCTGGAAAGATCTCGACCTAATCTACTGGATCCCAAATTTTCAGATTGTTTTGTGGATTATTGGGGGCGCAAAAAATTGCCAAAGTTAGTGCAAAAAAATTGTGCGGTTGGACCCGCTGGTTGCCTGTTGGTCGACGCCCTCCCGCTAAATGCGCCCCATACTCACCGGAGAGCTCATTTTTGGCCGGCGGGGGGACTGGTGGTTTAACCACCAGTACCCCAACCATATATTGGCTGCGTGAAAAAACAAAGCAGAATTGTTCTTACTCGGTTGAATTTGAGCGCTGAATTCAGGCCTGTTGATCTGAGTGCAGTTGGCCAGTATACACGCTTCGACTTGCTCGGGTACTGGTGGTTTAAACCACCATTGCCTTTCCCATATGTCGGCCGCGGACATTGCATGCAGGCTCGAAAATCAAGACTGGCAGTCGGTTCAATTTATCGGATGCCGCCCTTCCGTTTCAGGCCAGCGTGTTCCCTGCTTGGAGAACAAATATGCGTCGGTTAAAGTGGCCTGACGCTTTTGCTACCAGCCCAGATCTGAATCGAAATGCTCTTAGAGCACATACCCGCCATCACTTGTTTTGCCCATTATAAATTTTTGTTTTATTGGAGTTCTATTATTTTTTGGGAAAGATCATTGCTCAATTCCTCAAAATTTTCAGATATTCCAACAATTATTCTGCTTACAAAAGGTCCCCAAAGTAGACGTACTCAACATGTTGCACTAAGCTGCTGACTGCCTGCGACCAAACCTATTGGCGACAGCCACATCTTCTCGATCGGGCAACCTAAAATTCTGTTGTTCGGGTACCTTTTTGGGCCTCCTGTAACAAGGTGGGACGGGTCATACATTTTTCAAAGGTACTGGTAGGGCAACCAAATAGTTGTTGGTCCTCCACAAAAATGTGAAGGGCTGGTCACTGCATACCTTTCACCCCGGTTATACCCCATTTCGAGTGGTTGCCCGCCGCAAAAACGTCATGCCATCTTGACGCAGACACAACAACCCGTTGTCTACTGCGTGGGAGCGGGGAATGTGGCCCTAAGGGTAGATGTAAGGTTTTGAAAGTCGGAGAGAGAGAGAGAGAGAGAGAGAGAGAGAGAGAGAGAGAGAGAGAGAGAGAGAGAGAGAGAGAGAGAGAGAGAGAGAG
>BFEA01000499.1:773823-784873 GCA_003427395.1 Chara braunii | reverse complement strand
TGTCTGTCTATGTGTATGTGTCTGTCTCCCTCCCTCCCTCCTCTCTCAGTTCATCATCACACATGCAAGAATAAAGAAAAGAACAAAAATGATTGAAAAATACATATTTTGCAACGATATGGATCTGTGCTGTCTCTCACCTATCTTGAAAACGCCATAAAGAGAACAAGGAATGCTGGACTCCTAGGCAAAATCAAAGATCCAATTCATGATATCATCTGTGACCATTGGCAACAGCCGCAGGAAACCCGCACCCCATGTTTTCCCTGTCACCTAGTTCATTGCGGATGGCAGATTGCAATGCGACTAAGTACTCAGTGGCCGAGCATGACGTCGTTGTAATAGTAGACGCATGTGCGAGGAATGGCATCTTCCGAAGAGCGCGCCCACTTAAACCCTGTGGGACAGGAGAATCAGCAAGCATCCACATGCGCATGTGTTATGAATTTTCAGCACAACATCCCCTGTTCCAGCCAGATGAGTAGATCCAAAATCACAGCAACTTTATCTCTACTGCAGACGATGAAGCATGCTTAAACCACCACTCTACCCGACACCAAAAACTGGCATTCCGGTGAGTTCGGAGCGGGTCTTCAGGGGGGGGCCCCGACCGGCGGGTGCAGGTGGTTTAAGCATGCTTCATCGTCCGCATCCCCCGGTGCCTTAACGGCACACTTGCACGTTATGAAAGGAGGCAGAGTAAAAGGGGATGTATACTCCTGTTCATTTTTCTTCAGGTCTTCAGCTTATATTTTGTCTGTTCTCTTAACGATGCTCATTCACGTGTGTTTACTGGTAATACACGAGGGGAGGGACGAATGAAGGGGAAGAAATGAAAGGGAAGGAGGTGTTTTAGAGGCGGCGAGGGGTGGGGGAGGAAGAAGGGGCAGCAAAGAACAGAACAGAGGAGTAACAAATTTCACCGGGTCCTTAGTACTCTGTAATGATTCTGGTTGTCTGTTGTCTGAAGACCAACACTCACTCACATAGACTCCCAGGTATGCCCATACATACACAGAAGGAAGGGGAGAGGATAGGTGTATCACACCGCACAGGGACAGATAAACACAGCGGAAGACTTAACCATGTGATATGACAGGGTACACTGAAAGTGCAATTCACTCCACTCAATCCTCACAACCAGTCATAAAAGAAAGCCGAGTAGATCACATCCAGGAAACAATGAAACGATGATAGTCCAAACCCAGTATCAACACTGTTTATTATACTCAGAGTCTCGAATTGTCAGAATAACTTCAGAACTATGATGCGCTGCTCAGAGATGAGCAGTGCTTCACTCCCCAACCCTGATGAACCGCTATCACTACCCCTGAGTCCCTGAAACATCAAGCGCCAACCAGATACAACCTCCAAAGGCAAGCGCCACCCTGAAACAGGTCTCTGAGGCCAAGCGCCACTCAGAGGATGAAGAAGAAGACCAGCACCACAGTATCTGATGATGACGAAGTGTCGAAAGACTTCCCGGGTGGAAGTCTGCAGCAGCGCCACCACTCCTGACAAGATGACCTCCGAGAATGAAGCTGCAGCTATGGCTGCAGCGCCACTACCGTGGAACCCCACTCTGGAGGAGGGTCCAGCAGGGCACCAACTTCTCTCGCCTACAGCAGACCTCAATAACCCAGACCTCTGTACAGCCCCGCGTGCTGACAGAGTACAGCGCAGGTCCCAGCTATGGCCGGCGCTCCGGAGGTCTGGCTATGTGTGTCTCCCTCAACGCTGAGCCGTCACCACTTCCAGTTCACGCGTTGCACAGCAGCGATGTACTCGGTACCAACTGCCGAAAGCCCTGAACCGATGTGCCCATCCTATCTATAGTCTAAACTAGCCTAGACTCGACCTAGACCGGACTGACTGACCGACCGGTACCGTTTTCTGTTTTGGCCTCTAGGGCCTCTCCCTACCCGGCTATAGGTTATAGGACCGTCTATCAGCTTAGGCCCTTAGGGCCTGTCTGTCCTACGGGTAGCCCGGGTCTGCTATTTGCAGTTAGGGTACCTGTAGGAAATTCAGTTAGTACGGGCCTGTATTTTCCCGAATTCACAGATATGTCCCTCACGAATTTTCTTTACAGGTAGGTCTCTCGGTTAGCCCTCACCCAAACAAAATTACGAATCTAACCTACAAATGGTACAGCCTCGACAAGAGAGAGGCTACAGGCAACCAGAAACCAGCAAGTCATTGCAGACCTACCCTCCCCCGGAGCAAGGACCTCCGAGCTAGGGGCGTAGGCGTGCATAGCGTCGAAGGGGTTCTCCCTTTTGTACTGCCTCATATCTGAGGATAACAGACTTTGCGGTTTTCAGAAGTTCCTTGCGAGTAAACCAGCGATCTTCAGTGTGTGGCTGGTATAAGAACTTCACAAGGTACTCCTTATCTGGACCTGTACCTGCCTCATCCTCAGCGGATTCCACCTCGTATCCCTTGCCTGGGATAGGAGGACCGAACTGAGGAGGCCTGTCTGGGAATGCATCAGCTGATGTGAATGTAGCAGCTTAGATGCATGGAAGACAGGGTAGGTTTGTAGATGCACAGGGACATCCACTGTATAGGATAGTCCAAAAGGATCAGCTCCCACTGTATCTAAGACCTGCCATGGACCCATATATCGCGGCAACAACTTAGGTGATATGTCCTCCTCTCGTGACAGCTCAAAACTGAGTACCCACACCCAGTCACATGTGCGAATAGTTGAGGGACGTCTGTGCTTATTAGCCTGCTAAATCATAGCCTTTTGGGCTTTCAGCAGGTTAGCACGGGTACGCTCTATGTCCACACGGTAACGCCTGGTGAACTCTGTCGTTCCAGGTGTCAACGTAGGGGTAGCCTTATCGATGATGTCATCGAGAGGCTGCCGTGGCTCACGACCCCAGTGCAACCGATAGGGTGTAAAGCTTGTGGAGGAGTGTACATAAGTGTTGAACACAAGCTGTGCATGACTCAAGTGGAGATCCCAGTACTGCTGGTCTGGACTGATCACAGGACGCAGCAGCTGAAACAAAATCTGGTTCATCACTTCAGCCTGACCATTGGCTTCTGGATGACGACCAAATGTCATATCCAGGCGAGAATGAAGGTAATCCCTGCAGTAGGATTGCCATTCATTGCTGCAAAACCTGGGATCTCGGTCACTAACTATAGAGGTGGGTGGTCCATGATGTGTAACCCACCTGTCAGCAAAGGCCGCCTGAACGGCTAGAACGCGAGCTTCAGCTGGTAAGGGGATGAACTCTGCAAATTTGGAGAACCGATCCACGCACACCGTAACCTGACACATACCACGAGGTGTGGTCCTACCCAAGTCAGTAAAGTCAATAGACACTGACTGTGCAGGTGCTTCAGGAATGGGTAGTGGTTTGAGTAGGCCAAGGGGAGGTCGTCGTACTACCTTGTTCCTTTGGCATAACTCACAGGTTTCCACATAGTGCAGCCTGTCACTCCTCATCTCCTTCCAAAAGAAGCGCTGAGACAGGGCTGCATACGATTTGAGGGCTCCAAAATGACCACGAGCATCATGACACTCTGTCATCGGGAGTGTTCTCAGCTTGCGGTCCTAGGGAATGCACAGGCGTTCCTCACCTCTGCTGTAAGTATACAGCAGGTCTGAAACCAGATTATATCCTGGTTCAGATGCAGGATCGTCCTGGAGATTCCTCACGATTTCCAATCCCTGCCCTGACACAACAATTGCATGCCATAATTGCAAATCTTGCGTCAATAAGTTGCAGGATGTAGTCCTGGACTGATTAACAATGATTAGAATTTAGCCAGAGTGACTAATTAGTGATAAGCAGGTATCCACTGATGACCAAAGTGCAGCGATTTAGAGGGGATCCTATTTTTAGACCTACCCTACAGACTTCACCACTGTATGACGCTGTATGCCATACCCTAGGTATGGTGAATTACAGTAATAATTGTAACTGACTCAAAACATCGAGTTACACTATGCGATTTCAGACACTGACTGTATACTGAATTGCGATTTACCAGGGACTGACAGACTTGAATTCCGACGGACAAAATTGAAGTTATGACTGACCCTAGTCTAGCCAAGCTTCAACTATGGCAGCGCAAAATTCAATTTTGCATTATCACTGACAACAAGACCCTGAACACACCAATTCACTACACAGTATGAATCGCAATGCTGTAAAGCAGTCGTAGATAAAATTTGAGTAAGAAAGGAGGTCAAACAGGGTTAGTAGAAGTCAAAGAAGATAGGTAGGAGAATTTAGCTATGGCTGTCCCACAGTCCGAAGTTCAATTTTCAACTGTCAACTGACTGACAAACCATATTTCGCTATTCTAAAAATAGACCCTGAATCGCCACACAAAGTTGAGTAAGGAACACACTTACTTCAGGATCAACTCTGAAGAAGATTAGTGAAACTCGGGCTATGGCTGTCTGGTCAACCCTATCTCGCCAATTTCATCTCCTGTTGATTCCCAGTGTTCCCACGTACCAAATCTCCTGAAACTTGGTGATCCTGCAGTTTACCCTGAGGCGCTTCACCCCCAACAGACAGATTCAATGAATTTGGACTCCCAGGTGTAGACAACTTACAAACTCAGAGCAGCGCCACATCACCCTGTACTGCATTGCTTGGGAATTGGGGATCCTGACCCAATTCCATAATCGCAACCTCCTGGAATCATTTCCTTGTCAATCGCAAATTTCCAGGTGAATCGCCAGGCTAAAATAGCCTCTTAGAGCCTCCCAGGACTCTAAGACTCAATCGCCAACCACTCCTGCACAACCCTAGGGTCACCCTCTGTCCAATTCCTCTCGCCACACACTCACCACCACCACCCTTACTGACAACAGCCCTGAAGATGATGAATCGCCACGAAACTCAACTCAAGTATTTCGCCAGGTGATGATGGTTGCTCCAACTCATCAATTGCTCCAGAGTCTGGATCCAATCGCTCCGATACCAACTGTTATGATTCTGGTTGTCTGTTGTCTGAAGACCAACACTCACTCATATAGACTCCCAGATATGCCCATACATACACAGAAGGAAGGGGAGAGGATAGGAGTATCACACCGCACAGGGAGAGATAAACACAGCGGCAGACTTAACCATGCGATATGACAGGGTACACTGAAAGTGCAATTCACTCCACTCGATTCTCACAACCAGTCATGAAGGAAAGCCGAGTAGATCACATCCAGGAAACAATGAAATGATGATAGTCGAAACCAGTATCAACACTGTTTATTATACTCACGAGTCTCGAATTGTCAGAATAACTTCAGAACTATGATGCGCTGCTCAGAGATGAGCAGCGCTTCACTCCCCAACCCTGATGAACCGCTATCACTACCCCTGAGTCCCTGAAATATCAAGCGTCAACCAGATACAACCTCCAAAGGCAAGCGCCACCCTGAAACAGGTCTCTGAGGCCAAGCGCCACTCACAAATGAAGAAGAAGACCAGCGCCACAATATCTGATGATGACGAAGTGTTGAAAGACTTCCTGGGTGGAAGTCTGCAGCAGCGCCACCACTCCTGACAAGATGACCTCCGAGAATGAAGCTGCAGCTATGGCTGCAGCGCCACTACCGTGGAACCCCACTCCGGAGGAGGGTCCAGCAGGGCACCAACTTCTCTCGCCTCCAGCAGACAATAACCCAGACCTCTGTACAGCCCTGCGCGCTGACAGAGTACAGCGCAGATCCCAGCTATGGCCGGCGCTCTGAAGGTCTGGCTATGTCTGTCTCCCTCAATGCTGAGCCGTCACCACTTCCAGTTCACGCGTTGCACAACAGCGATGTACTCTGTACCAACTGCCAAAAGCCCTGAACTGATGTGCCCATCCTATCTATAGTCTAAACTAGCTTAGACTCGACCTAGACCGGACTGACTGACCGACCGGTACCATTTTCTGTTTCGGCCTCTAGGGCCTCTCCCTACCCAGCTATAGGCTATAGGATTGTCTATCAGCTTAGGCCCTTAGGGCCTGTCTGTCCTAGGGGTAGCCCGGGTCTGCTATTTGCAGTTAGGGTAGCTGTAGGGAATTCAGTTAGTACGGGCCTGTATTTTCACGAATTTACAGATATGTCCCTCATGAATTTTCCTTACAGGAAGGTCTCTCTGTTAGCCCTCAGCCAAACAAAATTACAAATCTAACCTACAAATGGTACAGCCTCGACAAGAGGGAGGCTACAGGTGACCAGAAACCAGCAAGTCATTGCAACTCACCGCTGGAGCGAATACTCTAGAATGACTCAAGAGGCTAGTCAGTGTATGGGTTGCAGGAGATTTAGAGTTGAGGAGCAGACGTTGCCTATAGTAAGTGGCCACCCCTACAGACCGGACAAGACTGATTCGGGTGTGGGCTGTGGAAGCACCACCTCCAATTCTAACAGTCACAGTTACTGCATCGAATGGCACGGCGTAGGCAGATGTCACAGGCTACATGGCTCCTGCATGCTGGGAACACAGAGGCACGTCGACTGCAATTGTAGAGGCATTGCCGTTCCAGCCCCTGTGTACTGCTTGGACATGACATGTCAGGGTGCCGTACATGAGTGCAATATAGACTGTCATCATACGTATGAAGACAAAAGCTCGCACGGGCTATCTGTTCATAATCCTCACAGCATAAGGCATGCGAACTACGTGCTAGCTGAATCTACAGTGGGTCATCACAAAGCGGCATGCCTCAATATTTATTCCTTCTCTATGGGTAGACCATGACGGGGGAGATTGATCCAAAGCAACGGCGTTCAGCTGCTGGAGGATTTGGTCTGCAACAGCTCGCCCTGGTGGAGACAACCTATCAGTACAGCGCTCTGTAGGTGGTTCATATGGTAATCTATTTTCCTCCTCACGCTGCTGTGCCCGTCGTTCGTCAGGCAAGGAAGAAGGGATTCTGACTGCAGTTGCAGTAGGTGTATGACCAACACCTCATGTGGGACATGCCAGGAGAGGATGTGGTGGATGATGGCACCGGGGATAGTCCACGGAGTAGAGACATATTTTCTATGACAACTTCCTGGAAACATTGATGGCACATGGCATGTTGATGACATGTCATCAGCAAAGAAGGCTGACATGCGCAATTATTCAAGCATGGCAGATCAAGGTCACAACGGCATGCTGGGCAAGTAATCAATGGGTGTGGGGGTGTTATGAACCTGGTTGCTTGTTGTCAGAAGACCAACACTCGCTCACATAGACTTCCAGGTATGCCCATACATACACAAAAGGAAGGGAAGAGGATGGGAGTATCACACCGCACAGGGAGAGATAAACACAGCGGAAGACTTGTCCATGCAATATGACAGAAAACACTGGAAGTGCAATTCGCTCCACAGGAACCTCACAACCAGTAACAAAGGAAAGCCGAGTAGATCACATCCAGGAAACAATGAAGCAATGATAGTCCACACACAATATACACACTGTTTATTAGACTCAGAGTCTCAAAATGTCAGAATAACCCCAGAAACGTGGTGCGCTGCTCAGAATTGAGCAGCGCTTCACTCCCCAACCCTGAGTAACCGCTACTACTACCCCTGAGTCCCTGAAACATCAAGCGCCACCCAGATACTGCCTCCAGAGGGAAGCGCCACCCCGAAACAGGCCTCTGAGGCCTAGCGCCTCTCAGAGGATGAAGAAGAAGACCAGCGCCACAGTCTCTGATGAAGATGGTGTGCCAGGTGTCTTCACGGATGAAGTTCTGCAGCAGCGCCGCCTCTCCTGACAAGATGATCTCTGAGGATGAAAGCTGCAGCTATGGCTGCAGCGCCACACACCCTGATACCCTACTCCTGAGGAGGGTTCAGCAGGGCACCAACTTCTCTTGCCTCCAGCAGACTTCAGATAGCCCGGACCTCTGAACAGCCCCGCATGCTGTCAGAGAACAGCGCAGGTCCCAGCTAGGTCCGGCTATGTCTGTCCCCTCCAACGCTGAAGCTGTCACCACTACAGTTCATGCGTTGCGCAGCCATCGTGTGCGCGGTACCCACTGCCAGAAAGCCCCGACCAGTTTTCCCTAAACCTATTCATAGTCTATCCTAGCCGAAACACGACCTAGACCGGACTGACTGGACCGACCGGTACCGTTTCCTTTTCGGCCTCTATGGCCTCTCCCTACCCGGCTATAGGCTATAGGACCGTCTATTGGCATAGGCCTTTACGGCCAGTCCGTCCTAGGGGTCGCCCGGGTCTGCTATTTGCAGTTAGGGTAGCTGTAGGAAATTCTAGATAGTGTGGGCCTATATTTTCCCGAATTTGCAGATGTGTCCCTCACGGATTTTCCATATAGGCAGGTCTCTCGGTTAGCCCTCAGCCAACAAAATTACAAAACTAACCTACCTATGTTACAGCCTCGAGCCGACGGGTCACAGGCGGCAGATCCAGCAAGTCATTGCAGGGGGCTGAGTACAAGACAAAGGATTGCAGTGTTTTCATGGCAGAGGCTGGTAGCAACCATCCCTTCGTAGTGTTTGGAGCAGAGGCTATGCCGTGCACATGCTAACCGGACTGTACCTGTGCGACGGCACAGTGGGAGGAGGGCACTATCTCCATCCCCTGGAGAGGTCCCTTCACTGTTCTTGGTGGAATCCGTCTGATCCAAACAGGCAGGGGATGCAGAGGGAAAGGAGGTTCAGCCGGATTGCTCTCCGGAGGCAGTAGTGCTTGCGAGTGCTCATCGCCATACTGCTCCTGATGAACGAGCCAGATCGAGTGATGTTCTACCGCTTCATGATAGAAAGAGTTGATATTTCCCGCTGTGTGCACTGTGCACCCTACCTCCATTGTCCCCTAGGGTCCATCAGTTATCTGCAAAGGTAAGAGCACTGAAATGGCCTGGACGATGTAAGATGTATGCCCGAATATTCGGATCCATGCCTGACACATGATTTTGTGGAGTAGGCGGGACTTGTAGTCGCCTACCCATAAATGCCATAGACAGGACTTCGATGTTCACACCAGGTGAAGTACTGTCGTCCTCCGGGCAGACGGCACGGTGCTCTTCTTCTATCTAGTGGACAGCGTCTGCAAGATCAGAAACAGTATAAGGGTTGCAATTGTAGGCAAGGAGACACACATTAATGGCATAGTACGCACAGCGCCCTCGCTGCAGCACTATGACATCATCCAATTCTGCAGGTTGTGCGGCAGGGGGAGGTTCACCCGATTCTCCAGATTGCACGGCAGGCGGAGATTCATTGCAGTCTTGACCATTTCCGTCACATTTCTCCGGCTGTATTATGCGCTCCGGAGAGAGATCTTCTGGAATCGGAGGCTCCATCAGGTGATCAGAAGGTGGCTCATGATCATTTGAGGCAGGGGACCATGCAGGATCAGGTGGATGAGGAATAGATATGTCGCACTTGTGCTCAAAGTGGCTGCTGGTCGTGCAAATGCTGAGCAGGTAGCTGCACCTTGTGTCTGGTGCACACAGGCCTGCAGCACTGAAGAAATCATCACCACATTGCGGGCATCGGACTCGATATGTACTACACCTGGCTAGTGTATATCCAGAGCGATGATATTGTTCTGTACGGTTGCGAGCATGTTGTTGGAGCAGATCTCTAACACCTGCAGGGGGTGTGGTATTCATGCTGTTCCAGGACAGACGGGGCCGCTGTCTTGAAGACAGCGGCGGAAGCGGGGAACGTCTCTGCCGGAGAGGCATTTGTAACGATCGATCCGATGCTGGATGTCTCTGCCGATGGGAACTTTGTGACGGCCGATCTGACCATGAATGTGCTGATGATGAGGTCGATGAAGGAGGCATGCGAGGTGGAGGATGAGGAGGAGGAGGAGGAGGAGGAGGAGGCGGAAGAAGAAGAGGAAAATGAAAATGAGGAGGCAGATGACTGAGGGGACGGCGGGGGAAGTGGTGGTGATAGTGGTGGGGGGGGGGGGGGGGGGGGGGGGGGGGGGGGGGGGGGGGGGGGGGGGGGGGGGGGGGGGGGGGGGGGGGGGGGGGGGGGGGGAGGTGGTGGGGATGGTGGAGGCGGAGGCGGCGATGGTGGCGGCACAATTTCAGCAGTAGTCATCGCCGCATTGACAGGGTGCAGGCCTTCATCCCCTGCAGCCATTGCGACAACGTTTGCATTATTTGTTGCGGCTGGCATGGTCTCCTTTTTTTTTTTTTTTTTTTTAATTTGGACCAATTCTCGATTTATGCGTGCCATCCTTGCGCAGGGGCCATGCTAATCTTCTCTGTATCGTTCCAATTTTAACGGATGTCCAGAAGGACTCTGGCATGGTCTCCTGCTGAGTCGGTGTATCCACATTAGCGCCTGCAGGAGAGGGTGGGCCCGCTGCATTTGATTGTGAGGGGGGCTGATGCTGCTGCTGCCTGTGGCCAGGATTGGTGTTAGGAAGTGGGTGGTGGCCTGCTGCGTGTGGTTGTGTGGAGGACATGTGCATAGAATTAGCTTGCGGCAGTGGGTGAGCAATCGCCCAACGCACCATGCAGTGAAACCAGTTCGAAAGCCGTGTAAGTGGGTAGGCGGCGCTGCCGGCCAAGCACATATGCAGTCCAACCTTTGGCCAAGACACTGGGAGGATGGCCCCTAACAAGCATACGCCGTGGCAGGGGAATCACTGCAGCTTTGAAGTCGGTGGTAATGTTACAGATATGTTCGAACCTCGTTAGAGAAAGCACTGGGATACCGTATAACAGGGAATGTACAAGCCTCAGCCTTATCACACACAACAGTGCCAAGTGAGCGTCCGACCGAACCAGGATTCTAGCCCCAAAAAAAGGACATGACCCATCTTGCTCCGTAATGTCTTTCCACTCAAGACCATACCAAGCAGGGGAGGGCGCAGATGTCTTCCATGATAGGATGTCATCAATGAATTGGTATGTGAATGCAAATGCTTGCACAGCGCGCAGATCTCGCTGGCGAAGTTCGTCGATGAACTGTGCTTCATCCCAGTAGAGCTTGAGGTTGGCAATTTCTGGTCCAGCATTACTGCCTCACTTGATGGCGTAGAGTGTCATCCGTTGTGTGTGTGTGTGTCTGTGTGTGTGTGTGTGTGTGTGTGTGTGTGTG
>BFEA01000499.1:722027-741516 GCA_003427395.1 Chara braunii | reverse complement strand
TTTGAAAGTGGCGCCCGAATTGCAGCATGGCGCCAGTTGTCCAAAATCCTACGGTACCAAAGGAGGGGTTTGGAAAAAGGGTGCCGGGCCGAAAACGGGATGCAGCTGAAACAGCAAAAGATAGACCAGGGATCGAGCCCTGGCGGAGTCCGTAACAGGGGAGGTGGAGAATGAGGGGGTCTGTGCGGTGGTGAAGGTTTTGTGATTCTGGGCTGAGGGGCTTGGGGCTATGGGCTAGGGACGGGGGAGCGAGGATAATTGTGGTAAGGGAGGGACTGTGTTACAGTTGGGGGGAACGGATTTTGTTGGTGTTGGGAATTTCTGAGGTGTGTAGGTGCACAATGTGGAGGATCTCAGGTGGTATCCTCGTCTGTTGTGATTAGTATGTGTGTGGGTGGGTTGGCTTGGGGGGTGTAATGGGGTGTAGGCTGTGCGTTGTTAGGGTTTTGTCCTTGGCTGGTTGATGAGGGTCAGATTAACCAATTAGAGAATTATATTCTGTCTTGTTCGATTGAGCCTAATTTGCCGCTGCCTAGCTTGCCCATTGAGAAATTTTTGATACTTTCTTCTTTTTTGTCCGGTAGGATCTGGATTTGCTTTAGTTTTTTTTTTCCATAGTGCTAGAATTTCTGTTTCAATTGTCTGTTTGATGCTAATTAGGGGTGTCTCTGAGGGGGCGTGGTGTTCGTTAAGGGTTGGTTAGATGGCAACACCTTTTCCATATGGCCCATAGGGTGCCTTTTCTGATTAGCGAGAAGAGGAAGTAGTCAAAAACTTTTAGTGTTGGGGATTGATCTGAGTGAAGGAGTATGGTAGAGGGGTTAATGAGTACGTTTCTATTGGATAGAGAATACCATTAGAGTTCTATGTCTAGCCACAACTGTTTTGCGTGTTCACAATCTAAGAAACAATGGTTGAGAGATTCCTCGGATTGTGTGTTATTACATACCGTGCACCAGGTTGTCAAGTGTTTGGCGTCCCTGTCATGGTCCGGACCATGGGAGAAGTCGCAAGCACCATGGTTTGTCGGTACGATCGGTGGATCTTGGGAACGTGGAATGTTTGCTTGACCCTTCGGGGCTATTGAATTACATCGTTAATCTTTGTTTCTCTTGGGTGCTAAGTGCTCTCAAGCGTGACTACTCTTGTTCTACTGTTTGTTGACAAGCTGTGATACTCTCCTATCTCCTATCTGTTCTGCTTTCCTTACTTCTTCTCTGGGCAAGCCATTGATTTACTGGGACTGCTCTGAATGCTATGAGCCAGAGGAGGCGGGCCAGTTTGGCTGGTGGCAAGAAGGATTCTTAATTCTTATGGATCCAAAATTTCAAAATTGTTCTGCCGGTGAAATTTGGCCCAAGTGGTTTCATACGTTTGCACCAAAGGAAAAAAAAAATGACAAGAAAAGAGAGAGAGAGAAAAAAAACAAATGAAAAAAAAAAGGTTCAGGAGTTCAGCCAAGCATAAGCTTAGGGCTGAATGTGGGCGATTAACAGTTTTAGTTCTGTGGCATCGCAATGTGCCCAACCCTAGCTTCTAGGGAAAAATAAAATAAAATAGAAATGATAGAATATAATAATAATATTATTATAAAAATAAATCATGTTCAATAATTTCAATTAATATTTAGGATTTTTTTTTTTTTTTTTTTTTTAAGAAGTCGGGAAGTAGTGATCTGAGACAAAACGTACCCTTGTTATTAACCTCCTCCCTCATAGCTGGAAATTTTTTGAATGCAATCAAATCCGATCGACCTTTGCTACCAGCAGGGCCGCACAGGTCACAGTGTATTTGCCCAGGTGGGGCCGGCCAAGCACGGACCAGGGCAAGGTCCCAGTGGAAAAAAAAGAAAAAAAATCGGGAAAAAAAGTTTAAAAAACATGTAATGCTGCTTATGCAGAAAAATAAACTGAACAACGTTTGCCTCAGGGTCACATGACATCGAATTCTTTAACAAATCTGTTTTTTTTTTTTTTTTTTTTTTTTGGCCCAGCTCTGGCAGCCTAGCGATCGACTCAATATAGTTCTGTCGGCTATGGTGGTGAACGGATGCTGATGGCAGTGTGCTATTTTTTTTCAATCTTGACTATCGTTTGTTGTTTGGCCCTCATTGGGCATTGGCCAAAGACTATCATCGTGTGACGAAGTGTGCCTATGCACGTGATGTGGAAGCGTGTCTTGGCTATGGCAACACCATAGCGTTTGCTCTCTGGTTCAGGTGTTCCAGCTTCCAGCAGTTCGCAGTAGATCACGAGTTCGATTCCTGACAATTCAGCGATGATTCGCCGATGAATAATATTTTAGGGGCTACTGCCGTCAACAAAGGAAAAAGAGTACGCAAGGTGCGAGACCTCAAGCTCACAGAGGACGAACTGCGTACACACATCATTGACACCCACACTGCCTGCAAGAGAGAAAATTTTCAAAACTTAAAACTGCCATACTATAAATTAATTAAATTGATAGAATCATAGAATAATAAAATATTAGATTATCTTTCATTGGATGCGTTGCTCGAGTAGCCTGAGCCTGCAAAACCCAGTCAAAATCAGATCAAAGAATCAGGTCACCTGATAAAAAATAAAAATAAAAACAAAAAAAAATGGAAAGGAGATCAACTACTAGAGCAATGCGCAATCCGATCAGCCTTGCCAGACCAGAAGCAGGCGGGCCTGTTATGGCTAATTTACCACCTGGCGATCCCGACAGACAGCACAGTGCCAAGCCACTAAGACTCAATACAAGGACCAGAGGTGTGCTGCAGGGTGTGGCCAAGTGGAGACTATACCTCACGTCTTTGTACACTGCCCTGAAGATCGGGCGCAAGAAATGGCAGGCAAGTCACCGCTGGACATCGACGACACGGACGATGCAGCTATTCTCCTGGGCACACCGACGAAAGTCGAAACCTGAGGACCTGATGGCCGCGGAAACCATAAGAGCAGCGGTGCTATGGGCGCTGTGGACCTTGAGACACGAACGTTGTAGACAGGGAGCAACCCCGTCACTGCAGGCGTATCAGGAAAGCGCGCTGGAGAATATCAGGGCCGCCATTTTAGCGGACCTGAACCGCTGTAGAAACCTAGGACAGGAGAGGGAGAGCAGTTTTTGGAAAAGATGGGGCCCGTACCCACAGTTGGTGACCCGGAACCCCCAGACAGGTTATATGCAGTTTGGCCCTGGTTCTGCTGCGCCACGCGCCTCAACCGGAAACAGAGCCGTGAGCGCTCATGGGTTACGACTACACATTTCACGGACGGAGTTACAAAATAACCATTTTGTAAAATAGTCAGGAAAGGGGGAAGGGGGTAGGAGGGAGAGGATAGATGCACTATAATATAGGGAGGGGAGAAGAATAGGGATGGAGGGTGAAAGGGTAGTTGGAGATACAGTAATAGAGGGAGAGTAAAGGGGTGAGGAGGGGGGGAAGAGGGGGGACGGATAGCAGATGGCAATGGTATAACGAGGCGAACTTTTCAAGAAAAGGAAAAAGCAAAAAAGCAAAGATTAAATAAGAAAAGCTGGGGAAATTGCATTTTAGTCTTTTAGGAAGGGACAGTTAGGGAAGATCACCGAGGAGGATGCAGAGACGATGAGGGACAGTCACTGGTCACGGGGTGAAATGGAATTGGGAGTGTGAGAAGTGAGCTAGATAGGATCAAGGAATCGACAACAAAGGGGTTAAAGGAACACAAGGGTATGCACTGTAAAGATTTAGGCCTTTGAGACATGAAGCCTGAAAAACAGGGTTTTTCACACATGCGGCCTGCAAGATTGCCAGGACCGCCCCCGCACCCCGCTGTTCTTGCGACTCTCCTGCTGCACTGCATGCCTGGGTGCTGCTCGTAAGCATCCCGGCCAGCAGGAATATCCCCAAAGAAAGGCCATGGTTTGGGCGCTGGGACACCTCGGGGGGCTACCTCCCCCTTGAATAGGCGACTAGTGCCGCAAGGGTAAGGCTGACTCTTTCTCTCGACTTTCTGCTTTCCTGTTCTCATGCTTGGCAGTAATAAGCAACCGGACTGATGCCCCCCAGAGTTGGAAGGGGCCTTGACTGTTTCAAAAAAAAAAGGGAAAAAAAAAAAAAAGGGAACGAGATCAAGATCAAGTCTGATCAACTACCTCTTTTTTTAAGTTTTTTCATGTTTTTGCAACAAGAGAGAGAGAGAGAGAGAGAGAGAGAGAGAGAGAGAGAGAGAGAGAGAGAGAGAGAGAGAGAGAGAGAGAGATCAGTTTAGCCGGTCATTTAAAGTTTTTAAACCCTAATCCCAGACTAATAATGTTTCTCAACTGCTGGTTCTTTCTAAAGTTTTTTGGTCTCCTCTGGATTACATTTGACATTGGGGTGGGCCTCTTCTGCCCGTTGGTTGGGCCTATTTATTTATCCGTTTTGCCAATTGGTTGGGCGTATTTAATGATCCGTTCGGCCCGTTGGTTGGGCCTAGAGTTGGGATCTGGACTTGGAGTGGGTTGTGCGGCAGGATGGGTGGCAGACCCACACAGGCAGAGAACTGTCGAATGGAACAGGAAGCGGAACCAACTTCAAATAAGTGAGCGCGTACGTTCAGCGCGTTGTTGCATCATGGCTACCATTCAAAAATTGAAAATTGAAACTTCAAATTTCAAATACATTTACTGATTTTTTTGGATCCTATATCTTTTTTTCTTTTTCTTTTTTTTTTTGGCGGGGGGGAACAATGCTCCAATCTATTTTGGATCTTATATCAGGTGGATTGAAGAAAAAAAAAGGGGCCTACCGGGGAGCTCAGTTGGTACACCCATGAAACTCCTGAAATACAGACTCAAGTTTGAACCCAGATATTATCAGATGATGAGAATAAGTCATTCTGAATTACCTGGGGCTGATCAGTTCAACCAAAATGATGATATCTCAAGGCCATCACTCCCAAAAGAAAAAAGAAAAAAGAAAAAAAAAGAGTTTCGACTCTCGAGTTGCAAACAAGTTAACAAAACAAAAAAAAAAAAAAACGTGAGGAGAAGGCCGTGTTCCACAATTTGCCTGCCACTTGAGAAAAGGAATGTCAGATTTTCGATCTTCCTGTATGTGTAGTTTTGCACAGAGACTCCTTTGAACCACCGGTGGGTGAGACCGTGAGACCCTTCTGAGGTGTCCTTACGGTTCTTCCATACTTGATGTATTTATTGAACACGGGGCCACCGGCACGCTGGTATCGCCAAAAATGTGCCTCCATATCAACCACCCATCAACCGCTCCCCCCCCCCCGGGTCAAAAGCCTGGAGACAATAATTAAAAAAAAAAAAAAAAAAACACTGGGGACACCCAGCCCATTTGCCTGACACCTCTGAATTACTGGGGCCTGTCAGCCTCTCTACACTTGTGAAGCAGCCCGCCGCGACCTCTGTTAATTGGAGTTTGTCTAAATTGTCTCTAAGGAACGATTCCTAGATTATGGCACTTCAAGGCTGTCTCGGCTTTATAACATTGAAAAAGGCTTTCTTTTTTTTTCTTTTTTTTCTGTCCAAAACAGCATTTTTTTATTTTTTTTATTTTTTTTCCCTTTTTTCTGGTGGGAAAATGATTTAATTGGCTCACCTTTGCCGAAATCGTATTGCGAGTTTCTGCGCCAAGGCCCTACACAACGAGGTTTTGCCGGTTCCCGGTGGACCATGGAGAAGCACCACCCTGCAGCAGCAGTACCAGTCAGAAGCCTGCTCTGACCCCGACGTCATAAAGCCATTGCCATGCCTTTCGCCATCATTATCGATGATGGCCCCAGTCCACACTTATCATGCGTTTGGCACCATCGATCTGTCCAACCACCCAACCATCCATGAAGCAAGCCACCCCATCATCCAACAATCCAGGTGGGCACAATGTCTGTTCAAGACGAATGAGCGATGACCGGCGATAGCAAAACTGCGGCTTCCGAAGCAAAAGGAAGGGAATAAAAAAAAAACAAGATCCCCGTCATCATGAAAAATAAGTGCACAAAAAATAAATACAGAGAACCGCCCCCCCCCCCCCSCCCCCCCCCCTCCCTCCTTCCCCTCCTCTGGAGCTAGGGTTGGAAGCAGGATTGGGGTCAGAATTGGGAGCCCCCCCCTTCCCTCCTCTGGGGCTAGGGTTGGAATCAGGATTGGCGTCAGAATTGGGAGCAGGGCTGGGGTTGGGGCCAGGGTTGGGACCAGAATCAGGGTTGGGGTCAGATTTGGGAGCAGGGATGGGGTTGGGGTCAGGGTTGGGACCAGAATCAGGATTGGGGTCAGAGTTGGGAGCAGGGCTGGGGTTGGGGCCAGGGTTGGGACCAGAATCAGGATTGGGGTCAGAGTTGGGAGCAGGGCTGGGGTTGGGGCCAGGTTTGGGACCAGAATCAGGGTTGGGGTCAGAATTGGGAGCAGGGGTGGGGTTAGGGCTGATTGAGGTCAGAATTGGGAGCAGGGCTGGGGTTGGGGCCAGGGTTGGGACCAGGGTTGGGGCCAGGTTTGGGTGACCAGGGTTGGGGCCAGGGTTGGGGAAAGTGGAAGCAAACGAGAGTCAAACGGCCTTCAGAAAGGAGTCCACGGTTGTGTCTCTAAGTCTGACTGAGATTGAGGAGGAGTTGGGTTTGTGGCCAATCAAACATGAACGGTTGGAAAAGGAATCTAAATTATTTAAAAGAGTTCAGAGGCAAAAACAAAAAGCATTGCACGAAAAGAAACTTCAGAAGACCAAACAAATTTCAAAGCATGCTTCAAGAATCGCAACCGATTAGAGAAGAAGGCCACCAGAGCAAGATAGACAAACGGAAGAAGGCAAAAGTTGTGAAGGCGTTCCCGGATTTTCTTGGTAGAGGCAACTCCTTTGCGCTTAGGATCACAACAAGACACCTGAGGGTCTCTAATAAGCTCCATGACCAGTCACCAAGAGCTCAGAGGCCTGTTGTAACCCCAAATGACTTATTACATTCCTTTGGCTCCGCAAAACTGCAAGCGCCTAGAGGAAGTCAAAGGCAAGCGCAAAGAAGAGAGCGAGAGGGGTAGAAAAATTGCATCCACGAGCAGATCCTAAAGAATCAAAAAGGTGCCCTCCCGCTTGGGAGTTGGACGCTCGACTAATCAGCTAAGCTGGCTGGCGTGAAAGCGAGGCCCCAAGATGAGCACTTCACCCCACCCCAGCATGGATTTCTCCGCGTCCTGGTGTACCCAGTCACACTCACCGAGTCACACTCCCACCCAAGCTACCAAACAAACTACAACTGCACAGCAGGTTGTTACGCTAGAAAGAATTGCGTCCACGAGCCGGTCCCCGAGAATCGAACAGGCGCCCGCCCACTTGGGAGCTGGACAACCAACCAAACGGCTAGGCTGACTGACGTGAAAGTGAAGCCCCATTATGAGCACTTCCCCCCACCCCAGCACGGATTTCTCCGAGTTCAAACCCAAGTTGACGCAGGACGTGATGAAGATCACTACTGAGAAAGGAGAGTGGAGTAGGATTAATCGAGGGTGGTGATGCACATGATACAAAGAATGGATCTAGTCTACCACCCACCCAGTCCCCGAGGAGTCCCATGGGAAACCACCTGGTCCCCAAGAAGTCCCAAGGGAAGTCCAGAAGAAGGACCCAGAAAAGAAAGGAAGGAATCAGACAGAAGGGAAAGAATCAAGATGTGAATGCCCGGGGCCGGCCGACCGGCCAAGCGCCGACGGATTCGTTTATAGTACTTTATACACAGGTGAAAAGATCGAAGACCTGCCCACATGGATATCTGATGTTTGATCTTTCTTTTTTTCTTCTTCTTTTTCTTCAGTTTTAATCTCTATCTTAAGTGTTCCGCGAATTCGACTGAAATTGGCTGTCTCGGCAGGCATGCGAAGGCATGGGTTAGAAAAGAGGCGCATGGTGCTCCTTATGATGACAGGGCTGACGAATGTGCCGCCTAGTACGCAGAACCTCACTGAGTACCCGACTCAGTTGACGGACAAATTCATTGACAAGAACAGGGCATCCAAGTCCCAATGAAGAAATTATGAACATTGGCCCATTCTGCAAAAACATGGAAAAACTGTTGAGAGTTTGACTTGTCGAATGGAAGAGTTATGGCGCTCGTTATGATGACAGGCGTGACGAACGCGCCGCCCAGTACGCAGAACCTGACTGAGTTCCTGAAACAGTTGGGAGGACAGATTCATGGACAAGGACAGGGCATCCAAGGCCCAAGAAAGAAATTATGAACATTGGCCCATTGAGCAAAAACATGGAAAAACTGTTGAAGGTTTGACTTGTTTGAGTGGATGTTAGGGTTCAGATACCAGAAGTAAACCATTTTGGGAAAACAAGCGATGTTCTGCACCTGTAAATGCAAGGGCTCTGTTGTCAGAGCTTATTAGAACGCCAATGCCACGAGAGGCAAAACCGGGAAGAAACATGTATCGATCCTTTGCTGAAAAGTGGCTATCATTAGAACCAATGCGAACATGCATGGTGGGCACTGGCACAAAGATTTTATAACGCTCTTTTCAACCAACTGCCTCCCTCTTTAGGGTATAATAAAGAGGGGGGCAGTCCGCCAAAAAGAGCGTTGTTCAAAACGGGATGAGAGAGCATCTATTACTTTGTCTACGATGACGCTTTCCATGAGCAAGTCCCAACTGTAGGAGGGAGGTGGTGATGAAGAAGACCGCAGTGGATCGATGGAGAGAGCGCGCAGCAAGGGTGGCTGAAAGGAAGGTGATCAAGAAGAACAAAACCCCGGTTGTTCCCCACACTAACCCTTTTTCTAGCCTAAGGAAAAGACTGGTATCACTCAGGAGGTATTGAAAGGCCTTCCACGATTCAGACCCCAAATTCGGATCTCAGGGTCCGATGCCCAGGTCAAGAAAGGCCGAGTCTGTCAAACTCAGAAAAGTCACAATCAGATACCCCAGCAGTCTAGTCCAACAGGTACCCAGCAAACAGTCACATTCCACGAGATAAAAGGCAGATTCACAAGCAAGAGTCATGTCTCACAAACAGGAGTCCCGTCTCATAATGAAAAGTCATGCTGAAGGGTCACATCCCATGAATAAAGGACTGTTCCACAGGCAGAAGTCGTGATTCAGAGGTAGGAGTCACAGTCCACAGTCTAAAGTCATGTCCACAAGTGAAAAGTCACGACTCAAAAGGCCCAAGCAGCAGCAGACCAAAAGGAATTCCGGAAGGTTCCGGGCCTTAACATTCAGAAGCAGACAGGCCGTGGGAATGTGGTACCAGGACACAGTCAGACCCAGGAAGTAGAGGCTGGCACGAGTTGAGGAGCAATCCAAGACTACAAAAGGACTGGCCGGCCTCCCATTCAGACAGATGCTCATTCGCACAAGAGTGTGGAAGTGCTTGTGCACTTGTGCGCTAGTGTGAGAGCTGCGCTATGCCAGAGAGCAGAGCTGAGTAAGATGAGAGAGAGGAAGGTGTGTGCTGGCAGGGAAGAAGGCAGCCATAGCTGCGCCAGCACTAGGAAGCAGTATAGACGGTAGTCCATAGTAGTAGAGCAGTGAGTAGTATTCAGAGTTGATCCTCATGTGTGTGTTAGTAGTAGGGAGTGCGCATGTGAGAGAAGAAGAAGACTGTGTAGAGAGAAGACCAGAATCATCAAGCGAGAGATAGAAAAGAGAGGGAGAGAGTGAGACATGGTGCATACCTACCTGAAGAGCGCTGAACTCGGTGTTGATGAAGAGCGCTGATGAGCGCAGATGTTGAGACTCTTGATGATTGAAGAAGACTTGTAATTTTGTTGAGCGCTGGACAGTTGAACTCATGATTCTCTCTCTATAATCTGGTTGTGATAATTGAGCTGCGCTATCTGGTCTTTTACTCATCTTCTCTTTGTGCAAAGTGTGTGACAATGCAATCCGTGATTCTGTGAGACTTGCATGTTGGCTTGAGCACTCCATCGTGTGGTGAGCATTGAGGCTCATTACAGTATGGCCTCCCTGCGCAGTAATGAATGGATAAGAGACTATGCCTCAAATGCGGAAAGGAAGGAGACACAGTACCTTGGTGTCCCTCCCTGATGGAAGAGCCAAAAGGGAGCAGCCAGTAGAGGTAGCATGTGTTTCTATGGACTACGTCTTCCCGAGAACATAAGGCATATGCGTTGGATTCGAGTTTTCACACATACGCGTTGCATTTGAAAATCAGGGCTGTTCGAATAGAACGCATATACGTTGTTTTCGAATAGGAAAGCAACCTATGCATTATATCCGTTTACAACGCATATGCATCATGTCCGGGGGAAAACGGGAGAATTGAGCTGGATGGCACAGTAGAACTGGCCCCATTGCCTTGCCCTCTGGCTCCCAAGCATGAGAGGCTAAATTTAGTTCCACCAAACAGCAAAACTTGGCGAACAACGACTGGATAGGAGTCCTTCAGGACACCCGTTAAGAATTGGAACAACACCGAGACAATGAATTAGCACGGTCCATGCACGTTCAATGATGACATGCACGAATCGACAACCGGTCCAGATCAAAAAAGAAGAAGTAAAAAAAAGCATGAGGACTGTTGCGTGCTTGTCAAACTTGATGACCAACATCCTACCCTAGCCCTACCCGGTCAGTCCAAGAACAATGTGCATTGCATCATTGGACTTGATTCTGCCAATCTGAAAAGGCATTTTCTAGCCTAGATCCTAACACTCAGGTTTTGGGTCCAAAACTGGGCAAGAGCAAAATAGCAAACAACTTGAAATGCAGAAAATACTTGGGGCAGGATAAGGGTTCAAATCCCGCAGCCAGGGTTCAACTTTAACTGAGCGCACAGCTGTCGTAATTGAACAGAATAGGACCCCACCTGCCCCCTCCCATTCAGTTGAAACAACCCCCCCCCTCCTCATGTTTGGAGAGGAGGGAGAGAAAAGAGAGGGGGAGGAGGGGAGGGGGGGGGGGGGGGGGGGGGGGAGAGAGAGAGAGAGAGAGAGAGAGAGAGAGAGAGAGAGAGAGAGAGAGAGAGAGAGAGAGAGAGAGANGAGAGAGAGAGAGAGAGAGAGAGAGAGAGAGAGAGAGAGAGAGAGAGAGAGAGAGAGAGAGAGAAAGGGAGGAAGGTGAAATCAGTCTAGAAGAAGCGGATCTCTACTCTGGTTACTTGTGCTTCAACTGCCAAATATGCTCCAAATTAAAAAAAGCCTTCACTCCTGATCACTTGTCCATTATTACTTCCTCTCCATTTTCCAGCTCCTTTGTTTTGCCCTGCACCTACACCTCCCTGTACCCCACCACTTCCCTCTTTCCCCTTGGGTGGTCTGTTTACAGAAGCAACGTAAATCTCTCACCTGTTCCAAGAGATAAGTTTTGTGTTAACTCCCATGTCAGAAAAAACCAGCGCACTTGCAGCATATTTCAAAAGGCGCTGCTTTACTCCACTGTCATAAACCAAGCTGCTCTCAGATACAAGCGCATAAATCGGAATACACAAAAAAGGGTGAACACACACACACACACACACACACACAGCCCACCAGCCAGGCATTTAACACAGAAAACACAAACACAAAAACTTCGGACCAAATATAATAGGATTTATCTTATCTTCGTTATTAGGGGGAAAAATAGAATGACAGCAATGCGATAGGCATGAGTTTGACACGAGTTTCCTCAGACTGCCATATTCTCCCAAATAGGATCTTTATATGATTCTTTAAGGATAAATAATAATTTAATAATTTAATTTCTTAACCAAAAAAAGAAGAAGGATTGCGCAATTTATGAATGTAGTGTGGCTTTTGCCAATGAAATGGGGCTCAAGAATGATTGGTCGATATAAGCACACTGGAAGAACAAAAAAAGAGATCCAGCCACTGAAGGCCAGGAGATATCTAGCATTTCCTAATTTTCCTTTCATCATGTTTCAGGCTAATTAAAAAACAAACAAGCAAACAAACAAAGTTTAACGAACGTTTTACGTGCAAGGTTTTGCACACCAAAACCCAAGATAGGACTTCAGAGGTTATGAGATTCAGATCATGTTAAAAAACAAAAAAAACAAAAAGAAGGATCAAATCACATCAGAGTCATGATTCGACACTTTTGACACCATGCACTAGACACAAGCTGTGCATGCAAAAAGAGAAGTCAAAAAAATCACAAACATAGCTAGGCTACCAGCCGGGCCGCCCGGGTCACCCTATTTTCCCGGGCACCCCGGCATGGAAATCAGATCATGTTAAAAAACATAAAAACAAAAAAAGGATCAAATCACATCAGAGTCATGATTCGACACTTTTGACACCATGCGCTAGACACAAGCTGTGCATGCAAAAAGAGAAGTCAAAAAAATCACAAACATAGCTAGGCTACCAGCCAGGCCGCCCAGGTCACCCTATTTTCCCGGGCGCCCCGGCATGGAAATCCGAAAAAAAACTATGTTATGCAGAAAAATAAGCTGAACAACTTTTGCCTCAGGGTCCAATCGAAATTCTTTACCGAACTTAAAATAAAATTTTAAATTAAAAAATATTTTTTATTTTTTATTTTTTTTAATATCGTTTTGGCCCGGCCGGGCAAGTGGACCCGAGCCACTCTGGTAGCCTAGACACATAGCACAAAATGAACACAGATCACAAACAAAATGAACACAGATCACAAACATAACTGCGATAAAACGAACACAAACAGACAATAAAACCCAAGCTGCCTCAAGGGGAGGGGCGGATCTTGTCACAAAAATGCATCCCCAGCTAATAGGCCCCGCACAATCTGGGACGTGCAGCCTGAGGGCCCCCAAGTCCAATGTCAGTTCCCTGGGTCACTCAAGGGCATCCGACCATGCCACAAAAAACATAGCACACCCATACCACAAACATAGCACACTGATAGCACAAACACATAGCACAAACACATAGCACAAACACACAGCACCAACGCATAGCACCAACGCATAGCACCACAAGCACATAGCACAAACACACAGCACAAACACATAGCACAAGCACATAGAACAAGCACATAGCACAAACACATATCACAAGCACATAGCACAAACGCATAGCACAAGCACATAGCTCTCTACTTTTTGTCAAGCAATGAATGGGACTGTACCAATAGCACAAACACATACCACACTGTCCTTTACCTTTCCCAAAGTCCATGGAAATCCTTGGACGGCAACTGCCATTCGTAAAACGTTGCAATCTCTTCGTCTCCTTCCGTCTCCTCTCCCGGCTCGTCTTCATTAAGCTGCATGGCCATGGAGGAATCAGCCATTGGAGACGATAGACGATACTGGTGATTGCTACGTGGAAAGATCAACTGAAAATTGGCTATCGACTACTATGCGGTGACGACAAGAACCCAAGATCCGCACAATTTTTTTTTATTTTTTTTTTTCCTAAGATTCTTTTGGGCAGCTTGCAGCCTCATGAGATGTCACAGTGGAACGACCGCAAGTCCATTAAGCTGCATGGCCATGGAGGAATCAGCCATTGGAGACGATAGAYGATACTGGTGATTGCTACGTGGMAAGATCAACTGAAAATTGGCTATCGACTACTATGCGGTGACGACAAGAACCCAAGATCCGCACAATTTTTTTTTATTTTTTTTTTTCCTAAGATTCTTTTGGGCAGCTTGCAGCCTCATGAGATGTCACAGTGGAACGACCGCAAGTCCGGACTCAACGCACTGCAAAGATAAAATCCATTAGAAAAATAAAACAATACACAACATAAATGCGGCTTCTAGACCGAGTCTGGCCGACCCGTTTCGACCATTTGCCTATAACAGGAAGAAGCACATTGAGTTTAAAAAAAAAGAAAAGAAAGAAAGAAAGGAAGACCCACTTATATGCCTATAACAGGAAGAAGCACATCCAGTCATCAGTTCGGATTTTCCACAAATGGTCTCCCAGGAAGGGGAAAAAAAAGAAAAAAAAAAAAGAAACGGGAATTTCCCTGCCACTTTAGCAAATCAAGGGACTCGCAGCCCCAGTTTGGAAAGTTTGGGTCTGGCTTGTTTATGTAGGGGGGGGGGGGGGGGGGGGGGAAGAGGGCAGAAACGGAAGGGGAGCAGACGAGAGGGAGACTGCGAGGGGGTGAGGAATGGAGAGGATGAAAATGATCATGTTCAGAATTATAAAAAAAAAAGCACAGTAGGAGAAATACGTAGTGTGTGTGATATGTGTTGAAGATGGGCTATGCACAGAGGATCCGAAAGAGCATAAATGTGAAGTGTAGGACTCAGGACAAGCAACGTGATCAACAAATAAGCGATCCGCATCCAGAAAAGAGACGATATAATGCAATGTAGCACAGCGGAAGACTCGAAGACGTGACCTTACTGATCAAACTCAGACTCAACTCACACAGACACCATCACACATACCGTATAAGCCAAGGATGGGAGCATACACGGAAGAAAGATCCCTCCTTGCACACACACACATGGGGAGGAAACCACGGACGGTGTAGGTGGGGAGGAGATGAAGAAGAGAGAAGGGGGAGAAGAAGAGAGTAACTCGAACTAGTCCGAAAATAGTCCCCCCCGTCAAATGTCCAATAATCGTCTCCCACAAGAATGTCGAATCAGATAGTGGGCGCTCACGGGCCCGACATGGCCACTGCTTGAAATCTCTCACTTTCTCTGTCTCTCTCGCTCTCTCTGAAACAAGAAGAAGACGAAGAAGGAGACGAAGAAGAAGAAGAATGGAATAGTGGCTATGGCAGGTCGGAGAAGAATCAGGGAGAAGAAGAAGAACAACAACAACAACAACAAAAAACAACAACAACAACTCTCCTCTCTCTCCTCTCTCTCTCTCTCTCTCTCTCACCTAATGTTGATGATACCCTTGAACACTAACCAACCTGCGAAGATTGTAGCTCCTCTGATGCAGGTCCTTCAGGTAAGTGTCCACCTCTCCTCGCGGCTTTGGCTCACCAGCCACCGTGCTCCTCACTACCTCCTACTCCCCTAACTGCTACTCTCACACAGCTCAACTCAAACTGGCGCTGCTCTCCAGCAGCGTGCGGCCAACAATGTGCTCCACCTGACTGTCCAGAATTGGACTCCCCCAGCTATATACCACTGGGCCTGGCTGAGGTCTCCACGGTCTGCGATCAGGTCTGTCTGATCTAGACCGTGTTATATATGTGACGACGGAGTGTTACTGATTTGAACCAACGAACCCAAAAACGCAAAACACAGCCCCATACACATGCATACAATTCACTAACAAGTCTGACACAATGATCCTCACCATTCGCAGGCTTTCTTTTTCAGGGTTTGGATTGAGTTCTTGTTACTACATCACACACACACACACACACACACACACACACACACACACACACACACACACACACACANCACACACACACACACAGAAAGAGAGAGAGAGAGAGAGAGAGAGAGAGAGAGAGAGAGAGAGAGAGAGAGAGAGAAAGAGAGAGAGAGAGAGAGAGTTACCTGGTAAACATTGATCTGGAGCTTGATTTGCCAGAAGAGCAAGAATCGGTTGTCCCCAATGATTGAATCTGTGATGTAAATAATACAAGACAAGAAGAAGAATGAGGAGGGTGGTAAGAACGAACCCGAGGCAGGCAGGAATAGATTAATAATAAGGTGAGAAAATAGAGACTCAAATCTCTTGGTTACCAATCGCATGGACGTCGGACGGCGAATAGGTGAAAAAAAAGAAAAAAAAAAATCAATTTCAAACATCGAAGTCCACAGAGTTTAAACTTTAAACATATTCACTAACTGGCCCTAGCCTAGTTGGTACTACACCCCTGAACTGTTAAAATACAGACTCAAGTTCAAACTCCACTGGAAGCAGACGAGTAAAATACCAAAATTCTGAATTACCTAGGGCGGGTCAGTTAAATGTTGATATCTCAAGGCCGTCGCCCTTCTTTTTTCTTTTTTTTTTTCCAAATTAAACACACTCGAACGATCAATGCTGAGAGGAAAACTTGGGTACGCCAAGCTGACAGTCAATCCTCCTAAACAGGAGCAACCAATGCTGGTCAGGGTTCCTTCGGCCAAGACGGAAGGAAGCACGAGAGTGTTCACCATATATTCCAAGTTTTGACTTGCCCGTGGAAAGGAACCGGACTGACGTTCCCCAGAATGGATACGGAGCCAGGACCATAAGGACCTGTTTTGATACAAAAAAAAAAAAAAAAAAAAAAAAAAACCCTCGAACGAAATTGAAAGATGGATATTCCCAAGAGAGATCTCACCTGTGTCGCATATGCAGATGCTCTCCACATTTTCATCAATGAATTGATCCTCACCAAGCACGACAGGAATGGGCCCATCCACGTAGGCCATGCTTCGCTTTTCCATCATCCTGTTGCGACAGCAGACAACAATTCATGAATTCAAGGAACATTCATGGAAAATAACAGTGAATCTTCATATCCAATCCACGTAGGCTATGCTTCAGTGTTCCCTCATCCTGTTGCAAAAGCAGATAATGCAGCAGACTAAAATATACACATTCACGGAAAATTTGCAGCAAATTCATGGACAATTCATAGATATTCATAGCAAATCCACATAGGGCCTTCTAGACCTCTGACAGCTCTAGAAGCACTCACGATTTTTTTTCGTGAGTCTAGTGTAGTGGAGCGAGAACCATAGGCCACGCTTCCATTTTCCATCATCTTGTTGCAGAAGCAGATGATGCAGCACACGACGATACGATACGTATCGCAACGATTCAAGGCAAGTACGAGGAAACTTCATATTAAATCTATTTTTTTATATGCAATGCTTTGATTTTCCATGATCCTGCTGCAGAATCAGATAAGGCAGCAGACAATACATGAAATACACACACACACCAAAAAAATAATAAAAAATAATAATAATAAAATCGACTCCAGCCCCAATTGCACCAATCTATCTATCACTCCTATCCCGGTCCCAACCCGCACCTGCAACTCCTATCCTCGTTACTTCTTGGCCTTCAAACAGAGCAGAAGATGGAGGGGGGGGGGGGAGAGGGGGGAGAGAGAGAGAGAGACAGACAGAGAGAGAGAGAGATGGCCGACCACATGCAGCGGTCTTACCTTTCAACGGCTTGCCTCACGTCGTCTGCCCGTGCAGTGCTGTTTGCCTTCAAGCATACCTCCACTGCATCAGCACAGCCAACAGCCAAACCAGACCAGGTACGAAACCAATCCAGACCAGGTACGAAACCAATCCAGACCAGGAACCAAACCAAACCAAACCAACCAGGAAGCAAACTGAACCGAACCAGAGCAGGAATCTAACCAAATGAGCAACCAAAACCGAACCATGAACCAAAGCAGGTACTCAAACAAGTAATCAGATCGGGAACAAAACCGGCCCAAACGAGTAACCCAACCAGACCAAACCAAGAACCCAACCAGACCAGACCAAGAACCAAACCAGACCAGACCAAGAACCCACCCAGACTAAACCAGGAACCCAACCCGATCAAACCAAGAACACACCAGCCCAAACCAGACCAAAGTAGAAAAACGCAAATCAAACCAGGAACCAAAGTAGACCAAAGCAAACCAAACCAGGAACCAAAGCAGACCAAAGCAGGAACCAAAGCAGACGAAAGCAGGAACCAAACCAGACCAGGAACCAAAACCACAACAGGAAGAGAACCAACAAGCCAGAAGCCAAACCAAACCCAAAAAAAAGCAAACAGATAATGAATCATCGCGCCAAAACCAACAAAACACAAAAGAAAAAGAAATGGAGTTGGACAAGTGAGGGCATACCCAGACTAGCACTTTCCAAATGCATCTGACTGCGATTACGTCCACAGCTGAGTCAAAAAAAAGTCCTAGTGTGAGTATAACGGTATAACCTGACTTGCATGAGGAAAATTTTCAACGGTCACAAATTTTCAGCTGTCACAAATTTTCAAAAAGGCATCAATTTCTTTCAGGTACGAAGCAAAAAAGGAAAAGACTGTTCAGATTAAAAATTAAAAAAATTTAAAAAAAAAACGTCCGCAGATGCATAGTAAGAGAAAGGGCAAACTCACACATGAATAGCAAAATTGCATAATCTGCAATTTTGCAACTGCAATTTTGAGGTTTAGCTGTGCTGCGTACTCGCACACGGCTGCCTTTGTGAATGAGACGTCGCCCCGACTTTCTGAAAATTGGTCCATTTGGTATCAACGTGGTCACACAGCTGATAGCAGACTCTGGAATATTTTTTATTGGGATTTCAACTTTTCATGGTTTTTTTTTTTTGTCTTTTTTTCCCTTTCCTATAACGTTTGGGCCCGCACGGTCATGACTTCGAACGGTTCGCTTGGCCGCGGCCACTGTGGTACCACTCCGATCGGCCAAGCACTCGAATCCACGTTACCATGTGCTGAGAGGCAGAAAAAGAGCTGGCAGCACAGTTCTTTGCACCTTCCCGCATACATGTGCTCGTTCAAGCCCTGGCGGCTCAATTAACATCTGTATTCGCCATATATATTCCGATGCATGCCGTTGGCCGGGGTGTCGTCTGATATGCCCCGATGTGTTTGGCAAGGCCGAGGCCTTCGAGGAGAATGCTTTTTCCTTTTAGCGGCGGGATCGCACAGACGCTTATGTTGCTGTTGTATATTGGGATCCTTGCCTTGCTGAGGGTGACATGGTTACGGCCAAAGGAAACAGTTTACCCTGCATTCTTCTCTATGATGTGAGGGACGCGGGACCCGTTTTCCGGTTGGTATAATTCAACAGCAGCCGTCGTATGAACCAGGCCGGTGTGCCTGGATAATTCAACACTGGCTGCCCTTCCCTAAAAAAAAAAAAAAAAAAAAAGAAGAAGAAGACGGGGAAGGAGAAAAAAAAAAAAAGAGCACCTAAGATAGTCACTTAAACTCACTTTACTCAAAAAGAGGGAAGGGAAAAAAAAAAAAAAAAAAAAACGGAGCTAAGATTGTCACCATGGCTACCGACCAGACGTCCGGACCGGTTTCCAGACACCCCCAAACATAATGTAGGGGTCCGGTGTCCGGTCCTGGACGTCCGGAACAGGCCCCCCCAACGAAAAATCAAAAAAAAAGAAGGGGCCGCCAAGGACATTTTTCGGGTCCTCGACGGCCCCGGAAAAATACTGGGCCGATTTGTCTTTGTTTTTTCGGCCTACCGGACATCACTCGAAGGCACGGCCCCACCACAGTCTGTGCAGACTCAGGTGGGGTGGCGGGAGGCAGGGCCAGYAGTTTCAAACTGGYCGTTTTCGAATCTMGCGGCCKCGCTRKTCGAAGCCGCCAGCTGCTGCCCGTCACGTCCCCCCTGCAGCCGCGCAGCCAGCTGCCGCCAACATCCAAGAAGCAGGTCAGTCTCTCTCTCTCTCTCTCTCTCTCTCTCTCTCTCTCTCTCTCTCTCTCGCTCTCTTTCGGGTTTGGCCTTTCTTCGGGCTTTGTCCTTTCTTCCACGCCGGGAGGTTCGGGAGGAGGTTCGGGGAGGGAGAGGGGAGGTACGCAGTGGGACCAAGAAGCAGGTCAGTCTCTCTCTCTCTCTCTCTCTCTCTCTCTCTCTCTCTCTCTCTCTCTCTCTCTCTCTCT
>BFEA01000499.1:696161-716842 GCA_003427395.1 Chara braunii | reverse complement strand
CGACGAAACAGTTTGTCACAGCCCCTCGTTTGTTGTCCTCTTCTGTCTCTCTGCCTACGGTTTACCGGGCAGTTCTATTTGTGACGATATATATTTATTTATTTATTTATTTTGATAAGTTATCGCTTTATATTTCAAAACAAAAGTGGTCGAGGTCAAGGACGTCACAATTCTACCCGGTATTGCCAAGGAAAAGAACCTGCTGGAAACCGGGTCCAGTGTCCCAAGACCACTCACAGCCTCAAAGGAAGAAAAACTCCTCAAAATAGCCTTGAAGCACAGAAAAGGTGGTTGAACTAATCATAGAATAATAATAATATTTTTTAAAACGTCGTCATCTTCTAAATCTTCTATGGGATTAAAAAAGTACTACAAAGGTTGTAAAACTATTAATAAAACGTTGTCATCCTCTAAGGGTCTCGCCACACTACTGTCAAAACGACAAAAGTACGAGTGCATCTTCCCCTAAAAGTGGTCAGATGCATCCGTTGCTATTCATAGTAATGGGATGCGTCCGGCCACTACCTGCAGGAACATGCATTCAGACTCCTTTCGTTTGGACAATTGTGTAGCGAGGCCCTCCATCTTCCAGAGCCATAATGAACAGCACTGCGAAATTGTGGTTTGGTCCCGCAACAGTTTGGGCCCGCCACTTTTTTTCTTTTTGTTTTCCTGGCCTCGTTTTCAGTTGGTCCCGCTGTCGAGCGCATCGGCTCCCGCCTTTTTTGTAAAGGCGAGAGCCCTCCCGGCCATGTCACGCAGAAGTATAACAAAAATAAAAGGAGAGACAACTTGGGATCGATGCAAAATAACCCCACGAACCGCCAAGGCGGTCGCGGTCGCGTCGCTCCTTCGCCGCTCTAGCTGGGTGCGCCAGTTGTACATCCCGCGGTCCCCTACGACAGGATAGGTCCCGCGGGATGTACAACTGGCGCACCCAGCTAGAGCGGCGAAGGAGCGACGCGACCGCGACCGCCTTGGCGGTTCGTGGGGTTATTTTGCATCGATCCCAAGCTGTCTCTCCTTTTATTTTTGTTATACTTCTGCGTGACATGGCCGGGAGGGCTCTCGCCTTTTCAAAAAAGGCGGGAGCCGATGCGCTCGACAGGTGGCGCCGTTGCCGAGGATTTTAAATGTCGGTCGCTGTCCGACTTTTTCATTGAATGGAGGGACTTTATGAGACTGACGTTTGCCAAAAGTTATTCAGACCTGACCTATGACTGAGAGACTAAAAGTTTTCAAACCTTAGTCCAAACGCGTGTGGCGTCCGGGAGCAACGAATGTGAATGGCAATGCTTCGCTTTTGTCGAAGCCGCAGGGACGTGTGGAGATGGGAACGCTAAAGTTGGACCTATTCTACCTAAAATAATATCGCGCAGCTTAGCAGTCGCGCATTCAGGGCCTAAGTAGGCTAAAAAGAGGAATGCATCGGGTATAGGGCTGCGGCGCAGGGGGAATAGGAAGAAGGGTTTTATTTCTTGGGCCGCGGGGGTTGATATCGAGCCAGGGGGTTGATAGGCCGATGACGAGGTCACGCGGCCAACCAACGGGGCCACCGGGGTACACGGTCCTGGAAGATTGAAGCTAGGCTATTCTAAAAGCTTGATGTGGGGCTATCCGTGCCAAGGACTGAAAGGGGCGGCACAGCAGCCGGCTGAGTACGGAGATCGCTGGGGTCTGTCAGCCAGCCAGCCGGCCTCCGAGGCAAGCAACGGAAGTTTGCTAACCTATTAATGGTGGGGGGGTTTTGGCTTCACACTCCTCTAAGTAGGAGTGCTACTCCTACTACAACCGTGGTAGGAGCTAGCCCAGTAGGTACCGGTACTTGACTGTCACCCCACTGATATGGGGATCGAACCTGACCAGCCGCACTACCGGGCTAGCTCCTTTTGGAGCAGCCACGACGTGAGGATGGGCGCGGCCGATTTCGGCCGTGCGATCTTCGAGATCGCGCGGCTGAAATCAGCCGCGCCGAGATTGCATGAGCCCCTGCGCAAGGATGACACGCAAACATTGAAAAATGGAAAAAATAAATAATAAAATAATAATAAGTAAAAACTAAACTAAGGTGGAGCGCCACATGGCGCATGAGGAAGTGACTGGGGGGTTTCAGCCCCAGTGCAGTTGAAAGCGCCCTAAAAAACGCGCGACGTTGCTCAGGTAGTGGTTCGTTTTTTTTTGTTTTTTTAGATTTTCATTGGATTTTTTTTGCTACATTCTTTTTAGATTTTTCTAGTTGTTCTTCTTTTCTTTCTTCTTGGTGTACTGTGCACCCGTTCGATTTGGACGAACGGGTATGACTGCGCTAGACTGTTTCGTCGGACTTTCACCGACTCATCAGGAGGCTAGGCCCCGACAGTCTGTATGACTGTGTGCGGGATGAGCCAAATCGGAGGAACCTGCTGCTAAAACATGGAATCATACACACAGAGAGAGAGAGAGAGAGAGAGAGAGAGAGAGAGAGAGAGAGAGAGAGAGAGAGAGAGACCAACCAATTGGTCGGCCCCACGTTGTTGCCCATTGAAGGGACGAGCAAAATCAAATGAATCTTCCGCTAGAACATGGAAAGATACGTGGCCACGTCTTTATCCCCCCCATGTTGCTGTTGGTCGGAGGTTGTGCCCGTTCACTCTAGGGAGCGGGTTGCAGCAGAGCACATGGGAAAGGGAAAGGGCACATTTAGAAAAAAAAATTTAAGAGTTTCTTTTTTTTCTTTTTTCTTGTTTTTTTTCTCTTTGTTAGTCTTTTCCTCTCCCCTCAGCTTACCTGCGCCCGTTGGGTTTTGAGAATGGGAAGCAGAATGACACCGTACCTGGCGCTGTTGGCGGCCAGGTACGGGCGTGTGGTAGGAAAGGGGAATGAGCCCATGTTGAGCTTGTCTATAGTTCGACTCCGTGAAATGACCAAGGGGGAAACAAGGGGGCAGGGTGAAGAAGAAGAGGGGAGAAAAAGAAGGGGGGGAAAAAAATATAACGACCGCGAATGTGGCCGCGGTCGTGGAACAGGTACAGCCCCGGAAGTTTCTAGGGGCTGATGGGACTGTGCCTGTTCGTTTTGAGTAGGCTGTAGTAAGTGGCCGAATACAGCCATTTCCAGGAGCACCTGGCCTGGGAAAACGGCCAGGTACTCCTAGAGGTTGATGACCTTGGTCCCCCCAGGGGAAACCCAAGGCTCCTAGCTCCTGACCATTGATTTAGATCAAGGGCCAGGAGCACTGACAAATTTTGCCTGGCTGTGGGCAAAGCAGCTGCCCACATGCCTTCGACTGGCTATAAAAGCCAGCACTCCACCCAGCAGCCTCACAATTGTGGCAGTGTTGCTGGGGCATTCACTTGAGTGAATGTTGGCTGGCTGCTGCATGCTGCTGGAGAAGGGCGGTGCTGCCGGTGGAGGTGCTGCTGGTGGAGTGGAGGTCTGCAAGGAGTTGGAGGAGGAGAAGGGAGGCAGCTGGGGGCTGGGAGCTTTTTGCCCCACCCTTGTGCATGTGCTGTGTGTGTGGGCTGGTGCAATAGCGGTAAAACTGCGTCCCTGGACGGCGCAGCAAGCGGCACCTATGTTAGTGGGATTGAGCTGCCGAACTGCCGCCGCGGCATCGAGACCTTCCTAAGGGAAGGTGCTGCCGGAATTGATGCGCGGAGCAGCTGTTTTTTTAATGTGAGTATGGGGAGGCGCTGCTCGATCAGCAACGTGGCAACGGCAGTGTAGTCAGTGGGATCATGCTGACGAAATTGGCGGCGGCATTGATATTTTTTTGCGTAGGGGAATGTCGTCTGGTTGGCGGCACGTTGACGATTTTTTTTCTGAGGGGCAGTATGCCAGATTTTTGCGGTGCGGTGAATTAGTAATTTGGAAGTGTGATCAGGTGGTGGTGTCGCATAAAAGTTGTGGTACCGGTTTTGATGGCGAGACGAGCCGTGGTCCTCCGTTGTTCTTTTTGTGGTGCGCAACGGCTATGGTGGATTTCAATGTGGCATGGAGGATGGACTGGCAGTGGTGCACGATTGGGTCTGTGCGGCAGTGGTGCGTGGACCGGCGGCATCGAAGAGAGGACGGAGTGAGTGCTCGCGGCAGTGGCTATTGGAGTTTTGGCACTTGCGGTTTGCGCCTAAAGTACATCTTTAATTTTTTGGGTCTCGCGGCACATGCGATTTTCAGCCAGAGCCACCTTTATTTTTTTTTATGGCACGCAGAGCAAGCGCTTTTGAGTTTTGGACCATCTGGAATTGCGGGAGATGGTGTGGGGCGACATTGGGACCATCTGGGACCATTTTGGGACTAGGTGGACTGGTTGTTGTGATCGGGACTTACATGTTGGTGTGGCTATTTGTGAGCGAGCGTGGTGATTTGAGGCAGTGAGGATTTACGGTTGATTGGGACTGTCCTTGGTGGACGAGATGTCGCTGGGACTGTAATGGGACCACGTGGGACTTATAGGTGAGAACACCCTCCTCGAGGGTTATATCGCTTCGGTCCTTGTGGGTGCCCGCTTAGTGTCCTTGTGGACTCTTGAGGAGGACGTGGACCGTGGCTCAGGAGAAAGGCCACAACCTGTGAGGTTGTGAGCCGCGTATTTTCATGTAAGCCACATATTTTCGTATTCAACGGCGATTATTTTCTTCTTATTGAAATATTACCCAGCTTTCTTGAGCAAGCCGGACCAAACTTCACTCAAGGTCAGTTGAATGATTCAGACTTATCTTCACTTCTGTGTGAACCCACACTTTGCTTGACCCTGTTCAATCGAATGTTCATTGGAAAGGCAAAGGAAATGTGTGTTTGCATGTGAATGGCGAGGTCTAACTTGAGTATGGGATTGCATTGGTTTCTCTTGAACTTGTTGTCTTTGCATGTTGCGCAGGTAGGTAGAAGGATGCTTGCAAAGGAGGATTGATTATGCCTATTTGTGATGAAGGAAAGGATTGTCCCCTTTCTACTTTTCGCCTGCCTGCTTGTTAAAAGGACTTGTGTCCTGAAAAATATTAATTCAGTGCATGCCGTAAAACGAATCCAATTGAAAGAAAGCAGAAAAGGCCAAACGGATTTGGGTTTTTCCCGAGGATTGACCCGTTCTATTCCAAATGACCCTATCTGCCTATACCTGTCCAAATGTTTCTCATTTTCTATCTCCTTCGATTTTTTTTCGTCCAAGTTACCTTCAACTTAGAAGAAGTGCGGATAGCTAAAAGTTACTTACAATGGGCACATCGTCTACCTCTAGGAAGCATCTGGGGCGGGGGTTCGTTGCTTCAGGAGTCGACCCTGTTATCGACCCAGAGTGGACCGTTCTACGGGGGGGTACTTCGTCGATTCGGTGGAGACGGCCCGACTTCTGAAATTCGAGTCTTGTGCTCGAACGAGGAGTACCCAGACCGCTTCCTAGAGGGAGAGGCATGCAACGCTTCAAGCAATGCATCTGAACAAGCATCGTCCGCAAAACAGTCTGTCATCCAATAAGATTGGGAATGCATGGAGGCGTGTGAGTGTATTAATTTTAGGTCAGCGGTAAGGTGAAATGAGTGACTTTGGCAACGCGTCTCATCAAGTCAAATCTAGGGCAGCCGACTACCTTGTCGGCTGCATTAAGGTTATTATTGAAAGTCAACTCCTCGTTGGCGGCTGTATGATATTTGTGGAATTCGACCCGAGGTGGTCAGATTTATTTTGAACTTGTGTTATTAAATATATTGTATGATGATTCAAAAAAATTTTATTTTTTTTTTAGTTATCATTTCAGATTGGGTATGTTTCTGTCGACTACGGTCGATTTCTTTTGATGGAATAATATATGGTTAATAATTTTCTTTCGGATGTGTATCTAAGGTACTAGGATGAATTGGGTTTCACGCTTGGTTGAGACCGTCCTAGTCGACCGACGTCTGCTTTGTACTTAGGAGATCAGCGCCCTAAGGGACGGGCGACGTTCGGGTTCGCTTGGCGTTACCCAAGCGTATCTAAACTACAGCGAACGAGCAAACGCCCTCGGCTGACCTACCTCTGCAATTGCATTTAAAAGCTTTCGCATGTGGGTCAGTAGCTCGGTAGGGATACGCCCCTCAGGGTGGTGACAACCCCCTAGGGAAGGAAGCTTATGCTCTACGGGAACCTATCCTGTCGTAGGGGACCGCGGGATGTGCAGTTGGCGCACCCGGCTAGAGCGGCGAAGGAGTGATGCGACCGCGACCGCCTTGGCGGTTCGTGGGGTTATTTTGCATCGTTCCCAAGTTGTCTCTCCTTTTATTTTTGTTATACTCCTGCGTGACATGGTCGGGAGGGCTCTCGCCTTTACAAAAACGGCGGGAGCCGATGCGCTCGACACCGCAAACTTTTGTTAGATTTTTATTTTTTTTTCGTTTGGTCTCGTTTTTTTTGGGGGGGGGGATAGTTTGCGAAATAGCCCTATACGTTGAGATATATTCCAAAATGCCCCTAAAAGATGTGGGTAGAGTGGAATACCACTCTGATACAAAAAATGTTTTGCAGAATACCCCTGGCGTGGTTGTACCTACCAACTTTGCAAAATACCCCTACCAGGTACTGTCCATCTTTGCAAAGTGTCCCGGAACTTGCCAACTTTCCCCTGGCCTTCTTTATTCTCGCTTTGCCCCTACCGTCCCAGGTGATCTTTGTGTTTACCTTGTGGTCGTTGCCTCCGAAAAAAACGTGTGTTGAAGTGAAGGGATGACACGCATACCATTTCTGGATTTATGTGTGTTATCCTTGAAAGTGCAGGTGCCATGCTAATCTTGTGTGTATGGGCCTAGCTCCACTACACAACACTCTTCTTGCATTTGGACGCTTTCTGGACCAGATACATTATGAAAGTGCAGGGGGCATGCTCATCTTCTGTTTATGGGCCTCGCTCCACAACACAACACTCTTCTTGCATTTGGACACTTTCTGGACCAAATACATTAAAAATGTTGGACTCGTCCGAATGCACCTGGTCCAAAAAGGTGTCCAACTGCATGTAGAGTGTTGTGTAGTGCAGCGAGGCCCCATCTTTCCAATTTTAGCGGATGTCCCAAAGAACAGGTCTTTATGTGCTCTTTGGGACCAGCGACTTTTTTTTTTTTTTTTTTTTTTTTTACAAGGCTCCAGTCTATTTGTGGGTAGCAACACATGCTGGGAAACGGGCCCAGCCTCCCTGAGAGGCGGTTCACGGACGCAAACCCTCATTTCAATTTTGGACCTGTAAGTCAGGAGCTGAAAGCGGGGGTCCCCGTTAACCACTTGTGCGTCCCTTATAATAGTGGGCTAATTCGGGGCCGGGGTCCCCATAGTCTACCGGGACGGATAACCACAAGTGACCAGACACTGATTACAATTTGGGTTTTGTCTCGCGACATTATCGGGACGGTTTGGTCCCATGACATTGTGAGGTTTTGTGCCCCGTGACATATTTTGGTTGGTACCGTGACGTATTTTGGTCTGGTTCTGCGACTGTTTCATCATACATAGTACAAAATGTGAATTTTTTTACTTTGTTTTTTGTTCAAACATTTTGGGGTCTTATGTCTCATGACATATTTTGTTTGGTTGGGTACCGTGATGTATTTTGGTCTGGTTCCAGGACTGTTTTATCATACATAGTACAGAATGTGAATTATTGACTCTGTTTTTTCTTCAGACTCTTCCAATATAGTCTCGTAGGATCCTCCTACACAGACATGTGTTGGTTTCCTGCAGATTATCCATCGCATATTAATTGAAATTCATTCAATAAACAGCTTAGGACTTTCCCGCATATAGTGAAGTAATAAGGTGACATTACCTATTGGAGAGGATCAGGCTTGATCACAGATATGCCATATAAGCCCTAGATGTCCCTGAAGAACTAAGAAAGAAGAGAACGAGTCCGAGGGTGAGAGATTCTATCAAGAATGCTAACTGGTGATTCACTAAAAGAACTCTCAAGATTTATTGGTAAAGGGGTATTTCCCTATCAGTATGAGCACTGTTGGGAAGGTCAGAAATGACTTGTCTTACACACCAATGAGTTTACCACTTTGAGTTTACCACTTTCATCGGTTGTTCAACAATGAGTTTACCACTTTCATCGGCGAGCAACCGTACCCTTCCTTTCACACCGTTTCAGGACATTTTGGTTTGGTTCGGGGGCATTTTGCTTTGGTTCCGGTCGGGACAATGATGGTTCGGTTCCCGCCGGGACAATGTTGGTTGGTTTGGTTCCGGGACATTTCGGTTTCATCCCTTCGAGTATTAACTTTTTGTCTTGTGACAATTTTGGTTCGATATCGTGACGTGTCTTGGTTTGGTTCCGAGATATTTCAGTTTGGTTAAGGGAGATTTTGGTTTGGTTCCACGACATTTTGGTATGGTTCCGGGGCATTTTGGTTCCATCGTTGTACATTTTCCATGGTCGACATTTAGGGTTTTTGATTTCTTGTCTCGTGACAAACTTCGGTTTGGTACCGTGACGTGCGAGGATCTGGTTCCTCATCAGGCCTAAGGGGCCCTGATACAGATGTGCCCGCCCTAAGCGAAGGTGGGCCTAACAAATCACCAGAGGCCCATTGCTATCAATATCGTATTTGGGGTCCAGGCAGTTGTGTCACGCCAGTTGGGCCCGAGCAGCAAAGACTTTCTTCGGCCTTCCAAGCCTTTTCTAACATTCAGGCCCTGGGCAGGAATCACAGCAACATACACAGACAGTTGGGGAGCCTAACTGAACAAGGCCCAAAAGTTGTAGCAGAGGCACAGTCTCCTAGCGCCTAACGAAAGCTTCTGGGCACAGGCCCATCCCAGCCAGGCCGTCGCGGCAGGCAGACTCTTTCCATATAGGAAAGAGCTCGCTGCCTATAGGCTCATTCAGACACTTGCCAGTTTGTGCGGCAGCGCTGCTGGAGCGTAGGCTCGTGTGCTGTTGTGCGCTAAGGGCAAGGTGTTGTGCGCGTGCGGTCGTGCGAGAAGAAGGGCGTTGCTGAGGGCAGCGCCATAGCCCAACCTCCATAGTTGGTTGGGGCTTGGACTACAGTGAGGCGCACGGGTGGTCTTCGGGTGTCCAGAGGGAAGACGTGGGTGAAAGTCGAGGGAGAGAGAGAGAGGGATGATGATGTGAGGACACATACATGGTATTGGCGATGGTCTGCATTGGTCGACATCTTCAAGTACTTGGTTGGCTGCTGACGTCAACAGTTGCGTTGTTCATTAGTAGGCAGATAGTAGCTGTGTAGGGAGTAGGTTGGGCGTCGAGCGCAAAGTAGGGAGAAGGACCTGGACACTTATGTAAGTGGTGGCGCGAGCAAGCTCTCATTGACATTTGGTTTTCAGTGTTACGATTCCCCATTGGTGTTATATTGGTGCAATGCTGCTTTCTGGACACTGTGAAACTTTTTGGCTTTCAATGTGATTGTGCAATCTGGATATTGTCATCTCGTTGTTGCTCATTTTCCTTGCAATATGGTTTCCAACACGCAATGAATCGGATCTTTCATGAGTACTTGGACAAGTTTATCATTGTGTACCTCAACGACATTCTTATCTTTAGTAAGATTGTAGAGGCACGCTAAGCACGTGAAAACGGTGCTAGGTCTCCTAAGACAGCACCAGTACAAAATCAACTTGGAGAAAATGCGAGAACGGTCTCACCAAGATCTTGTACCTGGGTCATGAGATTTCCGCGGATGGATTGAGTCCTGGTGATGCTAAAGTGGCCAGCATATGTGACTGCCCCAAACCTCAGTCTGTGACTTAGGTGAGGTCATTCTTGGGGATGACAAACTATTACAGACCGTTTGTAAAAAACTATTGTACTATAGCCTCCCCTCTAAATGACCTCACACGCCTTGACACCCCTTGGGAGTGGACTGAAGAGTGTGAAGCAGCCTTGAAGCAAATGAAGTATGCTTTGACACACTATGAAGTTCCCAAGCTTCCAGACCATGATCAACCTTTCATAGTGACCACTGACGCCAACCAATATGGCATAGGCGCAATCTTGGCACAAAAGGAGGGGAAGAAGTTGAGGCCGACCAAGTATATGAGTAAGAAGATGCCATCTCGGAAACTGGCCAGGTCCACACATGAGCGTGAGCTCTATGCCCTTTATAGAGCGCTGGTCCATTGGAGGCACTATCTCCTTAGCAGATTTTTCTATGTAAGGTCTTACCATGAGACATTGCGATGGATTAAGACTCAGCCTGTGCTCTTAGATGCCCTTAAGCGGTGGATTCAAGTGATAGACATGTATGACTATCAACTTGACCCCATCAAGGGAGAGTACAACAAAGTGGTTGATGCACTATCGCGTAGGGCAGATATCTGGGCGCTCTAGTGACTGAGTTTGGAGTATCCGAGGATGTAACTCGATCTATGGTGGAAGCCTATCAAGAAGATACAATTATGTCTAAGATCATCTGCAAACTGGAGGCTGAAGATAAAGTTATCTCCGATGAGTTTGTGTTGGTTAGTCAATGCTTGCTATTCTTTGAAAAGGTTGGGAATAAAAGACTGTGTGTCCCAAATAGAGAGTCTTTGCGTAGTTTGTTTATAGGTGAATGCCATGATGCAATCAGGGTGATTCCCTGAAGTCATTTGCAATCTAGTACCCATTTGTTGGGCTGTGTTTTGCAATAGTTCGCTTGTCAAACGAACATCCCTGTCGCTGACGATGGACTTGGGTAAACCAAAGTCCCGCACCCAGTTATCCATAAATAACCTGAGGACGTAGTCAGTTTTAGCAGTCTCTGGCATAGCGATTAGTCGTGCATACTTGCAGAGATTCTGGTGGCCCACTATGATGCAAGATGCAAAGAGATACGTTGAAACCTGCCAGGTTTGCCAACAAGACAAACCTAGGACTCAGGCTCCGCTTGGGCTAGTCAAGCCCTTGCCGATTCCTAAAGGTTTTGGTCAAAGTGTGTCCATGGACTTCAGGGGTACTCTTGTGACCAGCAGAAGTCGAAAAAGACACATCCTCGTTATAGTAAATCGTTTTTTCCAAGTATGCACGACTAATCGCTATGCCAGAGACTCCTAAAACTGACTACGTCCTCAGGTTGTTTATGGATAACTACGTACGGGACTTTGGTTTACCCAAGTCCATCGTTAGCGACAGGGATGTTCGCTTTACAAGCGAACTGTGGCAAAACACAGCCCAACAGATGGGTACTAGATTGCAAATGACTTCAAGGAATCACCCTGAGTCAAATGGTCAGGCGGAACACATGAACCGAGTAGTGCAGCACATGCTGAGGCATTACATTAAGCCAAGTCAGGATGATTGGGACAAGAAATTGCCTCTCATCACCAACTTGTATAACAACGCTGTACATAGCACTACTACCAAGACTCCCAACCAACTGCATCTTGGTTGGAAGCCTCGAACCGCCTTAGATTTCCTACCACCAAAAACTCAGCCATCTGCACCACCCGGCAGCATAGAGTTCACTGTCAAATATGAACACATGCTGCAACAGGCTGTAGAGCACATTAAGAAAGCTCAAGATGCCATGGTGGCATCCGAGAACAAGCACAGACGGCCATCTCAGTTTCAGGTAGGAGAATGGGTATGGGTTAAATCATCTGAAGTAGGACAGGAATTGGGAATTTGTAGAAAGTTAATGCCACAATATTTCGGTCCTTGGGAGGTCCTAGACATAGTGGGGGATCAAATAGATGGACCTTCCTATGTGACTCGCATCCCACCTCACCTACGCACACACCCAGTCTTTCACGCTTCAAAACTGGCACCTTTCGCAGAGACTGTACAATTTCCCTCCAAACGATCAATGCTGCCCCCAACCATGGATGGTAATGTCGACATCGACAAAATCATGGAGCATCGAATGATGCCAGTGCCTAAACCTCCCGGCAGAGGCCGTCCTTCCAAGCCAAGGATGCAATATCATGTCAGATTCAGGCATCATCTTGATCCTAGTGAAGATCGGTGGTTCACTAGAGAAGAACTCCAGCGAACAGCACCTCAAGTGATTGCAGGCTATGAAAGAGAACTCAAGGGAAAGTTGCCTGCAGATTAGAAGACTTCTCAGGGAACCATCGAAGTAAAGGAGGAAGGAATGCGAGGATCTGGTTCCTCGGCAGGCCTAAGGGGCCCTGATACAGATGTGCCCGCCCTAAGTGAAGGCGGGCCTAACAAATCACGAGAGGCCCATTACTGTCAATTTCGTATTTGGGGTCCAGGCAGTTGTGCGGCGCCAGTTGGTTGAGGGAACCCAGGCCCGGGCAGCAAAGACTTTCTTCGCCCTTCCAGGCCTTTTCTAACTTCAGGCCCTGGGCAGGAATCACAGCAACATACACAAATAGTTGGGGAGCCTAACTGAATGAGGCCCAGCAGCTGCAGCAGAGGCACAGCCTCTTGGGGCCTACCCGAAGCTTCTGGGGCACAGGCCCAGCCCAGCCAGGCCGTCGGGGCAGGCAGACTCTTTCCATATAGGAAAGAGCTCGCTGCCTAGAGGCTCATTCGGGCACTTGCCAGTTTGTGCAGCAGCGCTGCTGGAGCATAGGCTCGAATGCTGCTGTGCGCTAAGGGCAAGGTGCTGTGTGCGTGCGGTCGTGCGAGAAGAAGGGCGCTGCCGAGGGCACCGCCATAGCCCAGCCTCCATAGCTGGCTGGGGTTTGGACTACAGTGAGGCGCAGGGGTGGTCTTCGGGTGTACAGAGGGAAGACGTGGGTGAAAGTCGAGGGAGAGAGAGAGAACGATGATGATGTGAGGACACATACCTGGTATTGCCGATGGTCTGCATTGGTCGACATCTTCAAGTACTTCGTTGGCTGCTGACGTCAACAGTTGCATTGTTCATTAGTAGGCAGATAGTAGCTGTGTAGGGAGTAGGCTGGGCACCGAGCGCCAAGTAGGGAGAAGGGCCTGGACACTTATGTCGGTGGTGGCGAGAGCAAGCTCTCATTGACATTTGGTTTGTTACGATTCTCCATTGGTGTTATATTGGTGCAATGCTGCTTTCTGGACACTGTGAAACTTTCTGGCTTTCAATGTGTTTGTGCAATCTGGGTATTGTCATCTCGCTGTTGCTCATTTTCCTTGCAGACGTACGTTGGTTTCGTTCCGGGACATTTTGGTTTGGTCCCGGGACATTTTGGTTTGGTCCCACCGTTTTGCATATTTCCATGGTCGAAAATATATAATGAAAAAAAAAAAAATGCATGAGGAAAAATATATACAAAACGGAAAAAGAAAGGCAAAAATATCATGCAAAAATTATATATTGCAAATTATATCCAACGTGCTAATCATTCGCAGTGCTCGACGTGGGTTGCAATTGCCTTAGTAGCCATTTTATATGCCCAAAAGAGGCATGCACATCGTTGAAGAGAGATTCACAGTGGTGTAAACTCGGCCGTTTACCGATTCGCTTGATCGATTCATCAATTGATTGACCAATTGATTGATTGATTGATTGATTGATTGGTTCGTTGATTGGTTGATTGATTGATTGATTGATTGATTCATTCATTGATTGATTCATTGATTGATTCATTGATTGACTGATTGGTTCGTTGATTCATGGATTGATTGATTGGTTCGTTGATTCATGGATTGATTGATTGGTTCGTTGATTGATGGATCGATTGATTGATTGATTGACTAATGGATTGCTAATTCATTAATTAGGCTAGAAGGGTTCGATTGATCGTTCTGTCGATTGACTGCCTCACTCGTCGATAAACTTATCTGTCGACAGATAGGAGAAGAAGATCTATATCGACAGACGGACAGATCCATCCAGCGATCACTTTAGGTTGATCATGAATGCAGTCATCGACATAATTGATAGATTGGCTTGATTAGCTTGATTGATTGATTGGTTGATTGGTTAATTGGTTAATTGGTTGATTGGTTGATTGGTTGATTGGTTGGTTGATTGGTTTATTGGTTTATTGATCGACCGACTGGTTGATGGGTTGATTGGTTGATTCGTTTGTTGATCGACCGTTTTGTTTATTGGTTTATTGATCGACAGATTGGTTTATTGGTTTGTTGATTGACCAATCTATCGACACAAACGACAGATTTGTCCGTTGATTGGTTGATAGTCGATCGACGGATGCATATGTTTGATCAATACCACTGGCTGACAGGTCTTTGATCGACCAATCTAACATCCATTGGCCGAATGATTCGACAGATGGATGGATGGATTTATCCTATTGCATCGATTGGCCGATTGGATCAATTGATCAAATTGCATGGCAGGTCGATCGACGAGTCCATTCGTCAATTGATTGATTCAATCAACCTCCGGATTGATTCGATTGATTCAATTGATTGGCCTGTCCATCGACTCGATCTGATTGATCCGACTGATTCGATTGATTCGATTGATTCGATCACTCTACCAATTGATTCGATTGATTCGATTGATTCGATTGATTGGCCTATCCATTGACTCGATTATAGATCCGATTGATTCGATTGATTTCCTTGATTCCACTGATTGGATTGATCGACCGAGTGATTCTATTGATCAACCGATTGATTCGATTGATTTGGTTGATGGATTTGATTACTTCGACGAATTGAATGATGGGAATAGTTCATCCATTTGATTGATCAATCGACGTGTCGATTGATTTTTTACGACTTCCATTCATTATCTAACAACAGCAAATCAACGCTTCCCTCAAATCCCTGGTAAGGAAAATCAATCAATCAATCAATCAATCAACCCATAAAAAAAATGTTCTGGAAATCTTAAGAACCTTTTCTCGCTTTTAGCCATACCCCACTTCCACGAGAACATTAAAAAAAAAATTGTATTTTTATAACTTGCGTTAGTTTCACTTCGATCTTTTCCACTATGCCTCCCTCGTGTCCTTCTCTAGAGCCAGATTTATCTTCACATTCCGTTTTCTCCCTGTGCCCGCTCTCTCTCTCTCTCTCTCTCTCTCTCTCTCTCTCTCTCTCTCTCTCTCTCTCTCTCTCTCTCTCTCTCTCTCTCTCTCTCTCTCTCTNCTCTCTCTCTCTCTCTCTCTCTCTCTCTCTCTCTCTCTCTCTCTCTCTCTCTGTGTGTGTGTGTGTGTGTGTGTGTACGTCGTTCTCTTTGTGAGTGCGTGCGCGTTTGTGACACCTGTCCAGACACAGCCGCTCAAATCGAGGAACAAGAAAGATGGAAAAAGGATATTCGTGGGGGAGGGGTTCGATGAGTGAAGGGGGCGGAAAAAGAGAGAAAGCATGAGCTATCTCCCGAAATGTATGACGAGATATTCCAAAGTCTCTATAATAAGCTTCCGATCTTCCAGTTATGTGCTTCGCTCTTCTTCTTTGTTCCTCAGTAGATGGGTTGGGGCATTTGTACCCCTGTTGATGAACGCGTTGGGGGCGGGCGGGAGGGTTGTTTTCTTTTTGATGTATTTCCACAAACATCAGTGTGCGGAGGGATTCCATGTTTCCTTTGCCACCAAAATGAGGGGAGGGAACCACAAAAAAAAAAAAAAAAAGATTGGAACTTGCCCAACCATTTGGCACAAAGAAAAAGAACGAGAGCGACAACGAATGACAGAGACAGGTCCAAGTAGGAGAACAAGAGGAATAGGGCATGGACAGGGCGGGGGGAGAGAGAGAGAGAGAGAGAGAGAGAGAGAGAGAGAGAGAGAGAGAGAGAGCATGGGGTTGAATTACATACCAGCAACGGTAAACTTCTCTTCAGCGGGTAGCGGCATGCTGACGTGGCCATCGGCCATCTCGTGACCGCAAGAATCCATCGCTGCCATATCCATTCACAGATATTGTGTCTCCTGCCGAAAAGAGGGAGGGCGGAGAGAGAGAGAGAGAGAGAGAGAGAGAGAGAGAGAGAGAGAGAGAGAGAGAGAGAGAGGTCAGCCCCTTGCTGTGCAGCCACGTGTCTACCTGCTGGTCACAGATACGTAACTTCCGAGGGTTCAATCTCCGCACTCCAGGCCGACTACTGTCTTCCCCCGAATAGAACGTATGGTCGCTGTAGCCGTATCTGGACCACCTTTCCGTAGAAATGCGGCGAAAATGACCGTACATTCGATTCGGGTGAAGACGGGTTGGCGGCAACCGATTTCTAAACCGATTCTCGAACGAATCTGACAGCAATTCCGGGTCGGGTTCGTGAGGGCCGCTGAACTCCACCGGAGAGCACAGTGCGATCTGACGTCAGGATTTGAACACTCGCTATGCTTTCATACTGCAACTGCAGTCACCACTCCTTCCCGCCAAAACAAATGAAGGAAAATTGCATCTTTACCCCACATGAAGATGGGAATACCGGCTATACCCAGTCCCAGTGCCAACTTGCATTATACCTGGAAAACGCCCGGTGGAAACTTCTCTTTTTTTTGTTTTTTTTTTAACCACCAGTACCTTTGACGGTTCGAGAATACTCGGCCTCCGACCTTTCAGGAGGCCGAAACATTTTCACGGCCGCCGATCAGATTTATCAACGGCAGCCTTTGTCGGGCCCGGCCTCCTAAAAGTTCGGGTACTGGCCAGTACCACGTCGAAAATAGGCTCGGAGGTACTGGTGGTATAACCTTTTTTTTTTTTTTTTTTTTTTTTGGAAAACACAAGCTCCATCTATTGGTGGGGAGCAGCACCTGCTGGAAACCGGGTCCAGCGTCCCATAAATACAACCATATCCTCACAAATTGGCAGAAACTGGGAACGGGGCCAGCGTCCCATAACGAGCACATTCAGAAAAGTCATCAGAAAATTCAGAAAATTCCATGAAAATAAGACTAGGAGCCTACTAAGAATTTTAGAACTTACGGGCATAGCCTGCCTAAGTCCTGCAAATGCCCCTGAACCCGCGAAATCCCTAACTCAACCTTACAAGGTTCTCCAACACCTTCTTACTCCCTGCCGGGCTCTTCCAGGCCTCACACTCCCTCATCCTGCTGGCTCACGTCGGGATAGGGGAGGGGGAACCCGAGCTGGAGGAGCTGGAGCTACGATGTCGAGATAAGATGGGGGAGGGGGGGGAGTCGGGACGAGGTCGCAGGAGAGACAAAGTCGGGATGGGAGGGAGGGGGCAGGAGGTCGAGATGGGGAAGAGAGAGAGGCGTTGAACGGAGGGGGGAGCGATTGGCTCACGTCAGGATAGGGGAGGGGGAAGCCCGAGCTGGAGGAGCGAAGTCGGGATGGGTTAGACGGGGATTATCTAGGCGGGGTTTGAAATCGGCAGGAAGGGGGAAGTCAGGGCGAGGGGGAAGCTCGGGCACACACACACACACACACACACACACACACACACACACACACACACACACACACACACACACACACACACACACACACACACACTCGAACTTGAGCGGGGCTTGAAAGCGACTTATTTCGGTTTTTTTACTTTTTTTTTTGAGAAAACTACGGCGCAGTCAGGGTTTGAGTTTGTAATTGCACTTGAGGCAAAAGGGCCGGTAATGCTGAATGTATGTAACCAACGATTCGGCACAGGTGGGGTCAAGTGGGGCTGTGTTGTATTCGCGGGATTGCCTAAGTGCAATTTCAAACTGTTTTCGTGACTGCGCCGAAGTTACCCTTTTTTTTTTTTTTTTTTGATTGATTGACAGGGGAGGGGGAACCTGTGATGCGCAACCTCACGCTCTGTGTTGTCTTTCGTTCGGAGTGTGAGACGTGCGGAAAAAGGCCCAGAAAAACAGCAAGATGGGGTGTGCCAAGGATTTTTGGAAATTGAGTGTGGGGACACAAACAGAACTGAAATCCCCCGTGTTGGTCCGATGAAGCAAGTCGATTGCTTTCGCGCGTCGCGGAATGCGCGCGCAGGCAGGGCGCGAAAGAGAGAAAAATCCAAATTCAATCCAAAAAGTATTGTCGGGCTTCCCACCGTGCCACGGCCCGTCGTTTAGAGCGGAAGGGCTTTGGTACGCTTCGCGTGTCCCGTTTTCGTATCAAATCTCGACGTCGTTCGCTGGTCAGTTATGAGTCCGATGTGGATGGTCTCAACCGCGTGCCTCTTTCCTTATGCTCGTCTTCACTCCGTATTCGGTAGTGGAAACCCTTCGCTTCGTAGTGATTGAAGCGCTGGCACTCCGTACACAGGGTTCGAGGCCAATGGGGCTCTACTGTCGTCCACGGGATGACGATCAGTTCGTTAAATGGCAACAATATCCAGTAGGGTGGAAAGTGCGTATCGATAATGACAAACCCAACATCTACGAACCCTGAACAACTGTTGGCCGGAGGGAAGTAATATTGCCCCCCGATTTGTGCGACGGCTTCTCGTACATCCCACTCGCATACACGTGTCCTTTCCTCGCTGTAAGGAAAAGGTCGTGTTGAGATGGGAGATACGGGAGGCTGACGCCCGATCGAAGGGTGCTTGTCAGTCCACATATCAATTAACCGCAAATATCTCGAGACGTCATCAAGAACAGGAAACACTCATGCATCCCCCGATCAATCCTTTTCGACACAAGAGAGAGAGAGAGAGAGAGAGAGAGAGAGAGAGAGAGAGAGAGAGAGAGAGAGAGAGAGAGAGAGAGAAAAAAAAAAAAAACACGCATCAACTTGATCATGCATATGGCTAAGGGACCGACCCGCGACTCAGTTTTAGTGAGCCAACACAACGTGGTCCCCGGCGCCTTGTTTCTCAAGGCCTCCTGGTGGCTTGGTTGTTGATGTCGTGCAGCATAAGGCAGATGACATGCGCAATGCATCCGAAACTACAGATCTAAACACTCTTGCATTCTCGGACAAAATCCCGACGACAATCATCTAATCAACGCCAAAGAGACGCGCATTTCCATACATTCATTCACTGTGGAAGATGCGAAAAATCAGCCATGCACAAGAAAAGAGGGATTGCTCACACAGTACACACGCATCCACCGTTCACAAGACAAAAAGGCGGGGTCCTTGCGCAGGAGGATTACCCAAGAAACTAATGGAAGAGTTCCGGAAGAAATTCTTTTACACAAGGAAAGCATGCAGATTCACTCTTATCCAAAAGAGAAGGAGAAGGAGAGAAGCATCGAGACACATCATTGTTCAAAGATAGAGGAGAAGGGGAAGGGGGGGGCGGGAAGAGTCGAGATAGGAGATGACGCAACCCAAAAGAAGGAAGTTTAGCGTTGTCAAAGAGAAAGATCCGCAACAACAAAGGCGCATTCGCCGTTAATTCCATTTGGGCCCCGGGCCAATCACTCACTCAACTCCAATCATCAATCCTCATACCCGCACCGACGATCCCGGCCACCGCGTGCTAACTCCCACCACTGCGATCATCACCCCGTTGTCGTAGACTCGACACGGTTCGCCTTGATCCCACAGTCCGTCGTGGCGATCCAGCGCGCAACCGGCCAGCCTATCGTCAACCCGATAGGACTTTCCGACTCGCACCAAACACTCTGCCTAGCCACTGCTTCCCGGAAGCTGGCTTGAGAGTTGAGAACGTAAGAGAGATTTGCGGACGCGCTTGCGGGTTTTATAGTCGCGACAGGGGAGATAGAAGGGGGAGAAAGCGACGGGAAAGCTGAGGTGTAAGAGGAGAAGCAGGAGGAGAAGACTTTGCTAAGAATGCTCTACGAACGCCATGTTGATCCCTCTAAACTCAAGGTTCAACCAATCAGATTCGCCGCACAATAGGAAGGTCCTATTCATCCACGCACCTCATTGGTGAGCGGGAGTTATCGATGGATGGACCGGGCGTCGTGCGCCAGACTCAGAGGGTGAGAAGAGAAAAGGCGCGAGACGTAGCGCAAGACGGATCCAAGATTCAGACGATCAAGAAGCGAGAGGGAGAGAGAGAGAGAAGGAAAACAGTTACGGGGAGAGAGAAAAAGGAGGGAGAAGGGAAAGGAGGCGCGGGAGGGAGCGATGCGGGGGACAAAAAGAGAAGAAAGCTTGTATACGCGGCGGCGTTAACCAAAAAAAAAAGAGAAAAGGCACCGAAACAGTTACAGCTTCCTTCTATCCTAATTCAAAATTGAAATCACCATATCCACGCGCGAAAAAGCGACGCAGGAAAAGAAAATCCTACGCCTATTCTTATTCACGCAAAATTCCGAGAGTTTTCTCCGACGCAACCAAGAACATTCACACATACGAAAAGGACACGTCGAAGTTTCGCTTATCCCGGAATTTCCAACTGGCGGGTCCAATTCCTCGTGCGGTCGCTAAGACGCACGTAAATTCCCATGTATTTCCGGACTTGCAAAAAAAGAAAAACAAAAACCCGAAATTCGAAAAAAACTTCCAAAAAAAAAAGGAAATGCGACATCCGAAAAGAAGAAAACGAAAGGGGTTTTTAATGGGGTTGGTTTGATACAAAAACAGGGGTACGAAAGATAGCATGGGTTCAGGAAGTAGCTCGTCACAAACCCGAGTTGGAGGGTTGGGGCTACGATGTCGGGATAGGATGGGGAAGGGGGGCGAGTCGGGATGAGGTCGCAGGAGCGACAAAGTCGGGATGGGAGGGAAGGGGGAGGAGGTCGGGATGAGGAAGAGAAAGAGATGGCGGTCCAAGGTAAGTTCATCGATCGTTTTTTTTTTTTTTTTTTTTTACGTCGGATAAGGCGGGGGGAACCCCAGCCAGAGGAGTTGGAGCTACGATGTCGGGATAGGATGGGGCAGGGGGGGGGAGTCGGGAGAGGACGCAGGAACGACGAAGTCGGGATGGGAGGGAAGGGGGACGAGGTCGCGATGGGGAAGAGAGAGAGATGGCGGACCAAGGTAAGTTCATCCATCGTGGTTTTTT
>BFEA01000499.1:682704-694219 GCA_003427395.1 Chara braunii | reverse complement strand
CCGACCCTCTCCCCTCCCCCCTGCGCCAGCCGTCCTCCCCGACTGCACTGGCCTTCCAATCCTCCCCCCAGACTGCACCCACCCTCCCGCCCAGCCACCGTGCCCACCCTCCTCCGCGACTGTGCTGGCCCTCCTCCATCGATCCATTGATGTCGTGGTTCGTGTTCATATTTTATATTAATTGATTTTCGAAAAATTATGTTATTCGTTATGAATGAAACAAAGAATAGATAGATAGAGAGAGAGAGAGAAAGATTGGATGAGCGGGCGGAGAGAGAGAGAGAGACGGAGAGAGAGCGAGAGAGAGAGAGAGAGAGAGAGAGAGAGAGAGAGAAAGTTTTCCAGCCATGCACGCAGACAGATAGAGAGAGGCTACTTCCGTCAATGGGATAAGAGAGAGAGAGAGAGAGAGAGAGAGAGAGAGAGAGAGAATATGACGACGAAAAAACAAAACAAAACCGGGGGTGTAACAACAGCGGCCCCGCCTCCCTCTTCGTCCCTCTCCTCTGCCGCAGCGTAGCTGCGGCGGATACACTTGTTAGAACTTATGGGAATAGCCTGCCTAAGTCCTGCAAATGCCCCTGAACCCGCGAAATCCCTAACTCAACCTTCCAAGGTTCTCCAACACCGACTTACTCCTTGTCGGGCTCTTCCAGGCCTCACACTCCCTCGTCCTGCTGGGTTACAGGGCAACACAACTCACCTCAGCTCCGGCCAGCGTCGTCCCAGCAGCAACCCTTGGTTGTCCCGTGCAGTGCCCCCCCAAAGCACCCCCAGATCTCTCTACCAGGCCTCATGCTCCTGCATCAGCAGGTTACAGGGCAACGCCCCAGCACCGACCAGCGTCGTTCTGGCATCGAATAGCCGCAGTTTTGTCATTATAACTTTTGGGACGAGGCCGGAGACCTCACAATTCAACCCGGAGTTATCCTGGCAGCCTCAGCCAGTTTCGCTGTCGGGACAGAAACCCTCGGTTTCTGCCCGAGTTTTTTAAGGGCAGACACTGCCCGACCTTTTTTTTTGGATTCAGACCAACCCTATGACTGAGAGACCTAAGGTTTGGCGTCATTGGCGTATGACATCAATGACGTCCAATTGAAACAACAGGGGTCAGCGGTACGACTTGTCGCCCCTGGTTCCCGACAAGGCCGCAGTGGTGCGCGGTCATGGAAAGACTAAAGTTAGACCTAGTCTACCTAAAAACAGGGGTGCGCCGGGTATAGAGTCGCGACGCAGGGGGGATAGGAAGAAGGATTTTAATGCTAGGGCCGCGGGGGTTGACTCCGAGTCAGAGGGTTGACAGGCCGATGCCAAGGTCACGCGACTAATTGAGCATGCAGGGCCACAAGCAGGTGAGGCCTGCAGGGCCGCAGGCAGGTTGGGCCTGCAAGGCTATGGGCAGGCAGAACCCGCAAGGCCACGGCGTGGGGGAGGATTGACTGGGCAAGCTCCTCATGTAGAGGAGCTGCTCCTACTTTTATCGTAGTAGGAGCTAGCCCAATAGGTAGGACTTCAGGATCATATGCCGCAGATGCAGACATCGAACCCGACATATCGGAATCGGGCTAGCTCCTTTTGTCGGAGTGGCCCGATCTCGAAGCAGTATGGCGCGGTCAATTTTGGCCGCACGATCATCGAGATCGTGCGGCTGAAATCAGCCGCGCCGATTGGACTGCATGCCCTGCGCAAGGATGACGGACATAAATCGCGAAATGGTCCGAGTTGTTTTTCTTTCTTTTTTTTGGAAGAAAATAATAATAAAAAGAGGGGGGGAGGATAACTTACCTGCCCGCATCTGGACGCGTAAGCGCCCGGATACGGGCTCTGTAGGGATAGCACCAATGTCAAGGTTAGTCTTTTTTTTTTTCTTTTTTTTCTTTTTCTTTGCTTGGTGCCACTAGGGCGAAACGACACGACGAGAACAATCGTTAAAAGAAAAGAGAAAAAAAAAAGAAAAAAAAAACGATATAAGAGAAAAAGAAAAGTAAAGAACTAAAACATGGCGCGCAATGACACCAGGTTCAACGGAAAGAGTCTGCCAGAAGCACAGACGGAGAGGTTGTTCAGGAAGCTGTTGAGGAATGAAGTTTTGGCTGATTGGAGTCGCAAGGCAAACAGGGGTAGGAGGAGAGCCGGCACGCTATGGTTCAAAGCGACCTGGGGACAGAACGCACCGGTGCTACAAGTCGGAAGTGATAATAAGCTGAAGTTCTCATCTTGGTGGAACAGATAGGTAAGGGTGTAAAGGCTAGGATAGTTAGATAGGGGAGTCTATTAATAGGATAATTTCTGGTTAGTGTTGGGTTTGCGCCAAGTGGATATTTGTTAAGAACCATGGCGACTCGGTTTTTGGCTGGGACCGCAGGAGGTCACTTAGGGGAGGAGGGTGGAGAGTGCCATAGTTACTAGGAACAATGGTTCCACCGGCCGTGTAGGCCGGAGCCAGGCCGTTGTAGGCCTGTGGATTTAGGATCTAGTACTTAGTAGCTAGACGTATTAGTAGGAATAGGTTGGAGTGGTTAAGAGGGTTGTAGATAGGAACAAGCAGAGGTTTAGCAGTTTGTTGAAGTAGCGTTGACTTGATACTTGAGAGGAAGAAGAAAGGAGCAGTAATCCACGACATGGCTAATAGCCAGAGATACGAAGGTACAATTTCAGATAAAGGAGGCAGTTGCCCAATTGACTATTAAGCTAAACTGGCTGATGCTGCCAGGATAACTCCGGGTTGAATTGTGAGGTTCCCAACCTCGAGAGATTAATTTGGAATAAAGTGAGTAAGCAAAAAAAAAAAAAAAAAAAAAAACATGGCGCGCCAGCTGGCGCGCGATGAAGTGATTGGGAACTCATAAGTTTCCAGTAGCGCTGCAGGCGCCCGTTGGAAACGGGCAGCGACGTTTAGGTAGGTTTTCCTTGTTTTTTTTCTCTTCTGTTTTTTTTCTTTGTTAGATTTTGCTTAGATTTTTTTTAGATTTCCTTTTTAAGATTTGGTTTAGATTTTTCTTTTCTTTTCTTTTTTTTTCTTTTTAGTACCCATTCGTTTCGAACGAACGGGAAAATGCAACTGTGCCAGACTGTTTCGTCGGGGTTCCACCGACTCATCAGGAGGTTGGACCTCGACAACCATCGGTTGGATGACAGAGACGACTGAATCAGCCACACGAATGCGGGCTGTATACAGGCGTGATGAAGGGGTCCCAGAGAGAGAAAGGGGAGGTTGTGACTGCTTGGCCGTTTCGTCGGACTTGCACCGACTCATCAGGGGGTCGTGCCCCGACGGCCATTAGCGGATACAAGCGCGAGGGTATGCACCCGTTAAGAGGCTGCATACAGGCAAGGTAGGTTAGAGTTGTTCTTTTTTTCTTCTTTTTCCTTCTTTTCTTATTTTTTTCCTTTTTGTTATTTCCCTTTTTTTTATTTCCTTTAAAATTTTATTTCCCCCCCTGGTCGTCAACAGTTGCGCCTGCTCGTAAAGCAGGCAGCAGCTGTCCAAAGGCCGCCCGAACCTGGCACTACTTGTGCCTATGTGCGGGCACCCTATGAAGAGGTGTAGAGGGGAGAAAGGAAGGAAAAAAAAGGGTTGGGAAAAAAAAAAGGAGTCGCGAATCTATTCACAATGTAGGACCAGATGCAGCACTAGAAGCATCTAGATCCTGAGGTGACTGCAGTGCTCTACCTGGCTCTATACAGCCAGTTGGGGTTGCGCCTGGCCGGGGGAGGCGGCCAGATGCATTACCAAGGCCAGGAACTTGGTTCCCCTAGGGGAACATCAAGTTTCTCAGCCCTTGATCTCGTCTGAGATCAAGGGTCAGGCCTCACTTCGAGTTTTGGCTGGGGGCAAAGCAGCTGCCCACAGCCTCTAGCCAGCTATAAAACAAGCCAGCAGCCAGCAAGCCAGCATTCATTTGTAGCTGGTGCTGCTAGCATTTCGCTTGGGCGAATGCAGCTGGATGGGGAGCTGCTGGTGGAGTGAGAAGGAGCTGAGTGGAGGTCTGCAAGAGAGTGAGGGAGGAGAACTGTTGGAGGTGTCCATAGCTGTGGAACACAGCCATAACCGTCATCTCAGTGAGGTGAAGAGAAAGAGAAAAGTGTTGGAGGTCTGCAGGGCGCACGACAGTGAGGGAAGCCATAGCTGCCGCTGCACCTGGTGGAGGGTAGGTGTTATTCGTTCAGCACGGCGACGACAGCGGGTTTATCTACGGTAGTGCGGAAGCGCTGCCGAAATTTTGTGGGCTATGCTTTTTCGGCGGTAGTGCGAAAGAGCTGCCGAAATTTTGTGGTGGCGGCTATGCTTTTTCGGTGGTAGCGCGGAAGCGCTGCCGAAAATTTACGGCAGCAGCGGTGTTTTTTTGGCAATGGTGTGAAAGTAATGTCCGGTTCTTATGGCAGCAACGACAATTTTGAGGAGCGTCGTTAAGAAGGGGTGTGCTTTAAGGTGGTGTTGACGTTGTGTTGTCCGCATGTTGCGGTGGCAACGCTTCGACACAGTGGTGGCATAGTGGTACTGGTCGCAAGTAGTGACAGCGCTGAGATATTGAGGGGATCATGTGTCAGTGGGCGATCCTTGAGGGCGTGGTGTGGATCACTTTTCTGACATCTTACTGCAACGACCTTCTCATCTGGAGTGTGGTTTATATGACTTTCTTGAGTGAGTCGTCTGCTATCTTTGGTTCAGCTTCACTCAAGGTCAGTTAGCCTGACTTAGTCCCCTTCACGCCTGTGTGAACCCACACTTGCTTGACCTTGTTCTTTAAACGTTCATTGAAAAGGTAGAGGAGATGTGTGCATGCGCGTGTGAGTGGGAGTCTGACTTGAAAATAGGTCTGCATTGTTTTCTTTTTTGAATTGTTTGTTTGATCTGATGTGCAGGTAAGTAGAAGAGTGTCTGAAAAAGAAAAAGGAAAGGGGGGAGATTTGATCGTGTCAGCGGAAACGAAGGGATGATGATTGTTTTTTTTGTCACTCACTTGTATGCATGCTGAAAGGATGGGAAGACATCAGGCGACGAGAAACGAAGCGATCACACAAAGGAGAAGAAGTGAATTGGACATAGAATTTTCCCGAGGTTACCCATTCTTTCCCGAATGACCCTCTTTGTCTGTGCCCTTCCATCTTAATGTTTTTTTCTTCTCTATGATCTCCTTCTTCGTCTAGGTTCGTTTTTGACGTCAGGCGATAAGGGCTGACCGTCTGCTGTGGTAAGTGCATTTCCTTTCCCTATGAGGCATCCGAGGCGAGGGTTCGTTGTCTTAGGGGCCGACCCTGTTAACGACTCGGAGTGGACCGCTTAGGCGGGGGGATGCCATGCTGCGGTGGTGGAGCCAGCCCGACTTCTGAGATTCGAGGTTCGCTCGGGCGAGGACGAGGGGTATCCAAGACCACCTCCTAGGGGGTGGACTTATGCTATTCACGGAAGGCGTTAATCTCTCGGCGGCTCACGTTAAGAAGAACCGCTATAGTTTACCCTTCTAGTGGTCGTCTTAGGAGCCACAGACGAGTAGGGAACTGGTGCCATAAGAAGCCTAGTTCGTGTGTTCACTAGCTATGGACGGAGTGTGACTAGGCACTACCTTCGCGGATACGGTTGCATCATAAGAAGTGCAAGCCTGAGGTAATCAGGCTAGTTGAACAGGAAGATGTGGTTAGAGCATTGCATTGAATGTCTCCATGTCAAAGGCGCGTACCTCATGATCATTTGTGGAACAGAAAGAGCAATTATTGCCCAGAAGGACAAAGCGACCAACAAAATTTGAAGGTGGACCCTTGACCTTAATGGGGCATCCAATGTTCGGTTGTTCAAGTCAATCGATGGCTTGTATAGTGGTAATCAGATTACTTGCAAATGGCATTCACACCAAAGTTAGAGTGGGGGCGTTGTCATCACCGGTGCGATGGTATCATAGCTTTACTTGAGTATTGGGATTTGTCTGCATTCTTTTCTAGCAGTCGGTGGAATGAAAGAACTTGGCAACGCACCTCATCAAGGCGAAAGTCGTGACAGCCCAAACGGGTATATGTATGATTGTATCGATTTCAGAAAATAAGTCAATTTACGTTGATCTGAATCATCTCATGAAAGTGTTTTGTCTGTTTAACTTTTGATTGTCTTTGAAAGAAGGGACTAGGATCGCTAGAAGTTTTCCTTATGCTTGGAATGTCACGTCCTAGTCGACCGACGTCGGTCCGATTCCTGGGAGATCAGCGCCCCAGGGACAGACGACGTTCGGGGCCACTTTGGCGTTTAACCATGCGTACCTATGCTACAGCGAACGAGCAAACGCCCTCGGCCGACCTACCTCTGCAATCACATTATAAAAGCCTTAGCATGTGGGTCGGTAGCTCGGCGGGGATACGCCCCTAAGGGTGGTGACAGCCCCTTAGGGAAGGTAAGTTGTGCCCCGCGAGAACCTATCCTGTTGTAGGGGACCGCGGGATGTACAGCTGGCGCACTCGGCCGGAGCAGCGAAGGGTCGACGTGGTTTATCGTGTCGTCCCCGAGTTGTCTCTAAAAAGTTGAAAGCCTAAGTTTCTCCTGTGTGACGCGGCCGAGAGGGCCCTCGCTCGCGCGAAGGCCGATGCTCTAGACATCGCTTCCGAACCAAGCTCGGTAATCAAAACTAACTGCTCCATTTATCGCAGTCTATCTGCTGGAAACTGGGTCCAGCGTCCCAACTTTAAACACTCAGGTAGATCCATTCTTGCTGGGATCTAATTCCGAAACAAAATACTATCAGGAGGTATTACCTATGAGCCTCTTCACCTCGTTTTCAGGGCGCCAAGTATACTTATATTGTCCTAGCCTTTAGTGACCTCCTGGGGCCAAATCCAATGAGGTTCAAACAAGTTAAAACAAAATCACATAGAGAGTCGGGACCAAGGAGCTGAGCAACTGACAAGGGGGCTACTCAGTTCAAGGTGGGCGGGGGCCCATCAACCACGGTTCAATTATGATCCCACTTGCTTTCGTCTTTAACAGTTTGACACTGACTCACCATGACCTGAAGAACTTGGCTTTGGCATTCCTTTTTTGAGCAGCTCTGTTCATGCGCCTCCAATCAATCCAAATCAACCTTCTGATATTGGAGAGAACCATATCCATAATAGCAATGTCTGAATAAAACTTGTTTCTGAAGAGTCTATCATTCCTTAGGGTCAAGATAGTAAACATTAAAGCCGCCCTACAGGAACAGACTACATAACTCCGCCCCTTACCCAGTTCTTTGGAATTTACCCTTATCCCTTCAATGACCTGCCTCTCATCCCACTTAAGCTCGGCACTGCGCGCCGCGCCGGCCGCCCAAATCTCGAAGCAGCGCGGGATGTTGATTCGATTTATCGACGGGCCGCTGGCCGTGGAAATCGCGTAACGTTAACGCTAAGGCATCGCCCAAGTACTGGTTGTTTAACCTCTACTCCCAAACGTCTGTTCCAAAGCCTCTCCCACCACAGCCAGATTCTTTTGGATTCAATGCATTCCCACCATAAGTGGGTTGCAGACTCCTCCTTTTTCTTGCATCTACAACACCGAGTCTCTACTCCCATTCTGTTCTCAGAAAGTCATTTAGCCGTGGGTATGGCTCGGTGAGTCTGGAGCCACAACAGGCTACCAAACTTGGTTGAGGGCACCTTCCTCAATTCTCTCCACAACATTCTCAGTGAGGCCGAAGAGATGGCACTCACCCGACCTGTTCTTTCGTGACTCTCCGCTATCCACCTACTCCTAACCCCAGTGATGTTGCGCAGGAGCTAGTTTGAGCTCTATATCCAACCCTAGGCTTGTATTCCAGCAGCGGGATATCACGAGACGAGACTGCTTCCCGCCACCCCCAATGTAGGGGAAGGACTAAGAGCCTGTGTGCCGCCTCGATGCCCAAGGGGCATGTATATACCATGTTTTCTCTGTCCCGACTTTTCTCATTTCCTTTGACATGAACCACTATCGAGGAAATCCTATGATCCAGACGGATAACCGTCTCCTCGTTCGGTAGCAGGTTAAGTTCTGAAGAATGGGATTCACACCCCACTGTAAAAGGGGTGGCCACCGCGTCCCCATTACCCAGGAGTTGCTGAATTCTCCAAATCTGAGACACCCCCTCCTCGCCGACCTGCTTTACCCAATTTCCTTCATAAGCCTGGAGAGGGAATTTCAGGATCTCTTTCAAGTGGCTTGGTATACTTACAATAACCTCAGTTACCCTTTCTTCAGTCGCTCGCAGGTGGTGCAACTTCGTACGCAGTTGTGCTGGAAAGCGCCATTGTCCAAGCGCGAAGTCCCACAAGTCAGCAATCCGCGACACACCACGCTGAATCCAGGCACGRCCGAAGCACCCCGGTTGATCCTTGGCTGACCAGGGGAGGCCCTGTGGATCTGTCAGGTACGGGTTCTCAAAGATCTGTTGGGCAAGTACTTCCTCTTTGGTTTCTGGGGCTTTCAACCTGGATGGCATGATACGACCCCAGGCCCTCAGTATCCCACTCCAGATGGGGGATTTAATAGCCGTGTGCACCAAGGAGGGGGTAAGTAGAGCCACCCAAACATCCTCCCTCCTTGTTAAGTGTGAAAACTTCTTGCATACCCAGGACTGAGGGCAGACTCACACGGGGACCTATAATCCCAAAAATCCCAAAAAAAAGGGGAAAAGGCCGGTCACGCGGATCTACCAAATCCGTACAAAAAAAAAATAATAAAAAAAAAAAAAATAAAAAAAAATCGCAAATGTACTATTCCTGTGCCCATTTGTCAGCGGCCTGGGACCTTGTCCCACTAGCTCCGTTGAGCTAGGTCAACGTTGGGTTTTTGATGTTGTGTGACTGTCCAAGTCAGCTAGCGGTCCGTTTTTAATAAAAAAGGCAATAGAGACTATCTTTGTTTTTTCTTACAACAAAAAGCAGAAGTAAATCCTTTCTCTCGAATAGTACTCCCCCTACCCTCGCCACTTCCCGTTGAGCTAGCTGTCTCCTTTTTTAGAGACAGTTAACTCAACGACCCTCTTGTTCCCCCAAAAGGCTTTTTTAGAGAAACTGTATGAGGCTCCTTTCGTTTGCCATTTTTGTACGGGATTTAGGCAACTATTCATTTTCTGTTGTGGAAGTGTCCGTATGCCACTCCAATTGTGAAAAAAGAAAAACCCGACCCAATTTACAGTGGCGGAATCGGCAGGGAAAAATAGGAGGACTAGGATTCTGGCATGGGTGGGCAGAGTACCGTTGAGGGAACTGAATATTGATCCACTGGCCTGGTCCTGGGAGAAACTGAGGAAGGCCTTCCAGAGCTGAACCTGTTCCATTACTCGGTGAGATCCAGATATGATATGAGAGGAAGAAGCAAGAAGACACCAGCAAAAGTGGCAACGGTGCGATGGCAAGCGACATTCGGAGAAGAAATCCATAACGCGGAAGAACAGTTCAACAGACTGTGGGAGCGCTGAGCATTCTGCCAAATGGTAAACAAATCAGCATCCTTTGGCTCCTATCTCTGACGGTAGCCCCATCAGTAGTCTGGATGTTGAGCAGGGGAATGGAGGTAGACCTACGGTGCAGACGCTGCAGTTAGCCCTTTGAATCCACCAGACACTTGTGGTGGGAATGCCCGGCGTCCAAACGAATTTGGAAGTGGTGGGAGTACCACTGGAAGAAAATGGGAGGCGAAGGAGTAGACGAGGAAGAGAGATGGGTATTGCTGGGCTTCCTCCGCCCAGAGGCAAGAGCAAGAGGAGGCTGGGGATACATAGCTCACGTGATCAGAGGAACCCTCTGTGAAGTGATCTGGGCGGACCTCAACAGTGCGAGATTCCAGAGCAAACCAATGTCAGACTTGGAGCTAAAAGCAAGGATCAAACAAGGGGTGAAAAAAGGCAATCGCGGTGGACTGGGGAAGGAAAGTGCACGGGGGGAGAGGCGGCCAAAGACAGTTGAATTGGTTCCTGAACACCTGGGCACAAAGAAACCAACTGGTCGCGGTTCACGCCACTAAGGGGCTCATCATTTCCCAGTGGCTCCAGGAAAGGCAGCCCAACGGAAGACAAAGGAGGCCAGAGGGAAGAGCGGAGAGAGAGTAGAATGTAGCTAGGACAACAGAAAAAAAGGAGCGTGTTAACACTAAAGTTTAACGGGGACCTTTGTGTATAACATCAGATTTTAATCAGTTTATAAATTGTTTATCTTCATGTTCATGTTGATAATCATGAAAGGGGTTAGCCTATATTTATAATCAATGGTCCAACCGGATCTCATCGTTTGACCCTTTTTTAACTATTTACAAACAGTTCATCAACTGTTTATCTTCTCTCCCATCTGTTGAAAACCTGTTGAAATCATGTTGAAATCATGTTGAAATCACGTTCAAATCCAGTGTTGGTGGTGATGTTGCAAAATTATGCAAAAAACGGTTAGAAAATCGTTTCAACTTTTAATATAGGGATTATGTTGAGAGTGGGATAAATTGTCTTGAGTGTGTTGTCCGCATTTATGTCATAAAAGTTTTTTTTTTCTTTTTCTTTTTTTTGCCAACCCTTAACAAAGTTTTTTTTTCTATAGATTTAAGTCTATTTTTATCTCTCTTTTGTCTTCTCTCTCTCTGTGTATATATATATGTATATACATATATGTATAGTCAAACAGAGTTTTCCGGTAAACCGTAGGCAGAGAGGAAGAAAAAAACAACAAACGAGGGGTTGTGACAAACTACTTTCTCGGAGTTTCACCTATTCATCAGGAGGCTGATATATCTTACAAGAAAAAAACATGAGATGTCTTTGAACAAGAAAATGGGAAGTGGTCGGTAGGTGCATAGTAAAACAAAGCCAATCAATATCTGCAAAGGCAACGTCATATGCACCTACCGACCACCACTTTTTTTGTTGTGCGATCTTAGGAAAACAACATTTAATTTATATCAGACTCTCTCTCTCTCCTTTGAAAACTTCATTTTTGTAAACTTTCGTTTTCGTATATGAAAAACCATAAAGGTTTTTGCATTTTCATGAATAATTATCGATATGAATGTAGTCAACAATGTAATTCTTTGTATTTTAGGGAACATGACACAAAAAAACGACATAAAAACGCATATACTATAAGCAAAAAAAAAAATCCTTCATTAAGATAAGGACATATTTTTTATCAATTTTTACGTTTGGAATCATTGCATGTGTTTGTATCTTCTCTCTCTATATCTATCTATCTATCTATCTATCTATCTATCTATCTATCTATCTGTGTGTGTGTGTGTGTGTGTTTGTGTGTGTGTGCATATATATAGTCAAAGAGAGTTGTCCGGTAAACCATAGGCATAGAGGGAGAAAAGGATAATTAACGAGGGATTGTGACAAACTATTTCGTCAGAGTTTCACCGACTCATCCGGAGGCTGATATATCTTACAAAAAAAAACTTGAGATGTCTTTAAATAACAAAATGAAAAGTGGTCGGTAGGTGCATAGTAAAACAAAAACGATCAATATCTACAAAGACAAATTTGTATGCATCTACCGACCACTACTGTGTTTGTTGTGCGATCTT
>BFEA01000499.1:640186-668084 GCA_003427395.1 Chara braunii | reverse complement strand
GGTGCTAAGTGAAAATGAGGCTCGACAAAAACAAGATCGGAGGTAGTGGTGGTTTAAGCTTGTAGTCAACAAAGCTATATTCTTCACTCATGTGCCTCACACTACCTATCCTATTGTTTAAGTCTACGTTCGGTTCCAGAGGCAATTATGGGTTCATGTCTGGTCTATGCGGGGAGCAAACCCTGACTCTCTAACACTTGTCACAAGCTGGAAAGCGCATACGTTGCTTCCACAACCAGCGAGGAGGCCCAAGCGATTAATCTCTGTTAGTAAGCCCGAAACGCTTCCCGACATTCCCGTGTCTGGTCAATTGGTTGAGGAAAGGGGTAGAGAGGAAGGAGGGTGGAGGAGGGGAAAGTGATACATAGGTCGGTAGGTGCCTACATTTATGGACATAATCAATGTGTCTGAGCACAAAGAGTAGGCACCTACTGACCAGTCCAATATTACTCGACTCAACATGAGAAAAGGGGTAGAGAGAGGGTAGGGAGGATAAAGGAGGGAATGTTGTACACAAGGATATGGCTAGTACATAGCACTATGGTTTTGATATGYTTTTTTTTTTTTTTTTTTTTTTTACTCACAAGTGTGCGACACGATGAAAGTTGAGGCTAGTTGAAATCCGGTTGAAATTGGTTGAAATTGGTTGAAACCTGTTGAAACATGTTGGAACGTGTTGATAAACATTTAAAAATTTCCCCCAATCATTTTAAGCCCACCGTACGTTGTTTGTAACCGCATGACATTGTGCTCCCTGTTTATCGACGATTATGGCAAATTAAAAACCCGTCCATCCCGCCGACTTTTTTTTTGTTGGATAGGATAGGGAAAGAGACGACGAACCAGGACACTCGGTTCATGAGGGCCGCAGTGGGCCACTAGGAGAGTGTCGGTAATAGCCGGACGTGATCCTCTGGGCCGTGTTAGTCCCAGATGTAGGTCAGAGTTCAGAGTCCAGGTACTAACAATTCTTTTTCACTTTAAGTATTGTGAACAATTCTTGAGCGAGAGGTTAGGAGGTAAGGAGGTGACATCATACGAATTGGTTAGGCTGCTTAGGCACGATTGGTCCTCTTCCTATTTCAGATAGAACCAAGTTAGCTCGAATCTTGGTAGTTCATAGTTCATCAGGCACTGCCTGTACTAAGCTAAGATGGCTAATGCTGTCAGATACACTCCGGGTTGAATTGTGAGGTCCTCGACCTCAAAGTCTGCTATTTGGTAATGAATGTGGATGATTGCTAAAAAAAAAAAAAAACGAACAAACAAACAGAACAATTGTATTCGTGTCATTTATAAATGCATTTCTTATTTGAAATTGAATTAGAATGATTTTTTTTAGTTGTCGCACCGTTGAGTTGCCTCAACTAAATGGTGTAAGTGGGACAAGGTCCCGGGGCGAGGGATTTTCCAGAGGTGACCGCAAATGTCGTTTTTGTTTTTTTCCATTTTCTTCAAAAATTGGCAAAAATTTGTTCACAAAAGTTCTTCCACAATTTGCGGATGGCGCCGTGTGACCACCCAAATACCAAATCCCCATTTCTCCAGACGGTCGTGACCTTGTCCGATATGAAAAGGTACAGCAGTGCGACGTGAACCATGCCCCAAAACCTCAAATAGGCCATTCCCAAATCCGCATATTTTGCAGATTTGGGGTCGCAGTGTGAGTATACCCTAAGCTAGACCCAGGTTGGTACTACAAAATTGTAGTTATAACTGACTACCCGGATGCTCAAATTATGGACATACCCAGGCAAAGCTATGGGCATACCCAGAACCTGAGCTGGACCGACCAAATTATTCATATACCCTGGTATCTGCTGGATGGAGTTATGCTCATACCCAGCAGCTCTTGGGCCACAACAGTCCACTTGATGACAAAGTCCAACGGTCAATCTAGAGGAGCTAAGATTCTAGTAGGAACAACAGTCTACAACAATCCCTCAAACAGCTACGATCCAATAAGCCTCTTCAACGTTCTCCGGGAAGACACCCTCAAGGTGGAAGACAACAAGGAAACTTTTATAGCATCCCTCTATCTAATCAAGATCTTCCCATCATCAATAACAACACTAACTCCAAGGGAAAGAAATTCATCACCGTAGAAGAGGATAGTGATTCCAATTTGGCAAATAAAAGAGCAACACTAAAAAAACGACGAAAACCTAAATAATTGCAACTCCTTCAATTACTCTCAAAAACCTTTGCTGAATTGGAGGATGAGGAAGAGTTGTCTGTAAAAGATTTACCACGACAATGAAAAGGTTTCTTTTGCGGATGAACGTAAGGTCAAAAATATTTTTCTGAAAACGATTCAGGTCGTTCAACCAAAATATCAAAAAGGTTATAAACATAAACAAAGTAGAATGGTTGTTCCAAGACTATAAGCCCCCCCCTCCCCCCCCTCTGCAGGAGGCACATGGATGTCATGACAAGGGCAAAGATTATTCATTTGAACTACAAACATTGCGTAACAGGTAAGGAAGAAGCAAGGGGACTTGCTTGTTGTCGAGCGCATCAGCTCCCTCCTTCTTCGCAAAGGCGAGAGCCCTCCCAGCTATGTCACGCAGGAGTAAAAAAAAAAACAAAACCACAGACAACTTAGGACGATGCATAGATAATCCAGCAAACCGTCGAGACGAATGCGGTTGCATTGCCCCTTCGCGGGTCTAGTCGGGTGCGCCAACTGTACATCCCATGGTCCCCTACGACAGGATAGGTTTTCGTGGGGCACATCTTACCTTCCCTAAGGGGTTGTCACCACCCTCAGGGGCATTTCCTTACCGAGCTACTGACCCACATGCGAAAGCTTTTACATGCAATTGCAGAGGTAGGTCAGCCGAGGGCGTTTGCTTGTTCGTTGGAGTATAGGTACGTTTGGTTAACGCCAAGTGGACCCGAGCGCCGTCCATCCCCTAGGGCGCTGATCTCCTACGTACGAAACGAACGAAGGTCGTCTAGGACGGTCTCGACCAAACGTGAAACCCATAAAATAATCCTAGTCCCTTTACGATTCTCTGATCACAAAATAAATAAATAAAATCAATACACGTTATATCCAATCACACAAGATTGAATTTTGACTTGATGAAATGATCTGCCAAAGTTATTCTTCCTTGCCTATATGACTGAAGATACTATTATTCCTCTGCTTCCAAGGCGGAGGCTCGATATTGACGAAAGATTAGGAAGAACAACCTAACCTTTAACTTACGGTTGGGTCTGTTGACATCTATTAAACCATGACTTCTATAAGTAAATCCCAGTGCTACCATGCAAATCAACAAGTGATCTGGCTCCTGGCCGAAGTTGGAACTCTCGGTTCGACCACACCTCCGTACCATATACAACTTGCTTGGAGGAAAGTATTATCTAGGGAATCAAAATTTTGTTGATCGCTTTGTCCTCCTGGAAAATAATTACTCTTCCCGATCCTTGAATGACGAAGTATTCATTCTTCATCATCAAGTTACTTAAAACAAAACTACAGTCGTTATTACTGCGCAAAGAGAACCATCACCTTCATTACCTACTTCTTCTTATTGGTTGAGCTTCTTCTGTCTCCGACACACACYTATCCCTCTAGGAAGTGGTCTTGTGGATATTCCTCCCCCTCGCCCGAGCTCRAAGACTTGGATCTCAGAGGTTGGGCCGTCACCACTGAGTCGGCAAAGCACCTCTCCCGAYGAATCGGGTCCACTCCAAGTCGATAACAGGGTCAACTCCGAAAGCATACGAACCCCCGTCTTGGATGCTTCCTAKAGAGAAAAACTGTGTTCACAATGAGTAGGTTTATTTTATTCTCATTATTAATAAGTTTTGGGTAACTTAGATGAAAAAGAAACTGAAGAAGACAGACAACGAGAATCATTTGGACAGGTATAGGTAGATAAGGTCGTTCGGGATAGAAAAAGTCAATCATGAGGAAAAAGCTAAATCTGTTTGACCTTATCTGCTTTATTCCAATTGAATTCATTCTGTGGTGCACAATTTTTTTTTTTCTTTTCAAAACATCAAATTCTTTTTGGCATGCAGGAGGGTGAGAAGTAAAGAAAAAACACTCCTTTTCTCTTTTCTCCAATACACATCATCAATCTCCTTTGCAAACATCCTTCTACCTACCTGCACACCACATCAAACAACAAGATCAGAGAAAACCAATACAACCTCATATCCAAGTCAGACCTCACCTTTCACATGCATGACTCACACACTTTTTCCTCTACCTTTTGTTTTGAACGTTCAAAACAAACAGGGTCAAGCTAAGTGTGGGTTCACACGGTTGTGAATGAAAATCTGAGCCAATCAACTGAATGACCTTAAGTGAAGTTGTAGAATACGGTTCACTCAAGAAAACCATATAGAACCATGCCCCAGATGAAAAGGTCGTCACTACAAAACGTCAGCAAGCGATCCACACCACCCCTTACAATGATTGTCTGCCGCGATACCACCTGAATGCACAATCACCCCCATATAGTCTGAAGGCGTCCCAACGTCACCGTCACATGCCACCAGCGTCACCACGCCACCATCACCAATGTCAATGCGTTGCCGCCTCGTTACTCGGACAGCACGACGTCCGCACCACCTCGAAACACACCACCAATTCGGCGGCATCCCCCCCCCTGCGTGCCTCACTGCCACATCGAGCAAACAGCATAATACCGGCACCACCAAAGAAAGAACCACTGCCGCCGTAAAATCGGACTGCATTTCCGCGCCGTCACCCAAGATTTTTGTTGCCCGCCTTGTCAAACGGACAACACCTTCGCACTGTCGTAAAAATCAATGTCAATCGCTGTGTAAATGGACGGCGCTTCCGCCCCGCCACAAAAAAAAAACACTGTCGCTCGTCGTCCAATGGCTAGCAACTCCCCTGCGCTGCTACCAAAAATGTCTGCCGTCGCCGAAAAAGTCGCGCAGCATCACCCCAGCACCTCATGAAAAATGGTTGTTGATGCCGCGTTTGAACGGACAACACCTCCCCTGCGTTGCTGTCTACGCCCGAGGCTATGGCAGCAGCAGCACCTCCCTTACACTTCACCAAGTAAAGTGGTGGCTATGGTAGCCCCCACTCCCACGCTCTCTGCAGACCTCCAACGCTCCTCTCTCTCTCTCCCCTTCGCTAAGATGATGGCTATGGTTGTACTTCATAGTTGCGGCCACCTCCAGCAGTCTCTCCCCTTCCTCTTGCAGATCTCCACCCAGCTCCCTCTCTCTCTCTCTCCAGCCGCAGCCCTTTCTCCAGCAGCCAGCAATCACACAAGTGAGTTGCTAGCTGCATCAGCCACAAATGAATGCTGGTTGGCTGGTTGCTGGCTGCTTTTATAGCCAGCTGAGGGCTGAGGGCAGCTGCCTTGCCCCCAACCAAAAAATTCGGAGTTGGGCTCAACCCTTGATCAAAAACAAGATCAAGGGTTGAAATCCTTCATGTCCCCCTAGGAACATCAGGTTCCCAGCCCCAAGGATGCACCTGGCTATCACCCCTGGCCAGGCGCAACTCAAAATGGTTGTACAAAGCCATTCTCAACAGATTGTTGAACCCAACAGTTTCCTGTCACTTCAAGGTCCAGATGCTTCTCTACCCTGCATCTGGACCAAGGTTGCGAACAGATTTATAACTTTTTCTCTTTCTTTCTTCTCCCCTTTTTTTTTTCGTTTTGGCTGCACTCAGTTGCAGCTCGTCACTTTGGGACCACTGCCCACTCTTTCCCCCTGCTGCTCACACTGCAAGGTGAGCAAAAAAAAAGGGACAACTTATGGCAGCCTCTTTATGATCGAAGGGGGGAGGGATACGAAAAGTAGCCCGAGTTTAACGATTTTTAAAACAAAAGCCACTGAAAAAAAGATATAAAAAAATTCACGTATGTAGGATACGTGCCCACCTACCCGCAGAAAGAATTTCAGAGCCAGCAAAAATCATGTTGGTCATCACAAAATTATAGGTGCAAGTTCAAAAATATGAGCTTTTAAAACTTTTGATCTTGATTTCTTCCCTTTTTCTTCATGCATTTCTCTGCCAACGAGGTAGGGTCTTGCCCATGGGCCATTGACACCCCATGAACTGTTAAAACACAAACTCAAGTTCGAATCCATATGCAGTTAGGTGAACAGGGGGGATACTTACCTCATAGCTGCCGCCTGTCACCTCTGCCTCCAGGCCTTACCAACGAGGCAGGGCACTTCTTGGTGCAGTTGAGAAGCCACGAACCATTATAATACACATACAATCAGGGGGCAACCTCATGAAAACAGACCCCAACCCTCTTCTCACCAAATATGCAAAATGAGGGTGAATTTTTCGCTAGAAGCGGGATAGATACTCCGCCGTTTTCTTTCTTCTGTGCAACCCGTTCGCCTAAACGAACGGGCGCAAAGACCTTTAGCAGTTCGAGAGAGGGGGCGGGGGGAATCTAAGCAATAAAAAATATAAAGATATATGGCTCATTTATCGATTTATACGTGTCATCCTGGTGCAGGGGCCATGCTAATCTTTGCGAGGTTGTTTTTCAGCCACGTGATCTGATCGATCGCACAGCCGAAAACGGTCGCGCCAAAGGCTGGGCTGCTCCAAACTGGGCTAGTTTTTTTTTCACGCCGAAATAGGAGCAGCTCTTCTTTATGAAGAGGTTAGCCCAGCGTGGTATCGCTTATGGCCTCACGCAGGCTACGCCTGTGTACTCCAACAGCCGCAGCCGCTGGCCAGCCACACTGTCGCCAACACGGCGACCGCCTGGCGTCTCGGCACGCATGCCACGACCACATACACGATGCGACCACCTATTCGGCCTTCTAAAACCCTGAATCGCGCGGTCGTGGTCTCGCGTTATTATTATTATTATTATTTTCCCAGGTCAAATAAGTCTCGTCTTAGCATTCCCACGACCGTATGCCCTTGTGGCCTTGTCAGGACCCGTGGACGGCAGGTCGTACTGCCGAATACCGCTATTTTGGTCATAGGGTTGGTCTGAATAAACTTTGGCAGCGTCAGTCTCATCAAGTCCTTCAATTCAACGAAAGCGCCGGACAGTGTCCGACATTGAAACTCCCCGGCAAATATCCTTGTCAGGGTATTTGCCTCGACAGCATTCCCGGACCCCATTGAACGACGTCCCCATCGTTCATCATCAAAAATAAATCAGGATCCTTTCCTTTACCTTCCCAACGAACATTCAATGAACAGGGTCAAGCAAAGTGTGGGTTCATACAGGTGTGAAGGGAAATCTGAGTCAATAGACTGACTGACCGACCGACTCGAGCGCATCGGCTCCCGCCTTTTTGCAAAGCGCGGGAGTCCTGCGCTCGACAGGTGGCGCCATTGCCGGGGATAACGGCAAATTACCGTTGTCTCTAGCGGAACGACACTAAGGTAATATTGTTGAATGATATTATGACGTAGACTGAATATTGTTTGATGAAGTGAGTGGTACTGAGGGAATTTTTATCAGATGGTTAAAATTGATCTCGTTAGTATTGAAATGATAAGATTGAAGGCCAAATGATTATTTTTCCTATTGATTAATAAAGTATGTTGCCTCTTGCAGGACATCGTAATGATGAAAGGAACATTTGCTTATATGAGTCCTCTCTTTGAAGGCAACGAGATTCTTGCAGGCATTTCAGGGTTTGGCAATGCGGATGAATTGGGAGGAGCATCATAAGTTTCTTTTTGTCTTGAATTTTATCGCAGAAAGGTTGAAATCTGATATTGGGTTTTTTTCGCGAGCGTCTGAAACTTGGGTTGAATTCAAGAGACTAGTGCTAGCCAAGTTCCCAGAATCCCTTGAAGCTAAAGTGCAGAAGGGTAAAAGGAAGTTAGACAGTAAGTCTGACCAATTGGGGCGACCTCGCAAGCTTACTAAAGCTGAAAGGGTTGCACAAATTTTGGCCCGAGGGGGTCAAGAGACTTGTAAGAAAGCGAAGCAAGCTATAGGTCGGCACGAGTCACAAGAGAATAGTCGTACTGCTTCAGATGAAAATTTGAACCAGGATGAGTGTCTAAATCAGGGATTCAAGGCAAGCAAAACTTTTCGGTTTCGCAAGTTTTGGAAATGCATATACTTTGGCATGTGGGGTCATTAAATAAGATTTTTCAGACGCCTCGACTACGATATTAGAGAGGGAGTAGTAAGCAGGCGAGAAGGTGGAGTCTGCAAAGATTGGAATCATGTATCTGTCTTCCCTATTCAAAAGGAGGACAAATTTATTAGGGACGTTTTTTTTTGCCGCATGTGGGGGAGATTGAAGAATTAGAGTAAATCTCATATTTCATTTTCATCCTTCGGTCGGTCGTTATTACTACTAGAGTTCGGGACACTTTTTGGCACTATTGAAAGGTCGATGATCTTATCATTCAGATACCTCATTTATCTTGGTTTTTTGTATAAAAGCTTATGCGTTTTAGTATAGGCAGGAAGGCAGAATATGAGAAGGTTGACTTTGATTTAATATATTTTTATATATTACTTGGATTTATATTACTGCTGATTTGAATTCTCTGAATATTATAAAGTGGACATCGAGGAAGCTCTGGCGTGACATCAACTATGGGTTGACTAGATTCTAGTTACTTAGACGAACTTGTGTCGTTAATAATTGACAATTATTATGAGATTGATGAACCTTTATCCCAATAAAAAAATAATTAAATCGGATTATTATGAAATTTCATGTGAAAACATTTGTTGTGAATTGTTGTATCGTTAATTGTACTTTTTATGATTTGAATATAATGGTTAATTATTCGTTGTCATGTTACGATATCTTTCTTATGTAATTGTGAGTTTTGTAGGTGATAGTGAGGCTTGCGCCGGAGCTATGCTTTTGGTCCATAGCAAGATGTTGTCTTCCGAATCCTATGTGGTTTAAGGAAGGGAGACTACACTATCATTGAAAGGGAGAAAGGTGTTGTAGCCTTATTAAAACACTGCTTATAGAGGAGGCGATCACTGCCAGGTACGAGAGAAGGAGTGGGTACCTAATCTCATTTGATCAAGTGGGATCACTTCACCTCCATGGTCAAGGCCTAACCAACCTGGGTTGTGGGGGGTGAAAATGTCTAACTCTATAGGGAGAGGATTGATGGGGTCACGACGCTGGAATCAGAGAGAATGTGGTGAGGCTCGAATCTTAAGCGCGGCTTGATGTCGAGATGTTATCCTCATACGGATTACACCACTCCTCAACGCATATCACAAAAGTTCAGAAACATCGGACATGATAGCTATGTGAGTTGTTTTCTCTCTGAAGTTGGAATAGGAAGAAAACTTGGGCGAAGACTTTTGAATGAATGGTTGCTCTCTGAGTGGTTCGTTCAGACTTGTCTGAACAGCATCTGATAGGTTGATCTATTGTGATATCAACCTGAAGGTTGTCGATTTTAGGCTTACGAGGGGCGGAATCTAGTAACCATTCAGAAAGACAAAATTGTTGGCCGCCAGTGGGATGATGCTAAGACCATTCTGAAAACGATCCTCTTTATTTTCGACTTCCAGGGGCTGAATCTGGGTCCAAGTTTTGATTTTAGGCTTGCCAGGGGTGGAATCTTGTACTATTCTAATGGATTAGTAGAAAACTGTTAAATTTTAGGTTTCTGGAGGCTGAATCTAATTCTGTTGTGTTTATATTTATGCTTCTGGAGACTGAATCCCGTTTTGTTCTATTTATGTTAATGTTGCTGGAGTCAAATCCAGTATTGTTGATGTACTATGTTTAGGCCTTTGGAGGCTGAATCCAAGTTGTTGGTAAAAGTTTCAGCTTGTTCAGGACGATTGTTTTGAATTATTATATTGTAATTGTTGCTTTCACATGAAAATTTTACAAGGATCCTGATTTTTTTTTTATGGTGAACGACAGAGACGTCGTTCAATGGGGTCCGGGAATGTTGTCGGGGCAAATACCCTTGTCAATGTCGGATATTGTCCAGCGCTTTCGTTGAATTGAAGGACTTCATGAGACTGACGCTTTCCAAGTTTATTCCGACCAACCCTATGACCGAGAGACTTAAATTTTTAGAACTTGACGTCGTTGACGTCCGACCGAAATAGCGGTATTCGGCAGTACGACCTGTCGTCCGCGGGTCCTGACAAGGCCACAAGGGCATACGGTCGTGGGAATGCTAAGACTAAACTTATTTTACCTGGAAAAAAAATAATAATAATAATAACGCACGGCCACGACCTCGCGATTCAGGGCCTTAGAAGGCCGAATAGGTGGCCGCGCCGTGTACGTGTGGTCGTGGCATGTGTACCGAGTCGCCAACCGGTCACCGTGTTAGCGACAGCGTGGCTGGCCAGCGGCTCCTATTTCAACGTGAAAAAGGAGCTAGCCTAGTTTGGAGCAACCCAGCCTTTTGCCGCGGCCGTTTTCGGTCGTGCGAGCGATCAGATCACGCGGTTGAAAAACAACCACGTGAAGATTAGCATGGCCCCTACGCAAGGATGACACATGAGAAATGGACCATATATCTTTATTTTTTTTATTGCTTAGATTCCCCCCCTTCCTCTCTCGAACTGCTAAAGGTCTTTGCGCCCGTTCGTTTAGGCGAACGGATTGCACAGAAGAAAGGAAACGATGGAGTATCCATCCCGCTTCTAGCGAAAAATTCACCCTCATTTTGCATATTTGGTGAGAAGAGGGGTGGGGTCCGTTTTCGTGAGGTTGCCTCTTGATTGCATGCGTATTATAATGGTTCATAGCTTCTCAACTGCACCAAGAAGTGCCCTGCCTCGTTCGTAAGGCTTGGAGGCAGAGGTGACAGGCAGCAGCTAGGAGGTAAGTATCCCCCTTGTTCACCTAACTTCATCTGGATTCGAACTTGAGTTTGTGTTTTAATAGTTCATGCGATGCCAATAGCCCACATGCAAGACCCTACCTCGTTGGCAGAGAAATGCAAGAAGAAAAAAAGAAAAAAATCAGGATCAAAAGTTTAAAAAGCTCATATTTTTGAATTTGCACCTATAATTTTTTGATGGCCAACATGATTTTTGTTGGCCCTGACCTATTATACATACGTGAAGTTTTTCATATTTTTTTATTCAGTGGCTTTTTATTTAAAAATCGTTAAACTCGGGGTACTTTTCGTGCCCCCCCCCCCCTTCGATCATAAAGAGGCTGCCACAAGTTGTCCTTCTTTTTTGCTCAGCTTACAGTGTGAGCAGCAGGGGGAAAGAGTGGGCAGGGGTCCCAAAGAGACGACCTGCAGCTGAATGCAGCCAAAAGGAAAAAAAAAAAAAAAAAAAAAAAAAAAAAAAAAAAAAAAAAAAAAAAAAAAAAAAAAAGGTCGCGAATCTGTTCGCAACCTCGGTCCAAATGCAAGGTAGAGAAGCATCTGGACCTTGGTTGGGTTCAACAGTCTGCTGAGAATGACTTTGCACAACCATTTTTAGTTGCGCCTGGCCAATGGTGATAGCCATGTGCATCGTTGGGGCTGGGAACCTGATGTTCCTAGAGGAACATCAAGGATTTTAACCCTTGATCTTGTTTTTGATCAAGGGTTGAGCCCAGCTCCGAATTTTTGGTTGGGGGCAAGGTAGCCGCCCTCAGCGCTCAGCTGGCTATAAAAGCAGCCAACCAGCCAACATTCATTTGTGGCTGATGCAGCTAGCAGCTCACTTGTGTGATTGCTAGTTGTTGGAGAATGGGTTGCGGCTGGAGAGAGAGAGAGGGAGTTGGGTGGAGATCTACAAGAGGAAGGGGAGAAACTCCTGAAGGTGGCCGCAGCTATGAAGTACAACCATAGCCACCATCTCAGCGAAGGGGAGAGAGAGAGAGGAGCGCAGGAGGTCTGCAGAGAGCGTGGGAGTGGAGGCTACCATAGCCACCACTTTACTTGGTGAAGTGTAAGGGAGGCGCTGCTGCCGCCATAGCCGCGGCCGTAGACAGCAACGCAGGCGAGGTGCTGTCCATTCAAACATGGCGTTGACAACCCTTTTTCTTGAGGTGGTGGGGTGATGCTGCGCGACTTTTCAGCGGCGGCAGACATTTTTGGTAGCGACGCAGGGGAGTTACTAGCCATTTGACGACAGGCGGCATTGTTTTTTTTTTGTGGCGATGCAGAAACGCCGTCCATTTACACGGCAATTGGCATTGATTTTTACGACGGTGCGAAGGTGTTGTCCGTTTGACGCGGCGGGCAGCAAAGATCTTGGCTGACGGCGCAAAACTGCAGTCTGTTTTCACGGCGGCGGTGGTTCTTTCTTTGGTGGTGCTGTTGTTAGGCTGTCTGCTCGACGTGGCAGCGAGGCATTGATGCAGGGGGGGGGACCGCCGAATTGGTGGTGTGTTTTGAGGTGGTGCGGACGTTGTGCTGTCCGCATAATGAGGCGGCAATGCATTGACATTGGTGATGGTAGCGTGGTGACGCTGGTGGCATGTGACGGTGACATTGGGACACCTTCATACTATATGCGGGTAATTGTGTATTCAGGTGGTATCACAACAGGCGATCATTGTAAGGGGTGGTGTGGATCTCTTGCTGACGTTTTGTAGTGACAACCTTTTCATCTGGGGCATGGTTCTATACGGTTTTCTTGAGTGAACCGTATTCTACAACTTCACTCAAGGTCAGTCAGTTGATTGACTCAGATTTCCCTTCACACCTGTGTGAACCCACACTTTGCTTGACCCTGTTTGTTTTAAAAGTTCAAAAGAAAAGGTAGAGGAAAGAGTTTGTGAGTCATGCATGTGAAAGGTGAGGTCTGACTTGGATATGGGGTTGTATTGGTTTTCTTTGATCTTGTTGTTTGACGTGGTGTGCAGGTAGGTAGAAGGATGTTTGCAAAGGAGATTGATTATGCCTGTTGGGGAAAAGAGAAAAGGATTGTCTTTTCTTTACTTCTCACCCGCCCGCATGCCAAAAATGATTTGATGTTTTGAAAAACTTTAATTATGTGCGCACCACATAATGAATTCAATTGGAATAAAACAAATAAGTTCAAACGGATTTAGATTTCTCCTCATGATTGACTTTTTCTATCCCGAACGACCTTATCTACCTATACCTGTCCAAATGATTCTCGTTGTCTGTCTTCTTCAGTTTCTTTTTCATCTAAGTTACCCAAAACTTATTAATAATGAGAATAAAATAAACCTACTCATTGTGAACACAGTTTTTCTCTMTAGGAAGCATCCAAGACGGGGGTTCGTATGCTTTCGGAGTTGACCCTGTTATCGACTTGGAGTGGACCCGATTCRTCGGGAGAGGTGCTTTGCCGACTCAGTGGTGACGGCCCAACCTCTGAGATCCAAGTCTTYGAGCTCGGGCGAGGGGGAGGAATATCCACAAGACCACTTCCTAGAGGGATAAGTGTGTGTCGGAGACAGAAGAAGCTCAACCAATAAGAAGAAGTAGGTAATGAAGGTGATGGTTCTCTTTGCGCAGTAATAACGACTGTAGTTTTGTTTTAAGTAACTTGATGATGAAGAATGGATACTACTTTATTCAAGGATCAGGAAGAGTAATTATTGGTCAGGAGGACAAAGCGATCAACAAAATTTGGTTCACTAGATAATATTTTTTTTCAAGCAAGTTGCATATGGTACGGAGGTGTGGTCGAACCGAGAGTTCAAACTTCGGTCAGGAACCAGATCACTTGTTGATCTGCATGGTAGCAGTGGGATTTACTTGCAGAAGTCATGGTTTAATAGGTGTCAACAGACCCAACCTGAAGTTAAAAGTTAGGTTGTCCTTCCTTATTTTTCGTCAATATCGCACCTCCACCTTGGAAGTGTTGGAATAATAGTATCTTCAGTCATATAAGCCAGGAAGAATAACTTTGGCAGATCATTTCATCAAGTCAAAATTCAATCTTGTGTGATTGGATATAAAGTGTATTGATTTGATTTATTTATTTTGTGATTAGAGAATTATAAAGGGACTAGGATTATTTTATGGGTTTCACGTTTTGTCGAGACCGTCCTAGTCGGCCGACGTTCGTTTCGTACTGAAGAGATCCGCGCCCTAGGGGACGGACGACGCTCGGGTCCACTTGGCGTTAACCAAGCGTACCTATACTCCAACGAACGAGCAAACGCCCTCGGCTGACCTACCTCTGCAATTGCATGTAAAAACTTTCGCATGCGGGTCAGTAACTCGGTAGGGATACGCCCCTGAGGGTGGTGACAGCCCCTTAGGGAAGGTAAGATGTGCCCCACGAAAACCTATCCTGTCTGTAGGGGACAGTGGGATGTACAGCTGGCGCACCCGGCTAGAGCGGCGAAGGGGCAATGCAACCACATTCGTCTCGGAGGTTCGCGGGATTATTTATGCATCGTCCTAAGTTATCTTTGGTTTTCTTTTTATTTTTACTCCTGCATGACATAGTCGGGAGGGCTCTCGCCTTTGCGAAGAAGGCAGGAGCCGATGCGCTCTACAGCGCCTGGACATGGTCAGTCGGTTCAATGGTGATATCTCAAGGTCCTCGCCGAGTACAAGTCCCAGGATTGGTCAGAGAACCAACGACCCTAACTCGATTGTTACACCTGTAAATTGTTGGAGTGCTAATTTGAGTTTGATTCCTGTGATCGTTGAAAGACCGACTTTTGATTGCTATAAGATAGTAGGGTCAACGATGGGAAGGTTTTGGGCTGAGAGTGGAAGCTTATTACCAATCGAAGTGGTAGTCCAGAGTTAGCGCAAAGAGCATAAAAAACACATAGGGTGAAGGTGAAAGAAAAGGAAGAAGGAGGCCAAGGAGTAAACAGAGTCGAACGACTGTGCTCAACTGAAAGGAGATTGTGTAAGCAACAAAGATCTGTGTTGTCAGTTGTGTAAGCAACGAGATCTGTGTAAGAAAGAAGATTGTGTAAGCAACGGAGTCAAAGTGGAAGTCTAAAGTTAGTTAACATGGTAAGCAACGAGATTTATGTTGTCAGTTGGGTTTGGGCATCGGCAGTCTCAGACACATTGAATCTTTGAACGTGGTTCGTTGATCTATGATTGATACGTTCGTGTCACTACTTCTAGTTGTTGAATTATGCTAAGCTTGTAAAATTTACTACTTCTTATGAGTCAATTCATTTTTTGCAGTTATTCCGCTGATTTTGTTAACATTGTTGATATTTAGGGTATGCTGGGCCGATTTGAGCTTAGCAGTTTAGTCGTTGTTGATTCAGACCATTGACATTAATGTAAAGTTGCTAGCGGTGTTATCGACTCTTGTTGAGCACGGCTACTGCGAATCTCATGCGCCACCGCTTCGTCAGATTGTTGCAACACGAGTGACCTTTACAATAACTGTTACTGTTTATTTTGTCGAGTATTCATATGCCCAAGCGGAAGGTAACTGTTGAGTACGGGGACCGTAGAAGTACTAAACCAAACTTGTGTTTTATTCGAACAATGTTCATGTTCTACGTGAACACTACATGTGTGCTATTTCAACACATTTGTTTGGGGTCTCCTTGCGGTTACCATACTCCTCTTCAACCGCGTGCAGCAGGTTGTTGACTTTGCCAGTTGTGCCTGGTGATTGACCACCATTGTGGGCCCTTAAGATTTAAAGGTATCAAGGTCCTCTCCACGCTAGTCTAAGAAAGCCTTTCATAAACCTTGAGAGACTCATATCGCTTCCTTTGTCCTTCTTACTCTCAGTCTAATCTGTCGTTCGCAAGAGGAAGGCGGCACGAAGGATTGCAACCCACAAGACCGCAACAAGGCTCTATGGGGGTTCGCCCACCGATTGCATGACCTTTGTAAGAGCTCAGACAGGGTTCTAGAGGCAACGAACACAAAGGTATATCTGCATCTTGCGCATATGACCCCGTATTACCCTAGCTGTACTATCTTTTAGCTGGTTGATGCATGATTGAGTTACTTATTATTATTATTATTGTTATTATTATTATTATTATTATTATTATTATTATTATTATTATTATTATTATTGAATAATTTTATTTCACAACTTAATATGAAATAAGGTTAATAAATCATGTGTAAAAATTCATATTATTTGTGTAAAGACAGATATAAATGAGTGAGAAATGATGATAAAAATGAGATAAGAGGTTAGTTTTGTTTGTGTTTGATCGGATCAACCAAAGACTAGACGTACCGTTAGGATGGGGCGGTTCAGTGCTATGTTTATTTTCTTTGTATACTGGGTTGTTTGCTTGATTTTCAGAGGTTTGACCTATCCTAGGCTTGACGGTTCAATCGCATGTTTCTTTGAGGGTTTTTTAATAAAGGATGCGACCCTAGCTTGGGCAACCAAAAATCCTTGTTTTTTTTTATTACTTAAAAAACTTGGGTTCACTCTAGGTTGCATGGATCCAGTTCTATGTTTTTATTATGAGGGAGAAAATGACAGCGGTTAGGCGTACCGCTAAGATAGGGTGGTCGAGTCATAAGTCATTGACTTAAATGAAATTGAAGTATAAAATTTGATATTACATACTTTGAATATATTTTGGTAGACTAAACATACCCCTAGGATAGGGCATTCTGCTCAATGGACTTGTTAGAAGACAAAGCAGAAAATGAGAAATTCAAAATATAATGTTGATAGTAAACCATACAAATTAGACGTACCCCTAAGATAGGGCAGTCTAGTCTTATGGTTGTAATAACATAAAAAAGCAAAAATTTAAGATGAAGTTGGTTATTAAGTCTGAACATGTTTAAAGCAGAGTTGGATGTACCTTTAGGATAGGGCGATCTAATCATACCTCTAGGATCGGGCAGTCCTATTATAGGTCGTAAAGTTGTTGTCTAGGCATTATCGACGTACCCCTATGATAGAGCGGTTAGTTTTATGCCATAAGTGATTATTTTGGCGGGTTAGGGGTAGCCCAAGGATGGGGTGGTCTAGCCATATGTCCTATGTCGTTTTTAGACATATACTAGATATACCCCTAGGATGAAGCGGTCTAGTTACTGCCTCGCTTATGTGAACTGGTTAAGATGGCTAAGCGTACTTCGAAGATGGAGCGACTTAGTCGTACACTTTACGTTTATTGACTAACTGGGCTAGACATACCTCTAGGATAGGGCGGTTTCGTCATATATCTTATACAATTAATTAAGCAGGTTCAACGTACCCCTAGGATGAGTCCAATCGTATGCTATATAAAAAAAGAGATAAGAGAGTTTAACAAACAAAGATTGGAATTACCTAAGTACTTTGAAGAAAGCTATGAGGGTTGATGATAAATGTTATTGTGCTTACTTGTGTGTTCTCAAAGTTTGTCTTTGGGGGAGGCATCTTTTCATAGCTAGTCGCTTACATGCTCGCTAAAACATAATAAAATGGATGGACGGGGAATCGTTGGATAAGATAGGATTGACCTTACTTAGAATTAGAACTAAATTTGGCTCATGGTATCTTCCCAAATGAAGTATCATGTACACTAACTCTATATATGATAATCAAATTTAGTGTCAAAACTTATCTCAAGTCTAGTCGCATTGTTTTCTTTTTAATCTTAGTAAGAATTTGGGTAGTCTACTCCCCAAGTGAAAGTGTTGTCAAAATTTTTACTAATTTATATTAGTTAGTCAAATTATTTTTTTATTCCATTTTTTGACTTAGTAAAAATATGAGTAGTCTACTTCTCTTGAGGAAGTGCTGACATTTTTTGCTAAATCAAGGAGTTAGACAAAATTTGTCTTTGCAAAGTTAAGTCGTACTTTGACTTTCGTATTTAGTTTATTAATTATTTTGGTAGTCTACTTTCTTAGAGACAGTATTACCAAATTTAATGTAAATGTTAAAGTTTTGGCAATCCACCCTATCTACGAATGCTTGCACGTTCCTACTTACGCGACAATTTAAATTCCTCGTTCAAATAAGGTTAGTAAAAATATTAGGCTATATTCTTATCCGTAACAATAATTTTTAGGTTTTATTGTGATGCAAGTCTACTCTTTGGTTAAATGCTCGACTAGTTTCGGTCTGATCGATTAAGGATCAATCTTGTTATCTTTTTATAACATGTCGGTTTACGACAGGACTTTACCTGCTTGTGCAACTCAACCTAAAACCTTAGGTTCCGTAGGTGTTATGTATTTCCAGCGATTTTCACTCAAACTTATTTCTAAATAATCATTTTCAATAACTTAGTACATTTGTTATGGGATGGTGGAAAATCGTTGTAGGGTTAAGTAATAGGGAATGGTAAAGTTGACTCCCTAGTGTGTGGCGTTGTTCAAGTATGGAACATGATGGTTATAGTTTTAGTAACTACTTATGCATTGAGTGAATGCAGATGGACAAGCCACATCAATATTTATGAGAGTGATCATTTAATGCCCCACAACATTTTTGTCTGAAAAATTTAACCACTTTTTCTTGTGCGCGATTGTTACAGTCAACGCACGCGCATGTTAAGCATAGGTCAACGTCTACGAATGCTTGCACGTTCCTACTTACGCGACAATTTAAATTCCTCGTTTAAATTGTTTAGTGGAACGATAAAGTTTCAGGTTAGCGTACTGCTGCTGGTGCGCCAACCAACTCACCACCACTGCAAATTCTCTCATTCCCTCAATGTCATCTTGTTGTGTCCCGCTTGGGGTACAACAAGGTGCAGAAGATGGCGGGCTGCCCAGTTTGGTTTTGTGTTTGCTAAGGGATTGCCCCCCCCAATGCGCTTACTTCATCATTGGGACTGCTCATGTTTTCATGCACGGTCAGCCGATATGATGAGGCTCGCGCCACGGCGTTATTTACACAAAGTTCCTCGCGTGGCGTCGACATGTTCATTCACCGAAACAGTTATGGTTTGAGCCGAAAACAAAACTAGGCACGATTTGTACATAGACTTAAGTTTTCATTGAGAAGTGTATCATGTGGTTAGACTAGTCATCCTAGTCGACCCGCGTAGAATCGCTCTTGGGAGATCAATCCTCAGGCTCGCGATTCGTGCACGAGTTCGATTTAGGCATTAGCCACACGTACCCCCAATGCTACAACCAACAAGAAACACCCTCGACTGAACCACCTCTGTGATTGCATATGAAAAACCTTAAATTTGTACGTGGTTCAGTAGGTCGACGGGGATACACCCACCTAAGGGATGGTGACAACTCATACAATTGAAGGTAAGTTGTACCTCGTGTGACACACTCTTGTTGTTTGTGTTCACGGGAGGTATAATTTATGCACTCGGCTGGAAAGGCACCGCTTCTTAAACACTTTGCGTCCCAACTGCCCAAATCTCATGTGACGCAGTCGGGAGGGTCCCCGTGCGGGACAAATATGTTCGACAACGCAACTACCTCAGTCAAGCGCAAACATCCGTTGAGAGTAGACCCATAACCCTTGACGATCTGCATGCACTCGATAAGATAATCGAGGGGTTGATGCCAGTGCCCGAAATCTATTGTCGTTGAAGTCACCTTGCCTAATCTCTACAATAAGGTGCAGAAAAAGGGTAGGGTGCATAACTGCATCCGCCATTATTCGACTCTAAAAGATTAACCTCTTTGCGCACACGTCAACTGATACTTGAGTGTCCAATGCGATCCCAAACACGATTGAGGGCCGTGTGATCATCGACACCACATAGTACGTCGTCATTCTGTGAGTTCATGTTTTCGTATATGATTAATGATAATGACAACGTCAGCGTGTTTGCGCTACTTATGGTAAGTCTCGCTAGCGACATTTGACTACTATTCAATATTGAAATAGTTATGGGACGAATGAAAAAAAAGACTAGGAGCGAATTGTACCCAAAAGCAAAAGGTTTTAGAATGAGTATCGTGTGGTTAGACTTATCATCCTAGTCGACCGACGTACGGTCGCGCTTCGAAAATCAACGTCTCAAACGTCGATTCGCGCACGGATTCGATTCGGGCATTAGCTGCGCATAACCCCTATACTACAGCAAACGAGAAATGCCCTCGGCTGATCCAACTCTACGATGACACATAAAAACTCCGGTATGTGGGCCAATAGCTCGACGGGGATACACCTACCCAGGAATGGTGACAACTCCCGCACGTGAAGGTAAGTTATGATGATGCCTCATAAGGTCCTATCCTGTCATAGAAACTCATGAGAGGTATAGCTGGCGCACGCGGTCAGAGGGGTACTACTCCTAAAATGCTTTGTGTCAACAAATGTCAGAATTTTGCGTGACGTGGCCAAGAGGGCCTCCATGCGAGACCAATGGGCTCAACAACGCCTCTACATAGGAGCTTCATTTACTATCAAGTTGAAGTACGCCTTTGCATTGTGGTCATAGACAGAGTGAGAAATAAGCAAATTTACTACCCTGACGCAGAGTTACCTGCGCCGACACGGTAACAAGGGGCTACCTTCTTTCTTGGTAGAACGCGTTACGATAATGCATCATTGAGCGATGGGCCGATTGAACCATAGAGGTTTATGCAGCAGCCATCCACTGCCGTCGGCCACCCCCCCGCACACGAGTCCATTGAACCTTGCAAACATAGCTAACTCTAATGGCGAAGCAGATATTGCATGTTGTCATCCCTTTACCCTAGTGGGTGCAGGGTTTGGGCCGCTAGTGGGGGTCTGATGCAAATACTTTTTTTTTTTTTTTTTTTTTTTTTTTTTTTNTAGATGTGTATAAGAGACAGGCTTTAAGGTATACTTGTGTTCAATTTTGCCGCATTTGGACCAGTAACGAAAAACTTAGCAAAAACACCGGACTCGAAGAAAGATTCGGCGAACTCCGAAAGCTACTCCGAATAGGGTTTTATAGTGCTCTCGAGTTTCTTTTCTTTTTTTTTTTTTTTTTTTTTTTTTTTTTTTTTTTTTTTTTTTTTTTACGCCCCTGTTGCAGTATCAATCAGTCATTGGTTATCCTGACAATTACTACCTTTGTGAGGCTACCTCCCAACCCATCCTCTCATCAATGCTCCTAGTGCATACCCTATCCCCACTATCCTCCCAACCAGAGCGACTTGTATCCCTACCCAGTCCTGGTTGAAGCGGAATCAAACGAGCCTTGTCGTGTGGGAACGTCGGACACCAGGCTCAAACATTCTACTACCAGCCCCTACACGGAGAGGTTCTACCCATCTTGGAGGGTGACTTGGACTGAATAGCAGGTGTAAGCACCAAGTCTAGGCAGGCTAGCACCCATGGACAAGTCCGGGCTGTGCTAGCTTACCCAAGGCTAGGCGGACAGAGCAACTTATATCACTACCCAGCTCTGGTGCCCTATCCAACCTACCAGTTCCTACTGAAGCATGTAGTAGACGCCCCGGACCCTCCCTAGCGTGGCATTGGTCTGTGTGTACATTGTGTGTGTGTGCCTGTAGGCTGTGTATGTGCCCATACTTGTGCCCGAAGGCTGTGTATGTACCCGTATGTGTGCCTGAAGGCTGTGTGTACCCGCTAGCTGTGTACGTGCCCGTAGGCTATATGTATGTTTCCGTAAGCATTGCTCAACCATGTGCGCTATAATCTCAAATGTTACCAATTTGTGATCCCATATGTGTGCCTGAAGGCGGTGTGTACCCGCTAGCTGTGTACGTGCCCATAGGCTATACATATGTTTCCGTAAGCATTGCTCAACGATGTGCGCTATAATCTCAAACGTTACCAATGTGTGATATTCCAGGCTGGGGAGATCATCAGAACAACCTTTAGCCATTGTCCTTAGGCAACCCACCCATAATCAAGCCCCGACGTACAACAATCGTGAACTAAATCCCTGGGTGGTGCAGGTAGTGGATGTAATTCTTACCGTGCACCAGCCCAGGGGATTGGTGTGCACAATCAGTGAATGCTCACTGGTGAAAATGCACGATTCCATAGGGTTTTGAATCCACAACCTCAAGCCACAATGTGCATTTCCAACCGGTGTTCTACCCACTGAGCTCATACGCTGCACCTCCCTTTTCATCATCCCCTACGCCTCGTCTTTTTCTTTTCCCCCTCCTCCCCCTACCCCTCATCAAGTAGGAGCAGAATTGTGGGAGGTAGCTATGCTTGGAGGGATCCCCTGTATAGGCTTAGTAAAAGGTGAAATTGAGAGAAGAATATAGCTTAGTTTTTTTTTTTCAAAGGAAAAAAATAAAATAAAAAATTTGAGAGAAGAGACATGAGAAAAACAGGGCACACACAGCACGTCGCAAGCTGGTCACAGTTCGCTGCGCACCTGGCAGCGGGACTGGCGTTTTGTGCTCTGCAGGTTTACGTGGGCGTCCTCTGTTCTTTTACCTTTTTTTGGCATTACCAGCTGGCAGGAGCCAGGCCTGTGGTTACCGCTGCCCGACTGTCGCGATTAGGCGTAACGGCAGTCAACGGGCCTTTCGGGTTCTGTCGGTGCTCAGGGACAGGTCGGCACGAAATTCCGCCATGAATGATCAACCTTCTCTCCGCGCTCAAAATTTCGGCCAGGGGTGCTGATTCGCACTCAGGCCCGAATTTCAACAGTACGTGCGACTTGTTCCTGATCAAACTTCTATCCAGGCTCAACATTGCGCCCAGGGGAAGCAGTTCATCTGGATTCGGACACAGCACTGGCTTTCAACAGTGGATGTGTGCGCCAACGAACTGAGCTCAGGCGAAATAACGCTGAGGCCGAATGAAAAGCGAGCATTTGTGTTTCGGGACATCCGTTAAATTGGAACGATACTGCGCAAGGATGACACGCATAAATCGAGAAATGGTCCAAAAAAATAAATAAAAAAATCGAGCCATTGATCCAGGGGCCTAACTCAGTTGGTAAGGCTCGCAAGGGGCATTCACGAGATCGTGGGCTCAATCCCCATTGGCCTCATGTACCTTCCTGGGCATGCTTGGCGCCCGCCGCCTAGAGATAGACCCCCGATCGGCATTGAGCAGAGTCTGCTGATGTTCGTAGGGGAGCCCACCACCTGAGGGGAGGCACAGGGATTGGTCCTGTTGGCATGGTCCCTGATGCTGCCGGCTGTCCCCTAGGGGGTATCGCCCACCGCATGTTCTCTCGTGAACACGGTTCTGGCTGCTACGGGGTTCCCCGTATGCCTACAATTAGGAGTACTGGTAGGTACTGTCCTTCGGGACATCCGTTAAAATTGGAACGATACAGAGAAGATTGCATGGCCCCTGCGCAAGGATGACACGCATAAATGGAGTACTGGTAGGTAGGTAGTGTGAGGTGAAATTGGGACAAGAAAATGTTTTTTTGGAGCCATTTGAAATAAGAAAAAAAAAAATTCGGAGGCTCGGGGCGGCGCCAGCTAAGAGCAAAGAAAAAGCGCGGCGCGCCAAGGAGGGAGCCCGCCTCGGCAAAGAGAGGCTCGGAGGCTTAGCGCCAAGCATGTGAGTCATTATCTGGTCTGGTATAAAGTAGCCATTAGCGATGCAGCGTAGGCTAGGAAAATTTAGCTCAGGGAAAATGCGCGGGGAGTACGGGCGGAGAGGATGGTAGCGGTAGGGGTTGGGGGTACGTTAGGTTTGGTTTGTCTTTTTTGCTTCCTGCCTCGTAGCGGCTCGGCCCCGTTCGCGAAGGGCAGGTAGGGAAGGGGGGGGCGGGAGTGGGGCGCGGGAATGGAGGCTGTCCGAGGAGGGAAAAGCGCAAAGGGTAGAGGCAGCCATGGCGGGGGGTGCGTGGGGCGACCAGCCCATCCACGTGGAAATTGGGCGGCGATGGAACGTCACTGGTGTTAGTAGGCTGTGAGGCGGGAGAGAAAGGTCTGGGGCAGCGGAGAAGAGGGGAGAGAATGGGGCCGGGGTCCGAGACGAGGTCCCACCGGGAGGGAGGCGGTGGGGGGAGGAACAAGAAGGATGGTGATGGCTGCAGCAATGGCGGGGGATTTCTGAGCGACAGCGATGGCGGGAAGCTTAGGCTTTTTGTAGGCGGTCTGCCTAAGGATATCCGACCGGAAGAGTTGAGGGAACGGTTTTCTTCGTTCGGTGTGATCACGGACGCTGTCGTCATTCCCGAGAAGAGAACTTACCCTATCCCTTTGTCTTCTCTGGTGTTCTCGGCATCTCCATCCACTCAAACTGCCTCGCTAATTCGTCCATGCGCGTCAACAGCAGCCGGCATCCATGGCCGTCAAGAGCCTTCAGCAGCCATCGCCGCCGGATCGTCCTCCCCTGCTGCAGATGGCCAAGCGGCTTCCAGGGTCGAGACAGCTCTGTGCAGAGGCTTCGGGTATGTTGAGCTGAAGCCCAAGAGCGAAGCGAGCCTTCGTCAATGCTTCAGCTTAGTAAGTCTCTTTTGTCAACCATCTTCTCTCTCTCTCTCTCTCTCTCTCTCTCTCTCTCTCTCCCCACCCCTCGGGGACAGTCGAGCACGCAAACGCACACAGGCATACTGCTGACACAACCTCCTGATGAAGTCCGTGGGAGTACGACACAGTAGTCTGTCACTGTGACGGTCACCCCTCGTTTGTGCAGTCGTATTTAGCGGATACCAAGCACACAGGTACACAAGAGGCACAGATGCAGACACCGACACATACGGCCAGACAAACACAGACGTGTACGTACACAGACGCACAGACACACACATAGACAAACAGACACAGACACAGAAGTGTGCCGCGTCGGCGGCAGACCGGTGTGTGGCACGCAGACACACGGACACACAGACACACACAGACACACAGACACACAGACACAGACACACACTCAGTAAACACACACACACACACACACACACAGAGACACACAGATACGTACACACACAGACACAGAGACACACAGATACGTACACACACAGACACAGAGGACTTAAACATACACGCAGTGCTAAATTCCTGTAATCTCAATTGAGTTCGTCTTCTTGTCTGTTTGTCTGCGTGGCTGGCTCTCTCTCTCTAGCTCTCTTGTCTTCGTTGTTGGTCTTGTTCTCTGTCTAACCATGCTTCTGTCTATTTTTTATTTTATTTTATTTTTTAATTTGGACCATTCCTCGATTATGCTTGTCATCCTTGCGCAGGGGCCATTTGCTAATCTACCATTCTCTGTATCGTTCCAATTTTAACGGATGTCCCGAAGGACTATTTTTTTTGGCTCTTACTTCTCCTCTTGGCTTCCTTTCTCTGGTAATCTTTTATGTATCTGATTTTTTAGTTATTTCCCGCCTAGTTCTCATTTTTCCACAGTACTTCCCGCTCTCTATTTCGTGCTTCTTGTCCTTCGCTTTCTGCAGCGAAGCTCTGTCTGTCCGTCTATATATGATCTGTACCTCCCTCTCTCCCCGCTCACTCTTTCTTTGTCGTCCTCACCCTTTTGTCTCCTGCTACCGCGTGACCATTCTCTGCCCTCCTCTTTGTCTTCGGCCCACACCCTTCTTCATCGCCACTACCGCACCTCCTTTCTGTCACGGGGTCTCTCTCTCTCTCTCACTCCCTCTCCCCTTCATTCCCGATCTCTCTCTCTCCCTCTCTTTCTGACTCCCTCTCTCTCGCACTCCCTCTTTCTCTCTCGCACTCCCTCTTTCTCTCTCTCGCACTCCCTCTTTCTCTCTCTCGCACTCCCTCTTTCTCTCTCTCTCACTCCCTCTTTCTCTCTCTCTCACTCCCTCTTTCTCTCTCTCTCACTCCCTCTTTCTCTCTCTCTCACTCCCNCTCTCTCTCACTCCCTCTTTCTCTCTCTCTCACTCCCTCTTTCTCTCTCTCTCACTCCCTCTTTCTCTCTCTCTCACTCCCTCTTTCTCTCTCTCACTTCTTTCTCTCACCACTTCATCGACCGGTAGCTCTCTGGTTCTCTCCATTTCCTCGTTCTGCTTTGTATTTTTTTGTGGATCCGTTCTCCCTCTCTCCCGCTCTCCCATCTCTCTACCTCCTGGCGTCCTCGTCGTTTTTGTGTAATGTCCTGACTATTATCCACCCTCTGTTTTGACAAAAAAATCCCGCTTCCAGGAAGACTCGCGCGCCGTTAGGTCAGATCACCAAAGGACCATTGACGCCAGCCCTTCGTAATTATGATTTTTTTTTTTTTTTGGTCGACAATTAGCGAAGCTGTTATTATTTGAGTAATTGTCCCCCTCCCCCTCCGCTTTTCCCTCCCACGTCTCCACCATCGTACCTCTGCATCTCTCTCCGTGTCTGTGTATAACCCACTGGTAGCTCTGAGATCATCTATCACCTACCGGTAGCTTCATCTCCTTTCTCTTCCTGGCATCTCTGCCTCGCATTTCTCTCTTCCCTTCGGAACTCTATTTCTTCAGTTTCTCTCTCGCTCCCTATGGTAGTTCTCTCTCTCTCTTTCTCTCTCTTACAATTTGTCTCTGCGTTGGACTAAGCCTTTCACATCTCATTCCTCCATTTTTCTTACCCTCTTTTTTTTCTTTATTTTAAATTTTAAACAGAACCCTGCGGTTCAGGCTCCTTTTCCGTTCTTACCCTCTCAATTTTGAACTCACCATCCTTTCTTCCTCCCATCTCTGTCTGTCTGTTCGTTGTCTGTCCGTCTGTCTGTCTGTCTGTCTCTCTCTTTCTGTCTTTCCCGCCCTGTCAATTTGCTATTTGGCATTAAGTATTTTTCATATGCCATCCTTCCAATCTTGCGAGCGCCATTTTTTTTTTTTTTTTCAATTGCAAAATGACGAACTTTATGGGTATGGGGTCCCTTTCGTCAATTACGCGCTCCCCGCTTCCCTGCTTTATGGGCCAGGTACACTGAGATTATGCCAATGATTGATCCCCTCTCGTGGCAGAAGGATTTACCGCTCCTGAGACTGTGGCATTGATTGATTGCTTCCCCCGGCTGATGGATTTACCGCTGTTTGACCCTTGTTTTCTCTGCTCATATAGTCTTCCCTCCCTCGAATATAACATCGTCATTTTGACTGTGCGGGACCGGAAAGCTTGTATACATTCACAGTAGAGGTGCGTTGTGTTCAGGGGACAGTAGGCTTTCTCAGCACTAGGCCCTTCGCTTCGTGGGTTACTACCGCTCTTTCCTTAAATTCAGCATACAGTCAATGTAAAGCATATCTAGACTGAAAGTTGCCCCGAATACAGATATCATGATCGTCCGTCGGAAGACGTCAGCGCTGACGCAGAGACCTGCTTTCTTCTCCTTGGGGTCTCCTCTTGGATTGCTCTGTCCCTGCTAACCTTATCCTCTTCAGCTTTACCCTCTTAACTTTATCATCCTCATGTTGTCGTCCAACTTCATCCTCATGCTCTATCCTTGATCCTTGTTTTCATCCTAGTCGGCACTCGCGTCCAACTTTATCCTCCTTGCATGTTTTTTTAAAATTTCTTTGAGATATCATTTCCGTATCATTCAATCGCTGGCCATTCATGAAGGGAGGTGCTAGCCTTGCGGAAACGACCCCGTCCCTCCGCTCCTGACTATGTGTTTTATCCGACGCTTCGTCATGTCTTTTTCTGCTCTCTTTTTCTCTCACCTCCACGTTCTCTTCTTCTTTTTTCCCTCCAAATATCCGTTCTGCTCTCTTTCTCTCTCTCCCCCCTAGTTCTTTTCTGTCGTGTTTTTCCCCCATATATCCTGATTGCCGTCATCTTAGGATGCTGCTGCCTCGGTAATCCCCCGTAATGATTATTATTGCGAATAAAGGATTGCTACTGTCCCTGCTCCTTTCTTTTTATCTCGGGGGAAACAGTTCCGTACCCCTGTTCGGTGTCTCTATCTCGCCTGTACGCTCTCCTTGCGATACCCCCTTGCCTTTTTTGTTTCTTTAAATATATCTCATATCGACATCGTGTTCGTTCCAAATGTACATGTGGAACCAACTCTTCCTATATTCGCTCGCACTGTTTGTCATCTCGGGAGTGCATGGAAGTTTGATGTTTGAGGAAAAACGACATTTCAAGTTCATTTAGTGAAAAATTCAAAAAAGGGATAAAAAGCCCGAAGGGAGGAAGGTGGGCTGTGGGGAATTACAGTAAATTGTCTGTCATGGAGTGCAGTTTTCTGCGATGGTCGAAGTGACTGATGTCCGGGTAGCGTGGGCCAGGTGGGTAGCAAAGACAGACAGGAAAGGGTGGGGTGGGCAGGGGGGGTTGGGG
>BFEA01000499.1:629357-640095 GCA_003427395.1 Chara braunii | reverse complement strand
GAGAGAGAGAGAGAGAGAGAGAGAGAGAGAGAGAGAGAGAGAGAGAGAGAGAGAGAGAGAGAGAGAGAGAATGTAGGGAGACTGCCAAGAGGAGGCAAAACGTGGGCAGCATGCGAAAGAGCCCTTCTGGAATTGGTAAGGCACTGATCGCGGACTATGTACGAGTCCGCACAGAATCCTGCCTGACAAAGAGATAGACCACCCTTGCTCCGCTCTTTGTGTCTACCCCAGCTCCCTTTCCACTCTTTTGCGACCCACTATTCATCCCCCATGGTTTTTTGCTCTCTCGCCCCTGGCATCCCTTGTCCTTCTCGCAATTCAATTTTGAGCAGACAATCGTCTTCCCTCGAACACGACGCACCCTCATCATGATCTATTTTCCACTGTCTTCCCTCCAACGCAACGCACCTTCATCGTGACTGTAGAGGGCCAGAAAGGTAGCTTGTCTACATCATGATAGAGGTGCGTTGTGTTCGGGGAAAGGCCGTTGGCGTGTTGTTGTGGTTTGGAGAATTGATATTGACGTCTTTCAATGTTTTGCTGTTGGCCTATTTAGACGATTTGTTTTGGCCGGTTCGCCTATTGATTTCCCAAAGATGAAGGTATTTCCATTTATGTCGTTTTTTGCTTGTGTGCTGTTTAATGGAATGTCGATAGTGGAAGGCGGGCATTTAATTCTGAAAAGGTTCTGGGGGAATTATTGAGATCCCTACGTGACTTTTCTCAGCACCCTACGGCATGCAAATCCTTGTCTTTCCTATTTGTCGTCGATTTTCACCACGAAACGCTGCCCTGATTTCCACCCCTCTTTTCCTGCAAAGCTAAGGAAAAAAAATATATATATAAATTAAATTTAAATCATATTAATTGTATAAATTGTGTAATTTTGTTTCCTAATTTTTCATGTCTTTCCACGTGCTGGCAGTCAATGTATAATTATAAGATTGATTGTCCGATTCTCTCGTTTTCTTTCTGTTTGCCCCCCCCCTTCCGCACCCCCGCCTCCCTGGCCCCCGCCCCCGGCCCCATGGCCGGTCTTCTGAGGGTATACTCGTACGAGGACTGGCCTACAGTCTTTCCCCGTATACAACGTACGGTCATTATAGCTGAATTTGGGGCATCTTTCTGTCTAAATTCAGCTATAAGGACCGTTCGTTGTATTCGGGGGAAGACTGTAGTTGCATCTGACTGCAATTACGGCCGACTCTGGATGAATCTGACCGCATTTACGTCCGGAGCTGAGTCAAAAAAAAGTCCTAGTGTGCGTATGCACTGACGCCGGTGTACAATTTGCAGAGAACTCGTCCCATCGTTTTGGGGGTGAAAAAACTACTTCTGGCCACTACCTTCCTCCGAATAGAACATAACGTCATTATTGCGGTATTCAGACTGAAAGAGACCCCTAGTGCAGCTATACTGACCGTACGTTGTATTCGGGTGAAGAAGGTAGGTACCAAAGTAACGAGTATCCAAGCGCTGGAAGCGTAGAGGCAGTGTGCAAATTGCATGCCCGTCTGATAGGGGCATGCCGAAGCCTCAAATATGAGGTTATAAGAAGGGCATACTGGCAATATCGGAAATTAGAGGGGCGGCTTGCAAACCACGACAAGTTGTAGCGGCACATAGCAAATTTTTTCCTTTCTGTTTTTTTTTCCTGAGCAACAACAGGGAGAAGCTTAGCCTCCTTGTGACTTGTTGACTTCAACACGTATGCGCTGTTGATTGGACTTCATCCGCTAGCCAAAAGTAGCCAGCTGCTTGGTCGTTGACGTCGACTGTATATTTATTTCGTTCATTCACTGTTTTTTCGTACTGTCGGATGGTTTAGGAGGCGACGGTTTATTGATTGGTGATTTGTTTGATGATTTTATTGATTGGTGATTTGTTTGATGATTTGTTTGATGACTGATTGGCAAATTGGAGTGGACTGTTGCGGAGTAGTTGTAGTGATTGCTTCATGTGGTTGTGAGCACATGGATTAGGGGATTGATTGGCCGGTTTGGCTACTTGGTTTATTGGTTGATTGGTGAGTGCAGATTGATTGGCAAATTTGAGTGGACTGTGGCGGAGTAGTTTTAGTGATTGCTTCATGAGGTTGCTGGCACATGGATTAGGTGAAAAGTGATTGGTAGATTGATCGGTGATTGTTGGCTAACTAGTTCATTGGTCGGTTCGACTGGCTGGTTGATTTGATTAATTGGTGACTGCAGATCTGCTAATCTCTTGATATGACAATGAGCAGATCAATGACATTAGCTTATTGATGATCGATATTTGCTTATTGGTCGATTGATTAATTAATTTATTTATTGATTGATTAATTGATTGATTGATTGGTTCTGGGTGGATTTCTTAGTTCGTTAATCCAGTGGTCGCCAGATAGGTGAAGTTACTGATTGGTCGAGTAATTAGTGCTTGATTTGCTGATTTGGTTGATTGATTTGTTGCCGTTAGGATTTTTACTAAGTAGTGGATTCTTACTCGGTAGTTGGATTAAGTACTCGGTTGATTTCCCCCGGTACTTGGTAGCTGGATTAACTACTTTGTGACGTGGATTGAGGTGTTGACGATTGATTCGCTAATTGGTTGATTGAACGTGATTCCCAATGCATGCATGGTTGATTGCCACGTGAATTTGCTAATTGGTTGATTGGATTGGTCCCAGACGGAGTAGTTTGTTTCCAGTAGCTTGTTGGGAGTTGGTGGTTGGGACTGATTACCTGTGGTCAGGAGTGAACGACAGTTGTTTTTCTGATCGAATAGTTGGCTTTTGTTTGTTTGTTTGTTTGTTTGTTTGTTTGTTTGTTTGGGTGATTGATTGGTTAATTAACTGATTGGGAGTGAATGATTGGGTCCAACTAGTTACTTGGTCAGGTAGGGGTTGCTTTCCGAACTATCGAATTGCTTTCAATGCGTAATCGATGATTGATTGATGTCCTGACTAGTTGATGATTGATTGGTTTCATTGGGTGATTGATTGGTCAGTAGCTGATTAGGAATGGATAGTTGGGTTCAACTAATCACTTGGTCAGGTAGGGTTGTGATTGCTGGGGCGAAAGTTATCGTTGCTTTCCGGATTATCTCATTGCTTGCAGTGGATGATCGATGATTGATGGCTGTGTTGACGAGTTGATGATTGATTGGTCTCATTCGATGATTGATTGGTCAAGTAGCCGATGATGAGTGAATGATTGGGTGTTACTAAGGTCATGTAGGTTATCATCGCTTTACAGATTGTCTAATTCCTTTCAGAGGATGATTGATGATTGGTGGATTCACTGGCTCGTTGACAACTGATTTGTTTTATTGGTTGACGAGTGCTCTGATCCGATGTGGATGATCGGGTCCAATTAATTACTTGGACCTGCTCTTGGGGGGGAAGGAGGGGGAAGGGAGCATTGCTCGATCACAAATTCTCATTTGCTTTAGGGATTGTCTGTCCCTTTGCTTTCAGGGGATGCTCGATGGTTGGTGGATGAACTGACCGGTTGGTTGGGTGATTGTTCGGTTTGCAATGCTGTGCACATGATGTATGCAGTTCAATGGGTGCAAGTGGCGGGGTGGTCAGTTGAAGGTGGAGAAGGCAAAGGAACATTATACGGATCGTCTCCTTCGCGAATGGGAGGCTGCTGCGAAACTTGCTGCGGAGGAAGAGGCAAAGAGTGAAGGGAGCTTGCTAGCTGCGGCGAAGCAGGAAACAGTTGAGGATGGAGGGTCAGCAGGCGTGACCGGGGAGTCGAACAAATTGCGCCCATTTCCGTTTAGTGACCCAAGCTTCAGCCATAAGCTTGTGGAGCTCAAGCCTCTGAAAATTGCATGGCATCATTGTTCTAAGAAAGTAATGTCTCTCTCGGTTTCCTTTTCTTTTCTTTTTTTTTTTTGTCTCTCGGTTTCCTTGTCAACTACGTACCTTAACCTTCTCCTGAAGAATACCAAGACACCAGCTTCCCTTTTCGCTGCAGATTGAACATCCCAAGAAAAGTTTTTTGAGATGCAGTCTTGTTTTTCTGCTACTGGTCTGTTGCCTAATGTTTTTGCCGTTGCTTACGTCTTTCCTTCTTTCTCTCCTTGTCCTCTATATATGCACACATAAATATATGGCCGTCACTATGCGGCCATGCTGTAGGTTCAGATCCGGTGGTGTGTCTGGAGTGTATTTTCTGGCTGTGACAGACCTCTCTTTGTTTTCTGGGTGTTTTGCTGGCTTATGATGGGCTGGTAACCTGCAGTCTGTAGAGTTTTCCGTCGCGTGTGGGCGAATGATAGTCTGCTTCGATTTTTGTCACAGGTACCTTGAAGGCAGTGTTTGGTGGTCCCCACCACCTCAGAGGGGTATCAGTTGTCGGGCAGTCATTGATGCTTGAGCCCAACCGGGGTTAAGGTGGATCATCACTTAACAGTATCATTGGGTAGGGACTCTGAAGGCTGTAGAGGATTAAGCCTCCTCATGAGTCGGTGAACCTCTGACGAAACAGTTTGTCACAGCCTCTCGTGTGTTGTCCTCTGATCCCTCTCTGCCTACAATTCACCGGGCAGTTCTCTATGACAATATATATGTATTCATATATGTACACCAAGCTTCCTTATGACCACATTATGAATAATGTGACAGAAGCTGATGATGAAGCCCATGCCTATGCCCTTCAGCGTGCGCGAGCACACATTCACGTTGCGATGCCCTGAACATGGTAATTCGAGGACCTCGTTGTGGCGAATGGGCAACTGATTCAGGCCAGGACACCCTTTCCGTTTCTCGGATTCTCCGACATCTCCGCTTTGTTGCACAAAACACTTTTTGACACGCTAGAGATGGTACACACTTTGGAAACAAATTATCGTTGTCTCAATGTTAACAAGTGCTGGCGCAGAAATTTATAATCCGATGCTATATTGGGATGAGGCCGCTTTGCTGATTACATTCATCAGCATGATCTTCAAGGCGCACAGCGATATGCTTTCACGTATCACCTGGTGATGATGTTCTTTCATGGGGGCAATTACCTCCTCCACCACAGAACTATGGCGTTGAGTGGAAGGAAACTACAGCGTCAGATGGCTTGTGTACGCTCTTAGGTATGCATTTCTGGGTCCGTTCTGATGACTCACTTTAAAGCAGCTTCCCTGTCATTCATTATCCAAGTGTGACCTCCAACATCCATTCCCGTCAACTGGCTCGTGTGTTCAGTGGGCAGTTGATCAGATTTGAACAGATCTGTAACAATTGGGGCGACTTTTGAACTGCGGCAACAACACTTAGTGGTAGCATGCTTTCTTGTGGGCATTCCCCATTGACTCTTTACTTTCGAACTGCGGCAACAACACTTTGTGGATGCATGCTTTCTTGTGGGCATTCCCCACTGACTCTTGCTAAGGGGTGGACCTGCTATATGCACTCCTGTCAATGCTGCTATCCTACACATGTATGCATCTCTCTCAGTGGTTCCGATGCATGCTGCGATGGTCCCTGTGTGATCCACTTTCTTCTTTGGCTCCACGACGCTCTTGTGCTGCCTCTGCTTGGTCATCCGCTGCCACTGCAGTTTCCACTGCGACAGTTTCCACTGCTACAGTTTTTACTGCTGCAGTTTCTACCGCTGCAGTTTCCACTGGTGCAGTTTCCACTGCTACAGTGTCTATTGCTCCAGTTTTCACTCCGACAGTTTTCACTCCGATAGTGTTCACTCCGACAGTTTCTACTACAGCGGTTTCCACCGCTGCAGTTCGTTCTACAGTTTCCTCTGCTGCAGTTTTCAGTACAGCAGTTTCCATAGCTGGAATCCTCCATACTGTACTTTTTGCTGCTATAGGTTCCTCTGCCGCAGCTCCGGTGCAAAGAACATCAGTCTCTTGACACTCACGTTTTTGTTTTGAAATCTTGCCCAATCCAACCCCCCCTAGCATCTCTGTCTGTGCTTGGCCGCAGACGACGGCGTTTATCCTTGCCACCCCCACCTCCTCCACTGTCTCGCTTGTGAAAAGACTCCGGTTCCCATTGTTGCCATTTTTCCACCATTGCCAGAGACATGTTCATCTTCAGTTTGCAACACCACAAGCATGCACTGCATTGTCACTTGCCTTGGGATCAGCAGCCTATTTTTTTGTCTGCCGCAATTGTCTCCACGCCTGCTCCACTGGTTGTTGCGGTTCTTTTGTTCCAAACGGCAATATCCGCTCTTATGCCTCCTGCAGATAGTCCAGCTTCCTGCAGGCAGCCACAACACCATGTTTTATGCCCTTCAGCGTTGGGCATTCACGACTCACCTGTACAACAGGATGTGGGCCCTGCCCAGAGTACACTCGCGATTCCAGGGGCAGTCTCTACTCAGGATGCAGCCTCATAACCCCACAAATTGTAGACCACATGGGGGATCTGCAAATGGGTAACCAGCGATGGCTGTATGAACTGCAGATTTGTGCCCCACCACACGCAGTCCACATGGGCGATCTGCAAATGACTGATCAGAAAACAACCCAAGACAGTTTGGGCTTGCAACACCATCTGGGTGATCTGCAAATTGTTGGCCAGCATCCGGCACACCAGCCTGAGATCCCCACCAGTTTCTGTGGTCTGACTGAAACTAACATCTGTCTTCACACTCTCCACCACCCGTTTTATACACCGTCAGCCTTCCTTGAAATTGCCCTTCAGCTTGATGCTGATCTCCCCTGCCTACAGCCAGAGGATTGTAATTATACCACTGAAAGAGGCTTTAACATTTCTGTCCTACAAGTAGCAATTAGGGACCACCAACTTGAATAACACAATGTTCGAGCAGGTGAGTAGAAAGCTCACCACAAAAGACCATGCATTCAGCATAGCGCCTATGGCCGTAAAATGGACATATAGTGTCCGGATGTGGAAGGTGCCTGCAGTCAAGAACGGAGGGACAGTCCTCTACACACACGGATGCAAAAACCATGTCACTGTAGTGATTGCGACAGCGACGATGAACATTGTTTGTGGCTGTGCAAAGGAGAAGGTCGCAGAGTGCTGATACATTGTCCTGCTGCAACACGGGTCCAGAGGAATGAGAAAAAGAGACAGCGGACGGTTTGGTGCAGCAAGAAAGCAGCATCATTACGTAAGAAATCAGTAGCATCAGTCATGGCATGGACCATGGAGCCGTTGTCCCACAGCTACCAGTGGTCAGAGGCATGTAAAATGGGCATGTAATGGCCTGGTCTGTCCACAACGCAGGCAGAGATCTTCCTTCGTTTTGACCTGCAATCGACATGCCATTTGTGGGGGGTGTATGATGGGCATGCTCAATGCCAGCCGTCGTGGCAATCCCTACACTTATAGAAATGGCTGGCGTGAGAATTGGTCGATCCGGGCCACCCGTGGTCCTATCAGCCCGACGGTCCGGATTTTCGGGCAATCTTAAGACTTTAAGACTTTGGGCCTGCCGAACGTCCTGGATCATCGCACGATCTTAAAGTCTTAAGATCGCAGGACGATCCTAGCCATGGACCCGGTAGGACCACGACTGGCCTGGGTTGTCGTGCCCGTTGAAAAGCGGGTGCGACGATTGGCCCTATCTGAGGCGGTGCAGCGACATGGTGTATAGGGCCACAGCGGTTCGGCCCTATCTTTGGCGGCGCAGCGACGCGGTGTATAGGGAACTTGACAACATGCACTCATGGCCCCACCCGTCCGCACAAGCACACACAAACCCACACGCATGCAAATGCATTGTGGGCAGACTGTCGGGGTTTGACCTCCTGATGAGTTGGTGAAAGTCCACCATGATAATGCTGACTGATGAAGTGACGATGAAGACGACGTTGAAGATGAAAGACAAGGAATATGTTCTACCAGGACAAGGTAAGATTATGATGGCGCCAGGAATCGAGAAACGGGCCAGAAACAGGCTATGGTGGATTCATGTATGGCGGAGGGGGAAGCCGGGGATGCATAGGGGATAGAGAACTGTAGGTTAAACATGTAAGGTGGGAGAAGGCAACAAATACATATATAAAATACTTGAAAATGGGAGAACGACAACAATACATGGACGAACACAAGAAAGTGAATACTGGAGGATGAGGAGAAGGAGAAGGTCGGAAGACGAGGGGGTGGAGGAAGGAAGAATGGAGGAAGAAGGATGAGGACGATGGGAACGAGGGGGAGGAGGAGGAGGAGGAAAAGGAACAGCAGGAAGAGAGAGGGAGGTGAAAGCCGAAAAGGAGGGAGGGTAGGGGGGGAGAAAGAGATGGAGCTGGAGGAGGGGAAATCGGAGGAGGGCGGTGGGGCGTTGAAGGTGTGGAATCACTTTTTTTTGTTTCCGTTTCTGTTCGTTTTGTTTTTCTTTTTCTTTTTGTGCGTGTGAGAGGGAGAGAGAGGGGGAGAGGGGGAGAGAGAGAGNGAGAGAGAGAGAGAGAGAGAGAGAGAGAGAGAGAGAGAGAGAGAGAGAGAGAGAGAGAGAGAGAGAGTCCGAGTGGCCACACAGAGGTATCGACGGTTTTGACAGTTTAGGCAGTTTTTCAGTTATTGACAGTCTAGGCTGTTTTTCGGTTATCAACAGTCTAGGCAGTAAACCCTCCCCCTTTAATCTACCCTAACTTATCGCTCCCCTGTGGAGCCAAGATAAGACCCTGATCCTCAGAACCCCTAAGACCAAGCACTCAAGCAGCCCTCCCTATGGCCCTACCCAGCATACTACAACCATGGACGTAGACGCCTTGGGCGGTGTGCAGGCAGCGTCTGTATAAATCTTACCATGGGTCGTCCCAAGGGGGGGGGGGGGTGTGAATGGCTTGTGCGTTATGAAAGGGGGTTTTATTTTTCGTTCGTCTTTTTTTTTTTTTTTTTTATCCTGACTGCCTGTTGATTTTATGTCTGACCAGTGTTTTTGTCTGGGTCTGTGGTCTTGGTGCCAGTGGGGCGCCCAAAAAAGTCATTGAAAGTTTTAGTGACGCCCTGGTTATCAAGAAGTCTCTTCCCTCTCCCACTGCTCTCCTAGCTCTATTGTAGATTCTCTAGCTAAAATTAGCTCCCCACCAATCAACCACCATTCAGTGACTAGCTGCCACTAGCATACAGCAAATGCTTTCTGCCCCTGTCTGCAGGGCTGACCCCATTTTTCAGTGGTAGTTTAATTGGCTGTTCTCCTGCAAGGCTGACCCCATTTTCAGGGCTGGCCCCGTTAACTGGATTTCTTTTTCTCTCCTTTCTTCTCCTTGCTCTCGTAACTGACTCTCTTCTTTCCTCCCCTCTTTCCTGTCCTCGTTTCTCTCCCTCTTCTTTTCGCGCCTGGTTTCTCCCTTTTGCTCCCTCCCGTTCACCCTCTTGTTCATGCTCTCTCTCCATGAGCTCTCTTCATTTTTGTTTATGGAATACCCAACTCATCCCTCCTCTCCCCTTGTTCTAATACGTGGCATGCGGTCTCGTGATTTTGGGTGGCGGGATGGGCGTGGGTTTCCGATTCTTGCAGTTGAAGGTTGTCCCTGCTGCAGGAGGTCCGGGCACAGGCAAGCACAGACGGAGCTTTCCTCGTGTTGAAGCACTGCCTTTGGAACAGATCCTGGAAGAAGCGGCCATGGGAGGGAAGCGCAGGAAAGTGGAGGAGCTGGCAGAGCTTGATAATGCCGGAGCAGCTCATCAGAATGATGTGGATAGTAGAGCAGGTAATCGCAGAAGGGGAAATGCTGCGAAGGTCACGCCAAGTGGAAGAGGGGCCATGGAGGATCCTGACATGACGACCCCTGTAAGAAAGGGGCCTATTGTGGGATTTAAACGGGTGCGACTTGATCAAGACACTGAAGACTGTGATCATCCAAGGCCGGCAGGCCAGCAGGGGATCGACCGAACCGGAAGAATAGCTGGTAAGTATGTAAATCATTATGTTGTGTCAACAACTGCAATTGAGATTGGACATTTTGGATTGGTCTTCTTTTTGCTCTTCGTATCATTATCGTCTCAAACTTGCTGGTTAGGTGTTTACGTGGTCTAATCAGTTGTATAATGCAAATCAAGATTGGATGTCGTGGATGCATGAGAACATACTGGTTGGGTGCTTCCTTGATTGGGCTATGCTTATGACAAGGGGAAACCAAAGCAGTGAATGTTTCTGCTCGCCTGAGTCATTTGCATCCACTGTAGACCTATTGTTAACGATCTGGCCTTGTTACCAGCATAACTTGAAGATGTCCGCCAGGGCAAAGGCAGGCAGACATGGACATGTGGACATCTGCAAACACGTTGCCATGCCTGTGTTTTCGTTGTCTGAGTGTGTGTGGCATGTTCGCTATACACAACTTCACAGAAAAAGCATCACTGCGCCAGATTGTTTCGTCGGACTTTCACCGACTCATCAGGAGGTTGAGCCCTGACATTCTGCCCAGGATGCATTTGACCGATGGACAAGGACTTACAACACCACCCAGAGTTAGGGATACCCCTGGGAAAAGTTGTAGACTTTACTTACACTCTGTGTGTGTGTGTGTGTGTGTGTGTGTGTGTGTGTGCGTGTGTGCTCGCGCATGCACACACTTACACTCTGTGTGTGTGTGTGTGTGTGTGTGCTCGCGCATGCACACACTTACACACTGTGTGTGTGTGTGTGTGTGTGTGTGTGCTCGCGCATGCACACACTTACACTCTGTGTGTGTGTGTGTGTGTGTGTGTGTGTGTGTGTGTGTGTGTGTGTGTGTGTGTGTGTGTGTGTGTGTGCTCGCGCATGCACACACACACACACACACACACACACACACACACAGAGAGAGAGAGAGAGAGAGA
>BFEA01000499.1:614979-627682 GCA_003427395.1 Chara braunii | reverse complement strand
GTATCACCATCATCATAGGCTGGGAAGCAGCGCAGCGGAAGATCTAGTATCAAAGGACACGTGGACAACAACATGAAAGGGAGAAACTTCGGAAGGGCAAGACACCAGAAAGATTGCCCTTCCGCTCACACACATGGGGARAGATCCATARAYATGYGAGAGAGAAGGGGGAGGGACATAGAGGTAGCCAAGTCCAACCCAAGTCTGATCTCCGAATGTCGCACACAGTTCAATCCCAATGTAGAGTGTAAGCCCGATCTGAATGTCGTGTCCAATAAGGCAGAAGGCCGTGTCCAAACAATGTCTGCAGTTACCTCTATCTCTACTCTGATAAAGAAGAAGAAGAAGAAGAAGAACTTCGGAGGAGGAGGAGAAGAGGAGAGGAGAAGAAGAAGAGGAAGAAGAAGAAGAAGAAGAAGAAGAAGAAGAAGAAGAAGAAGAAGAAAGCTGGGTGCTTTCTGCACTTACCTGGCGATGGCTGAACTTGCAGGTACCGCGGAGCCAGCTATGGCGCTGGGCAGGTAAGTCCTCTTCTCTCTCTCTCTCTCTCTCTCTCTCTCTCTCTCTCTCTCTCTCTCTCTCTCTCTCTCGCTCTCTCTCCACTACCCTCCTCGGCGCTGGACTCCTCCAGCGCTGTGCCTCATGGCCGATGAGCAGCGCAGCTGCAGTCTCGAAATGGCGCAGCAGGGAGTCTCTAAAATAGCGCAGCAGCCAAGTTCCTGAACCAGCATAACGCTGGATTTCTCCTGGTACCTTCTGTGTCCGAACTGGGCAATGGCCCAGCTTAAGTAGTGCTGGGCCAGGACTGAAAACCCACGGCCTGCGTTCTGGACTGTGCAGATCGAAACTCCGATCCACGGTCCAGATCGCAGGCTTCGAAAACCGGTTCAGTCCTTGGCCTAAAACGGCCTGCCTGGGTCCCTACCGGACGTCCAGGCCCTGTCCAGGATTAATCTTCCCGGTACCTGGCTTCAAACCGGTCCTGTGCGGATGTACCCGGCCTCAACGTCGGCCTGGGTTCGAACAGGTCAAAATCTGTTCGAAAACAAAAGAAAAGGTCCAAACGTTTTTAGGAGCTCAGCCTCTGGGCCTGAATCTGGCCCTGGCCCTAGAAGCGTGTACCTGGCCACAAAACGGACAACAGTACACCCGTTAGAAAAACAGCAGCAAAAAAAATAAAATAAAGACTATAAAAATAATCTAAAGCTGGCGTTTTTCTGATGCAGGCCCAAGTAAAAATGCCATAGGGCCTTCAGGTTGCGGTGACGCGACCTGGGGGCCCTATTCCAACCTCGGGTCCCGTGAGGGGCCCGTGTGTAGGCTTTCAGCATGTAACAGCGCCACAGCGTGGCCGTGGCGGGGTCCACTTGTTTTTTCTAAAAGGTTAGAGGGCCACTCGAGACCTGCTATTTTCCCACTCGGCAAAGGTACTAGTGGTTTAACGCCAAGCTCTATAGAGATTCGGCCAAGGCTGTTGCCCTTTTTTGGAGAAAAAGATCCGGCCAGGCTCTAACAAGATCCGGCCAGGCTCTAACAAGACACGGCCAAGGTGTCCACTCCCAACTTTGTACGCTTCGGAAATAAATTATGCCGCTTCGTGTCTGAATACCAGGAAGGCATTTTTTGTGTTCCCTGATTTGTCACGGAAACCGCAACCCAGTGGTGCCTTTCCCTCTTCTCTTCTTCCCTCGTTACCCTCCCTTTGCTTCTACTCTCTGCCTCCCCCCTTCCCAATTGCATCTTAACCTTTCTGCCAATCTTTCTGTCGATGTTTCTGCCCTCTCCCAACTCCGAACTCCCCCTCGCTCATCTCTCTGTTTCTCTTCCTCTTGGTCTCATTTAACCCCTCACCTTTGTCGCCCATTTGCCCTCTTGCCCTCCTTTTCCCTTACCATGTTGTGCTTTTCCTTTCCGTCTTTCCTTTGGTTCGCTTCATCACATCTCTTGTTGGTGACTATCCCAGAATTCCGTCTTCCACTCCTTACCTCTGTCTATTCCCTCCATCGGTTACCCTTTCTTCTCCCTCCATGTCGATCTCCTATCAGCTTGCGTGTATCCCTATCTCCTTTTGGTTTTCCTCCCCTTTGATTCCACTCCCTTTTCCATTCCCTTCTCCTCTGTCCGTTCCCTCCATCCGTTGCCCTTTCGTCTCCCTCCATTTCCGTCTAGCACCACCTTACCTATATCTCTATCTCCTTTTGCTTTACCTTCCCCCGATTCCTCTTGCCTCTCCATCTCCTTCTTCGCCTCTTTTCTCTTTCCATCTTCACCCTCCCCTGTATTCTTTCACAGTCCTTTCCCTCTTTCCCACTCTTCCTGTGTCCTGGCCCTCCCTTGCTCTGCCTTCATCTTCTGGTCTTCAGAATAGAACAAGATGGGCCAGCGCAGCTTCGCCCGCGTAAGTAAGGGGTACTAGTGTAAAATAAAATAGACACATACTATTTAAAAGAGGAGGGACCAGGAGGGTTCCGCTGCGCACCAAGCTTTGTGCAGAGACCTAATCGCATATGCCAACGTAGTACAGCCCATCCTAAGATATGTTGGAAGCACAAAGCCACTGGTGCCCTCATGCATTGAACCGCATATGCAGCAGGTATAATATTTAGTGGGAGTGACCTTCACTTATTTATATATTAAGGCACCAATAAATGTCAGACAAAGTTCATGAGAAAAGTCCCCATTGTTCGCCAAGCTCTGATGCAAGCGTGACATTTTTTATTCGGATTTGGCCGGTGGCCGCAAAAGTTTTGGTAAGGTCGCACAGGTCTGCGTTTATTTTTAGACAGGCTCAGTTGAATTTGGCAACACTGTTCGGACGATGGACCTCGGTTCGCTACTGTTCACATCCAAGAAAAATGGGAAAATATTGACAGCGTATCTTTCCAAGTTATAGCGGACAATCCATTATCATTTTGCACATTTCTAAAGCAGTGGAGCGAGGTCCCATGGCAACGTTATATTATTTATTTATGTCATTTACGCAACGCAATGCTTTGGTGGCCGCCAATTTCCCAATTTACATTTCAATATGATGTGTTGTTTTGTACTCTTGTACAGGATCCGGTTGCCGACTCATGACACAGTTTATCTGCATGACATATTTGCTGAAAAATAAATCTCCCCGTCCCCATCTTCTTAGTAAACAAATGCTTGGCAGTCCTACATATTTGATAGGTGTCTACTGGTTATCGACCCCCGTAATTTATGTAAATTCTCCCAACGTTGACAACCTTCCAATGGAATGAGCTTCCACTATCCGCCTACTCCACAACTATTATGTATATCGCTATCAAGTATACGACTGTCGCATACAAACGGCTTAAGACCATCATTCTGCACTTGATAAAGTTTAATACGTTCCTTTGGACGGCGTCCTCCTTTGTATTGCTGCACTGATGGATAAGTTTAATACGTTCCTTTCGACGGCGCCCTCCTTTGTATTGCTGCACTGATGGATAAACTGGACATCCAAGTTTTCGCACTCGTACAGTTTAATACGTTCCTTTCGACGGCTTAGAATAGAATGTCGGTCGACCGTATATTTGAACACAGAACAGCTCCCTAGGTTGGATTCGAACCAACGACCCAATAGATAGGGTATAAGCAGTGTGTGTGATGTGACTAAGCTTCCCCCCGAATCATGCGTGCAAGATTTCCAAGCACACGGCTCTCCATCAGTTTGGCAAGACTACTGACTGTTTCCCTTCCATTTTCATGTACTATGGAAACTCTGACGCCACACTTTGATTACTCCTGAAGGTAGTTGCATTGCTAGATATGAACACTCAATGGTTGGCCAGAAGCTAGGAGTTCCGTGTGCTGGAGACAACACACAGAATGGTCTCGAGGCTGTCCGTCTTCACAAGTTTCCATTGGAGAAGGAAAATAAAAAGTCAGCTATTGCTCTTCTATGATCCTGCCTGGTTTTGTCCTTTCCCTTCACCGGAAATGCATTTGTAGATCGGTCACATCCAAAAGTACTTTATCAAGTCCTGGGTGATGCTCCAAAAAAAAGTGTTTCTTCCCTTAGCATCTGCCGTCTTCACCCGAGTAATGTTTGGTCATTATGGCCGCATCGGGACTGAAAGCTGCTCCAAATGCGGTTATGATGACTGGGCCTATTTGGGTGAAGACGGTAGCACCGTGGAGTCGTCTCTGACGGCAGTGGAGTCAGTGTTGGACAGCAGTATTACAGCCACTGGAGAGATGCTTGTGATGGATGTGGCTTGCTTTGCTCTTGCCGTGCATTGTTTTGTCATGCTTGCATTTTTTTTGCGTTGGTGATCGTTTCTGGTTCTCTCCTAAATGTGACTGTTTTTTGGCGTTGCAATTGTTTCACAGGGAGGAGAGCAAGAAGCCTGCACGTCGGATGTCCACCGGGTTTGTTCCTGTTGCTCGTTTCGATCCAAGTGCAGAAGCGGGGCAGCAGTTGGGGGTGTTTGATTCTTCGCTGAAGAATCCAAGTGTTGTTCGTGAGAAGCAGTCCAGTTCGTGCCTGGGAGCAGCGGAGGAGAAAGTGGGGAGGCAAAATGTAGATGATTCAAGGGGAAAGAGGGGGAGGTCTGTAGGAGAGCAGGTAAACAAGCCGTTGGAAGCGGAGGGCAAGCGTGCTAGAAAGCTAGAAGAACGTGCAGAGCGCCGAGTGAAAGTGTGGAGGGGAAGTGAAGATGAGGAGGATGAGCGTGAGGATGACGAGGGTGGGTCGGATGAGCTAGATTATGATGATAAGATTGACGACAGTGAGGCTGACATGCAGGAGCTCGAGGGTCTGAGTAGCTGGGAACGAGCTTTGGCTATGGCTGCGGGCACCAAGGAGATCTTGGGTAGTGCTGCGACTGTTGTGAGAGAGAAGCAGGTGAGGGATGATCCCGAAGGGCATGAGATGGATGTGTTGGGAAAAGAGTTTGAGAATGAATTGGCATCTCCCAAAAATGGAAAAGGAAGCCAATCACAGAAGCAATCACAAAGCGGGGGACTCGAACACTTTGGTAGCAATTCTGATGAGAAGAAGGTTTCTAAGCGTAAGACAATGGAAGAAAAGGGAGGGAAGAACTACAATAGGTTAAATGACAGAGGGGATGAGGGTGGGGGCCAGGATAACAATGCAGAGGCAAAAGAGGCAAAAGGTAGTCTGAAGGCATCTGGGTCAAAACACAAGGAGTCAGCAGTTAGTGACCATTGGACAGATGTGAAGAGGAAGGTTGAAGAGATTGAGGAAACTGAGGAGTGCGAGCAATTGCATGGATGCGTGAAGAAAGGCGGCGTGGTTGATGAAAAAGATCACGAACAGTGCAAGAAGAAGTCGAAAAAAGGGAAGGCCGACAGAGGCGGCAAAGTAGTCTCTGCCGGTGAGGAGGGTTGCCAGACAGAGGGGCTGGAGGTTGCAGCGAAGGATGGAGAAGGGGAGAGTGTTTTGCGTCACGCTGAGACAGGAGCTTGTCAGGAAGTTGGTTCAGGAGCAGAAGTGGATTTATTGGATGACGAAGGACGGAGGGACAAGAAGGGGAGGGAGAAAAAGAAGGACAAGAAAGCGAAATTCCATAGAGTGATCGACGGAATCGGGTCTGCAGAGGAGTGTGGTCATTCCGATGTTAATGAAGCCACGTTGTTGGGATCTGAAAAAGTGGAAGTGAACAAGCTAGACAATGTGCAAGAGGAAAGCAAAAAGTTTGTGGGATTAGAGGAGGGAACCGGGGGGGGAATGAGTGGCAATGACAAGAACAAGCATGCGAGTGGAACTGAAATGAAGAAAGAATCAGGGAAGATTGTGACACCGATCAGCGCTGTGGTGACGTCAGCATGGAAGTCCCTTGTGGATGCAGAGGGGCGGGCATCGTTCTCCCTCAGTGCAGTATTGGGAGGCCAGAAGCTAGTTGCTGGCAGGTCTAAGTCGTCCACTTCTCCCATTTCCTTGGGTACCGTAGGATGTAGCTCGGCAGGTTTGATGGAAAAGTCTGTCGGAGATGATCTGGTCAAAATGGGGATGAAAGAAACAAGCCAAGGTGCAGATCACGCTAAAGGTAGCAGAGGAAAAGACACAAAGAAAAGAGGCAAAGGTAAAGGTCAGGACAAAGCTGAGGGGGTTGTGACGGAGGTTGAAGATCGAGACCCATACGCAAGTCCCAGGAATGTCAGTGCGGGAAAGGAGGCGAAGTATGAAGGAGAGGAAAGAGCGGAGACTGCTCCAGGGATGGAGGTAGCAGACAAGTGTCAACCTGGGGAAGAAATGGGTCCGAAGCGGACGAATGACCAGAGAGCGAAAGGGAAGGAACGCAAGTGCGAGGGAAACGGAAAAGTAGGAGAGGGTAGCAGCACGGGCAAGGGGGCCGTGACGAACGTTGTCACAGTCAAATCGTCGTGGAACGCCCTTGTCGATGCAGATGGAAGGGCATCATTTTCCCTGGGAGCAATTCTTGCAGATCAAGGTCCTGCGGTCCGGAAGGAAGAGTTTGCGCAGGAGAGGCAGCAGTGGAAACCTAGGCAAGGGAGTGGCAGTATGTACGTCAAGGATGGGGTTGGGGTTGGAGTAGGAAGTACATCGGCACAAAGGTGTGGAGGCGAGCCTGGGCATAATAGGGATGCTGGCGGTGAGAAGCAGATGGACGAAAAGGTTAAGAATGGGGAAGAAGATGACGAAAGCAAGGCGATCTCAGATAAGAAGATAGGCTTACCGAATTCGACAGTTTGCTCGTTCATGAGGGCGCCGAATGCAGAAGAAGAATGGCTTGCTAGCAAAACGAAATTGCAGGAAGATTTTATGAAAAAACGCAAAGCTGCTGTGAAGTTCTCAAAGGCCATGACTGGCAAGTGGAGCAGCGAACGGGGATTTCGCTCATTGCGATAAAAAAGATATGTACATTGGAATGATGAGGGTTTTCTTTGTGCAAGGTCAAGTTGAATTAATTTTCTGAGAGTTGTCACAGCAGGCTTCTTTTGGGAGTGTGTTTCTGCATGGTCTGAGGTGAAAATGTGCATCAGTCAATTTTCTGGTTGTAGGTTTGGGGCTGATGGTTGTCTCAACTTCCCTCCAATGGACATGTTTCTACTCACATCCAAAAGTTTTTCTGTTTTCGTTTCCGTTATGGGAAGCAGCTCCATTATGTTGCGGAGAGGCACCTGACCTTCCCAGCCACCTTTAGGAGTAAATCTAAATGTCATTTTGTTGCCGTGAACAAAATTCATATGTGGTACTGTCCGAATCTCACTCAGCACACTGCCTTGTCAATGGGACAGTCGTCTGTTTTCCGTTTCTGTTCTGTGTCAGCTTTTTAAACCTTTATCTTTGTGTGCGTGTGTGTGTGTGGGTGGGTGGGTGGGTGGGTGGGCGGGTGTGATGTCCGGCATAGACAACTTCACAAGAAAGCATGACTGTGCCAGACTGTTTTGTCAGTCTTTTCATCGACTCATCAGGAGGGTGAACCGGGACAGTCTGCACAGGATGCATCTGATTGATGGATAAGGACACAACTCGTCTCCCAGAGTTAGCAATACCCCTGAGAAAAGTGGTTGGCTTTACTCGCACCAACCCTTGATTGTGTGTGTGTGTGTGTGTGTGTGTGTGTGAGAGAGAGAGAGAGAGAAACATGGTGTCCCGAGAGGTGTGTGTGTGATGCTAGCTTGTGGCAGCTAAAACATGGTGTCCCGAGAGGTATGTGAGGCTTTCATGTGGCAGCTGTCCCATTTGCTATGTCGAGTTTTTGCCATGGCCGTTGTTGTTCGTGTTTTCTGCTTGCTTACTTGTTTTTCGCCCCTCGTTCCATTGCTCAAGTGTTTGAGCATGATGGGCTTGTGTGCAAACAATTTGATGTTTTTGTATCCCCTGTAGAGTATTGTTGCGGACTCAGGCTTGTCCTGTACTGTGACAGGATCATGTCAAGCCACGTGTTGGAGATGGTGGCCTATGAAGCTTTTCGTGCCCACTGCATCTGTCCCAGGCAATGGGGGAAATTATCAGTTTGCTGGCTATGGATGAATGTCACTAGTTTATCAGCTATGAAGGAACATTTTTTGTTTTCATGAATTCATTAGCAAGCACATTGAGTTCGTTAGCAAGCAAGCAGTTAGCAGCCGAGGTCACAGGAAGAATTCTCTCTCTCTCTCTCTCTCTCTCTCTCTCTCTCTCTCTCTCTGCCCCGCTGGTGTCCTGGAGATTGGAAGCAATAAATGTGGTGGAGATGTCTCTCTCTCTCTCTCTCTCTCTCTCTCTCTCTCTCTCTCTCTCTCTCTCTCTCTCTCTCTCTCTCTCTCTCTCTCTCTCTNCTCTCTCTCTCTCTCTCTCTCTTTCTGTGTGTGTGTGTCCCCTGCTGGTGTCCTTGGATCAAGGAGATGGGAAGCAATTAATGTGGTGGAGATGTTCTTGTGACGGTTGTTCATCTCATCTTCTCTCTTGGTTCCATTGACTTGTTAGCCTCTGTGAATCTTGCTCCTTCGTTGGATAGGAGTCCGGGGGTTCGGTTGCAGGGCTGCCATGGGCAGGGGTGCGGGGGTCAAACCTTGGCTCAGCCCAAGGGGATCGGCTCCCGGGGATCTCCGGGTGACAAAACTGGATAGGACTCTTTGACTGTTTAACATTGTTTCTGTTTTCGTTTCATCATTATGCTGTGTTGATTATCCTGCTTTGGACTCGTAGACGCTTCCTTGTCTGACGATGTTTTTTTTTCGAGATTATATCATTGTAATTCAGAATGATCTGTTCCTCTGAGCTAGGCTACGCTACGGGGATCGGCTCCCGGGGATCTTAACAGTTCATGGGTGTTCCAGCTGAGCTAGGCCCGTCGTCACGGTTTTGTCTTGGTTAGCCTGCTCTACTGAATCTCCAGTTCTTTAGTCGGAGTCGTTCACTGTCTCTCCCACTGTGAATCTTCAGCTGAGTTCCGTCTGACCCTGTCTTAAGAAATGGTGACCGTATTTGGGGCAGCTTTCAGTCCCGATGCGGCCGTTACTGCACCACGTACGGAATTTGGAAAATGGTGACCGTATCTTGCGCGAGAGGAGCTGCGGATTTGCAATTTTTAGTCTTCATTGATTGGGCGTGTCCTCGGCATCGGTACAATATTCTCAACAAGTGTGGACGACTCTGTTATTGTTATTTGAATTTTGAACAGGTGATCGTTATTTCATCTTTTTTGAAGTTTTTTCTCATAACGTTTTTAATGATTTCTTAAATTCGTAGCCTAATGATGGGCCTAATTCGTTTGTTTTTTTTTGTAAAATTTGTTTTGGAATATTAGAGAAAGGTGTTTTTCCTTTCTTCTTCTTTTTTTTTTTGTTCTTTTTTTTTTTTTTGAAGGAAGCTGCCTTCTCCTCATATGGGGGCCAGCTGTACTTTTGCTACTCTATATTCTTCTCTCAATATTCTTTTTTCTGTCTCACACTACCAACCCCAAGCTTATGTATTTTACTATTTTTTGAATCAAGGGTCTTCCTACATCAGACAGAAGAACAGTCTTAAATGTACTAACAAAGACTAAGCTGTCCTAAAGGTATGTGTCTACACCTCCCTAGTAATGCTGTTCTGTGTGCAGAGCTGCTCTGTGTGCGGAGCATCACCCATGCTCCTAACACCTGGCGTGCGCTCCTATGACGTTTCCAGTTTGACGGCACATTTCGGAAATAGCCAAGCTAATAGGACCCTTGGTTTTGATAAATTGTTTTTCAAGTTAACCAGTGGGAATTCATTGTAAGCCTGTTTGTAGCAGCCTGAAATATTAGCAGATTATAAGGACGAACACATACATACATCCAGGGTAACCGGCGTTCGGGACGGGCCGAACGCCGAACCCGAACGCCCGAACGTATGGAACCCCTTGGGGATGCGTTCGGCCGTTCGGGCCGAACGCGGACCCAAAAAAAAAAAAGAAAAAAAAGGAGGCCATCAAAAATCTGAAAAAACGATATGTCATGGAGAAAAATAAGTGAAACAAGATTTGCCCGAGCATTACATCCGAATTCCTTACTAAATTTGAAAAAAAAAAAAAAATACAGAAAACAAATACTAATAATAAAAATAAATAAAAATAAAAATGGAATTAAATTTAGTGAGTGCGCGAGCATGTTTTCGACACCGCCATCTTTGGTGATTTTTCTTTTTTTTTTGGCATAGCTAAATGCCCTGAAATTTTACAGATGTGTACTTCACATAATACAAAACCCACTAAAAACGTTTCAAAAAATAATAAAATTGTTTAGACCCCGAACTAAAGTGAAAACAAGAAGTAAAAAGTGAAAAAATACGTGGGTGAGCACGTTTTGACACCGCCGTCTCTGGCGATTTTTAATTCTTATCTGGCTCAGCCAAATGACTTGAAAATTTACAGACATGTACCTCACGTCATAGAGAACTCACAAAAAAAATTCAGAAAAAAAATATTATTTTTAGACCCCGAAGTATTTTTTGGCGGGGGCCGAACGCCGTTGGGTTCGGACCTCGTACGGGACCCCGAACGCCCGTACGTAGGGAGGTTTGCCAGGGGACCTCCGTACGTACGGGCTGGTGACCCTGCATACATGAATATTATGACAAAAAAAGTTGAGATGAGAAAAAAATTAGGCCATAGAGGAGGAAGCTTGCGTTCCCCTCTAAAACTATTAAATTTACTATCATGTTTTTTTTAATATATGTTATATATTTTGTGGTTCTCTTATCTATGAATAAGATTTAACTAACAATAAGGGGTTTGATAGCAATGCATGTCACCAAAGGGAGATGAAATAAAAAATGTTGAGCTAGTGGAAAAATATTAGCCCTCCCCCTTAACACCCTTCCCCCTCCCACGATTATTTAATTTAGTTTCTTAAAAAAAAATTATTATACTTATGTCACTTCTGCAAGGAAAATGAGCGATAGCGAACTTCAGAAACCAAGCAGCATCATACACAAGAGACCAGATAGTTGTGACCTCGAACCAAAAGCAAAATTGCATCACGAGTCCCACCAAATAATAGTACAGCAAAAGGTCATGAGTGACAATGTTAGAGTATTCTCATCATCATCATCAACAAAGAACCTATATCTACATCCTATCTGGCGCTCGGCGCCCAGACTACAAATGGCAGATCCTATTTAGCCTATCTACAATGTCGTTGGTGACGTCAACAGCTCCCCGAAGTACGAGCAGATCTCGGCCAATGCTGTACGCTTCAAGCATCAGGTGTGTCTCTCGTATCACTCACAACCTCGTTCCCCAACTCACAGCAGCGCATTTCAGCTATGGCTGCGAGCTCTTTCCAGCTCGCCCGTGAGCGCGTGAGCACTGGACAACGTTAGCGCACCAGCGCTTGCGCAGCATGCAGCCAGTGTCTGAACGCCGAATGCATGAGCAAGCACACTCCGAAATGGAATTGGCCTTCCTGCTTGCGTGCAGCCTAGCTGCGCGCTGGGCCACTGCCAAAAAACTTTCGGTAGGCCCAGAGAGGTTGAGCCCAGTCCAAACGAGACAGGCCCAGGCCCTGAGATGGTTACTCGACCCCAAGTGCCTTCGCCCTGTGTTCGGTCCGAATTGCGTTTCTGGCCCAGGTCGTGCCTTAGTTACATTCAATAAGGGCAGCCTGGGCCTGGGCGCTCTCAACCAAGTCGCGTTGCACAACTAACTGAATTTCCCCAGTTGCGTGGTGACCCGAAATAAGGCCTGTAGGCCTTGGTTGAGCCCGCCTTCACGTAGGGTGGACGACTGTGCTGAAAATAGGGCCCAGTAGGGTGTGTCAAGACCTTGTGTCTCGAACTTATATGCGTGTTTGGTATATGGTGGATTTGTCATGGTTGCATTGGAGGTTTTCATAATTTTTTATCAAGGGTTTTCATAGTAGTTGTGAGAGATGTAACTGATGATACATGCTTTGCTCATTGCCTATCACAATTGATGTTCATTCCTCCTCCCTAAATTGTTTTATTTCACATTATGTGTTTTTTCTGTTTAATTTGTATCTGTTGTGAAAGAGAGATGTCATAAGAAAATGTTCTATGATCGTATGTATTCAATTTGAGGTATACTTGCAAGGAAGGAAGTAGGTAAGTTAGCCATAGAAGGAACTAGGGTATACCTGCGTATTTAAAGTGTTTTTTGTGTGTTTTACGAATTGATACGTATTATATGTTCTAACAAAGGAAGATTGTATGAGAAAATTTTACTATGACATGTACTCCTCCTATCTCCTAACTTTTATAGCTTGTGTTGTTTGTGTTTTTTTTTTTTAATTAATCCTTTTGGCAAAGAAAATGACATGAGAAGGCATTGTTGTAGTATGAGAGAGGTTTCGCCCCCTTCCATATTGTGCTTCGTACCTTTTTACTTTCTAAATAATAATCCCCTTGCCAAATGACGTGCCACAATATTATGGCTCCCTTGCCCGCTTAATTATTCAATTCACCATTATGTTTCTTCCTTGTTAAATGCCTATGTGAAAGCGAATGCAATTGCACCAACAAATCCATACGACATATATGATTATACAATTTTTTTATATTTTGTATTGATGGTAAACATTACTAAACACAATTATGTTTGAACCGCAAGAACATTATTTTTGTTCTCGTTGGTACAAATAGACTTGCATCGTTTTCATTCGGTGGGCTAGGCATGCGAAGGAAGAATTAGTTCGTTAAACAACACTAGGAAGTGGTGGTTTAACGAGCACAGGTTCAAAGTATGTCCACACAGTGTGTGTGTGTGTGTGTGTGTGTGTGTGTGTGTGTGTGTGTGTGTGT
>BFEA01000499.1:600411-614890 GCA_003427395.1 Chara braunii | reverse complement strand
GTGCATGTGTGTGTGTGTGTGTGTGTGTGTGTGTGTGTGTGACTAAGAGAGAAAGAGAGGTAAAAAAATAGATCAGGACAAAAAAAATACTTGAACATAATAACTCTTCATTGCGAACATAAACTTAAATTAAACTGTTGAGGCGGAGAAGGGGTCCTAAAGAGGGAAGGGTATAGCCCCCTACTATAGTGTAACACCTTTTCATATCGTTTTTTTCTCATCGAAATGCATGACATTTTTAAACGCCTTACTAACAATTAAAATGTATTCATATGTAATTTTTTTTTTATCTTTGCATATGTTTTTATCAAATATTTTGAGCACAAAATATCAAAGTAGGCACAATCTCTTCCCGAGGGTCTGACCATCACCGTCATAGGTGAAAATAAGTTTTTTTCCGAGGGTCTGGCCGTCCCCGTCACAAGTGAAAATGAGGTTCGGGCATGAGCCTTAACCATTGCATCGTTGTGTTTTTGTTCGGGGAATAATTATGAAAATTGTATGATGCACTGCTACGGATTTTTTGGCTAATGACCGTTATCGAACGCATCGGTCCGGCACCGCACGTGGGAGTGCGGCCGCGTCACGCAGGAGTTGGACCAACCTCGTCGCGAACACACAAATGGAGCTTCCTTGGGCCGCTCCGGTCGAGTGCACCAGCCATACCTCTCGCGAGCCCGTACGACAGGATAGGGCCTACGCGAGGCACAACAGTACGAAAGCTACTCAGTTGCAATCGCAGAGGTGGACCAGCCGAGGGCGTTTCTCGTTCGCTGTAGCAGAGGGGTATGCGCGGTAAACCGCCTCTATCGAGCCTGCACGCGAACCGACATCTTGGGGGGGATGGGATCCCAAGCGTGGCCCGTCGTCGGTCGACTATGACGCATCCCACACACCACGCGCACACCACTTTACGAACGCAAAAATAAAACGCAAACACATGCACATACAACACGACACAACACAAACAACGCGACACGCTCCTAGCCCCTCGGTAACCAACCCATAACTTTTTGATGCGAAAGTCAAATGGGCGTCCCTCGCGAGGCTTAGTAGAAAACCGCGCGGACGCAGGGCCCACTCATATCGACTAGCAATGCCAATGTACGCAAGCAGTCGCAATGATGACGTACTATGTAGTGCCCATAATCATGAGGTCCTCGTTAATCTCGAGGGTCGCATTCGACACTCAAGTGTCAGCTGACATGCGCCTTGAGGGTTAATCTCTCACCGCCGGACAACCGCCATGCGCGGTTGAAGACCACACACCCTCTTCTGCACTCTGTGCAGAGCGGGTGGTACACAGGTCCATACCTGTGGTGGCAGTCGTTTCTTGTGGCCCTGGGGGTAAGTCCTACTCCGGGTCTGGGCATAGGTCAAGGGGTTTGACTTTGATGGCTGCCACGGACTACAACGTCCAACTATAAAAATAATAAAAAGCAAAGGATAACAGGGGGTCTCCCTTGTCTCTCAGCCATAATTTGGCTAACCCTTGCGCACGGTCTCAGTAAGTCGCGCGCATACCCAAAGCACATATAGGTATATACATACGAGGCTTATTTACATAAGACGATCACTTCTCACAGTCACAGTGGGGCTCCTCTCAGCCATATATGTATGTAATCGCAGACAATCACATCCAGGAGCCGAACCACAATCATACATGCAATCACATCAAAGATTCATCCAGAAGTCCACGCACTACACGGGGTCAACTTCAACGATTCCTTGCACTCATACCCCTCGCTTTAGCCATACAAGCCTCACTCGTGCAACTCTTAAATAAATACTCAGTCCTTTTGTTGGATGGCCATTCAATAAAGTCCGGGTGAAAACACAACAAAATAGTTCAATCACAAGGCTAAAGCCTTTAGGTTGAGTGGCAGGAGTGAATTGGAGTTGAATCGTAAACAGACGAATCGGCAACCCACCTGTTATCAGTGATAACAGAAAACGATCCTTGTAGGATCAAGCTGAAACTAGCCCAAATCCTGAATCAATCGATCAAGAGGACCTTTAACACAAGACAGGTCAATGACCACGGCTAAATCTAAAAGTTCATAGAGAATAATCCCCATATCACGATCTCACTCAAATCGTCCTAATTAACTAAGCCTAAGTCTACCAAGCAGTGCCCAAAGCAAAGGTAGACCTTGACAAAGTCGCCCCTATACAGGGTGGCTCGCCAGAATCACCACCTATCAAAATATAATTTATCTTCTTTAAACTAAGAAAATTTCGTCATCGCTTCCCGTAGGAAAAGTGTCTTTTCTGAATTTATATCAGCCTGGATATGAAAACAAAAATAGTCTTCGACTTTCCAAAGTCCACTTTTGCCTAACTCCCTGAATTAGCAAAAATTTGGGCAGCACTCCCTTTAGAAAAGGAAAATTCCCAGATTTTTACTACGCCATATATGAACTTTAGACAAGCTGAACTTTGAAAAGTCAAAAGTTGACTAACTCCTTGGATTTGCAGAAAATTCGGCAGCGCTTCCCGTAAAGAAAGTAACTTACCAAAATTGATACAAAGCCAAGGATAACAAAAGATCTTAGAAAATGCGAGAATGGATCTAAGTAAAATAAATTTAGCTCAGAAAATGCAGGAATTGAAACTAACTCCTATTGCTCTAGCACGTGGCGATCAACTAAAGAAACTACCTGTCAAACTAAAACTAAGACTAAGTAGAGACATCACTCAACCACATGCAGGCCAAACCACAAAGGTAAGTACCCTCACTAACCCAAATCACCTTAGGCAAACAATAGTTCATAGTCTTTCAATGATTTAACCCTTTATACCCAGCTTACATAGGGCATTGAGGCTGGTCATTCGTCTTAGAAACAATGTCATCCCTCTGCCTTAATTATACACGAACATGTTGCAAAACTACTTTGCTCTTCATTGGGCATGTGACTAAGCCATTCATCTTAGAAACCATTCTTAGTCGTTCTGAACTGTTTAAAATAGCCAAGTTATATATACCTTTCTGCACATTAGTCTTCAAGAGGAGGGCATAGGGTTTGGCCATTCATCTTACAAACAATGCCCAGCCTGCCCAGGTTACCTTCAATTATAACTCTTAATTATACCCTCTTTGTTTATGATAAGACTATAGTCAGGTCATTCATCTTAGAAACAATGCCTGCCTAACCTTGTTTGTATATGAATACATATATATACAACATTATAGAGAATCCTATTCCTTCGTTCTTATTATGGTCCTAAGGCCTCAGACTTAGACCATTCATCTTAGAAACAATGTCTAGTCCTCTGGCCCTGAATCCTCCCTCAGAATAAAAACAATCAAGGAGAGATGAGTCATTCATCGTAGAAACAATGCTCAGTTCTCCCTATTTCAGCACACACAAAAAAAACAGAGTACCCTGGGTCTAACCCAGAGACTGTTCAGAAACCACCCAAGTAAAACAGCGGCCAGACCATTCAACTTAGAAACAATGTCTGACCCTTAAAGTCAAGCAAACAATACCTCTCAGAAATAAGTAGCCAGACCATTCATCTTAGAAACAATGCCTGACACAATTAAAGAAACACAGCAACCAAGCCATTCATCTTAGAAACGATGTTTGGTCCTTCAGAAAACAAAACAAAACATAGCAGTCAGGTCATTCATCTTAGAAACAATGCTTGACCCTATAAGACCCGTTCAATTGCAAGCAAAACTGCCTTCCTTCCAACCTTTCCCCTGATGCAACCCCTTGTGACAATCTGCTTTCAGGCAATCAAAGAAACTGAAACTGCCGTTATACCTTCATTCCTTTAGTTGGTCTGATTTGTGTCCTGAAAGTCAATCCAAAAGTCAAAGTAAGCGTTGCATACAGCTCAATCAATCAATACATAGGGAGGTGTATAGGTAGGGGTTATACTGGGTTTATAAGGAAAAGCAAAGGTTACCTTTGAGTTCCCTGCCCCCAGAACTCCTCCTGAGCTCCGGCAGAGCTCCCGCAATCAGTGGGGCAACCTCCCACAGAGGCCTTGGTAGGGATTACTGGTTGCGATCTCGCCTGCCACCTTCCTCTCAGAACCAGATAGACCAGACTTAGAGTAAGAAAGGCAGGTAGAGATAGTTTTGAGACTCTCAGATACAAGAGGGGTGCTCTCAGACTCGCAAGGAGAGGGCCTTGATATCGTCAGCGCCTGAGGGCCCCGCAATGGCAGCCAAACACATAGCCGCTTGGCCAAAGACTGAAGTCAAACCACTGAAGTCAACCTCGTGATGACCTCCCAAATCGCTGCACTAACCCCCTACTCGTCCGGCCTGATCACCTCCCTGAGCCTCATTACCTCACCTTCTGCCCAACTGTGGCCGCACAACAGCCTGTAAAAATTCGATAATGGCCCGAAGCAATATGCAGCAACCAGCAACAGCAGTCCGTACGCAGTTGCAGTACCCTGCAACAGCAACCTGCACGCCGCAGTTTGTGCTCAAGCCGCAGATGCAGCAGCCGTGCACACCACGTAGCGGTAGGCAGGAGCGTGCAGCGACCCTAATAGCCTGTAACTCGTGCACGGCACGCCGCAGCAGTCCGTCGCTGTCAATAACCGCTGCCGCAGCCCGGACCCAGCCCACAGTGGTCAACAGCCGTACACCGCAGCCAGCAGCAGCAAGTAGTAAGGCACAGCTGCCGGCCGTAGCCAGCAGTGGTACGCCCGCAGTCTGCAGCAGCAGGCCCGCAACTGTACACAGTGGTCAGCAGTCGTAGCACCAACAGTACATCACCCCACAGTAAATACAGCATCCGCTGTAGTAGGAACTCGACCAAAACTACCGACGGAGCACATGACAACGGACTTTCGAGGGGGCTGTCCCCAGCCACTACATAACTAGCTGGCCATCAAACACAGACAATCACCCCACTACCGGGTAAGCAAAACAATCTGAGCCCATTGCTGGGTCCTTCCCTACCGACGGCCGCTCCAGGTAAGCCGCACACAGTTACTTACTGTGCAGCGCTCACGAAACTACGGTCTGTACTCTCTCCAGGTTGGGTTCACGTTGTTCCTCCCAACCGAGCAAGCTGCACGGTAGTGACACACCGAAGGGGTACGAAAACACCCACTACACAGTCACACGGCACAATGAGCGTACCACCATGCAGAGAGCCGTATGCAGATCAAACGAGATCTAGGCAGCGGGGCACGATGGCATCTACACACCCAATATGGAGCAAAACAGCACACGACTGGCTCGCCTCCCTGGTCGGACCTTGCACTGTCGGTTCCCCAAGGTAAGTACTTCTGTCTTCTAGTCTCTCTTCCTTACCTGTCCTCTCTCTCCCTCTCTCTCACACCCCCGCGCACCTCCGACGCCCGCGACTAGCATGGCATAACCCAACTACAACCTTGGCTCGTACCACCGCCACCTCGATCCTACATGTGGGTGCTAGCGGGACATTACCCGCAACGCGCCAGATAACAGGTAAGTCTCTATCCGCGCGGCCAGTACTTATCCCAGTGGGATATACATGATCTAATGAATCTGTCCGCTAGAAGCGGCTAGGTGCGTAGACACTTTACTAACTCTTTCCCCCCCTTCTACTAACTGTAGTTCTACTAACTTCCATTCGAATCTAACTTCAGAAACGGGGTCGCCCACTATCAAAACCCCGGATTCACTTCTTTGTTCATCAAACACGGTCGAGAAACGACCGATCTAACCGATCTTCCCTCCCCTCTTCTTCCCCTCCATCGCCATAGCTCGCGCGGTAGAGCTCTCTACTGGCTCTAATTCTACTAACTCATTACTAGAACTAACCTCACTATTCGGTTCGCCCGGGGTCAAAACCCCGGGATCACATCCTCACCCGCCCGTTTTTGTTGGGAAACGAGCGAGCTCTACGGTTCTCACTCCCGTCCCCTGTTCGTTCGTTTTCGAATGCACCTAGCGCGAAATCGCGTCTAGGTTCATTCAAAATTATTCACTCCACTGCAGCTCTCCCCGACACCACCATGCACGCTCTTTCCTACTAACCTCCTTTTACACTCACTAACCACTCGAACTACCAACAAAATCGAACTCACCCCACCCTCAAATCCCAACTTTGACACCTCCCCTACTCGATTCCACCAAGAATCGAGTGGTCTTTCGATCTTTTCTTCCCGTTTTCCTCTCCTCCGCCATAGCCCCCGGACCTTTTTTTCTTCCTAATTCCTAATCCGCCGACCTTCTATCGAAACTAACTATACCGCTAGATTCGCCCAGGGCCAAAACCCCAGGATCGACTCTCCCTTCACCCGAAACCATAGAATCTCGAAGAATCGGCTCTCTTTTGCTGCGCTCGCCTTACCTTCCCACCATTCTTCTTCCTGAATGCCCCTGGCGCAGGGCCCCGCCATGTTCATTCCTCCTTTTCACTACTCTCCTGCCCAGCGGCTGCTCTGACTGCTCCGCCTTTCCTTTCGCTGCGCCACCCCACTGCACCGCCATCCCCCGACTGATGTTGCTTCCCGTTTGCCCGATTCTGCTAAGAGTCGGACGTGCTACATGCCCTCCAGTCTGCCATCTCCATTTGCGATTGTACCTGGTGCTCTAACCCATCTGGGTTCTTCCCTCCTACCTGCGCTCCCCGACTACTCTGGCAGCTCCGCCTCGCCTGTCACTGTGCTATTCCGCTGCCCCCGTTGTGCTGCCCTGCTGCCTCTTACTCCCCTTACCACAACGTCCCTCCTTCCTCGGCATGCACCCGACACAAACCCGCGTCCACGTTCACTCCCATTCCCTCACTCTCCTTCGTTCTCACTCACGCCCGTCCCCGGCCCCGCTCTACTCAGCCGCGGTAGTCCCACAGTACTGTTGCGATCAGCCCTTCCGGTTTTGCGTGGTCCGACAATGCTCAAGCACCCAAAAACAAACAATCGGTTGCCGGACCCCCCCGACAATTTATACCGGTGGCTCTCACGCGGGGGCCAGGCTAATTTCCTCCGTTTCGCTCCAATTTTTACGGTTGTCCCGAAGGGCTCTGACCGGGCCAGTGCCCCGCTATACTGCCAAAGGCCAAACGGCCTTCCTCCGAACCCGCGCTGCCTCCCCAGGCAGTCCAAATTATGTGGTCGTACCCGCCAAGCCCCATCATCGAGGCCAGACGCGGGCCTGTATCCCAACAGTTCATGAGTGTACCCGTTCAGCTAGGTCTTTGGGTATTAATTATACCCACGGTACCACGTCCCAAGGCGACACGGGACGTGGTCAAAAATTAGAAAGGAAGTATATATATATATATATATATATATATATATATATATAAAAACTACGACTTCGGCGCAGTCATGAAAACAGTTTACAGTTGCACTTCAAACAACCCCTGGGGTACAACACATCCCATGCGACCCTTCACCGGCCCAGGTATCGCGTTCCGTTTCGGGACGCGAGTAAAAGGATGAAAATTAAAACAAAAATAGCAAGAAGTATGAGAAAATAAAATAAAGCTTAATAAATAAATAAATAAAAAACAATACCGAAAAAAGGGAGAGGGACTACAAACACCCCGCCTCCCCCGTGGGTCGGGCCCGTCGCCGCGCCCATTGACAAAACTTGAGGGGGATAGCCCTGTTGGGCCCTCAACCCCTCAGGTTTTGCTCCACGCTGCTCCGCTGCCGCTGCGCTGACGCCCTGCTATCCCCGGACCTCCGTATCGTCAACCCAATGCCGTAACCTATAAGGCTAAGCCCAAGCTTGGGACTAATCTCCTCGGAGTGCCATATAAGGCGGTACGGCGCTGCGCTCAGGGCCAGGGAAATTGGCCTGAGCCTCATCTCAGCCTACAACCGTGCGCGCGGCCGCCCAGCATCTGCGCCGACTTACCAATCTGTACCACGGCCGCCACTCGCGCCACTCTGCGTGCCAAGACCTACTGCAGTCACACTGTTGCCTTCGTCGCTGCCGCCGAGGTCGTCCACCGTACGCACGCGTAACTCAATCAAACGTATAAACAAGGGAAAAATAACCTTAAATCCTAGTCTAATCAAGAATAAACAAAAATAACAATAAAGATAAAAATAGAAATGAACCGACTGGCGGCCGCGCCGACTTTATAATCAACGATAGAAACGGAATCACGCGCGCCTCAAACCTGTGCGCCCACACACTCTTTGTTCTAGTCAACCATCCAGTCAACATAAACCACTGGCGCAACAACGCCTCACGCCAAATACTTAAACTTTCAACCTCACTTCCTGTCGCTTGCAAAAACCAGCGCGGATACCCTTGTAAGGGTATTCGCACCGACACCGCTCTATCTCCCACTTCAACCCTTTCCCTAAAATGTACACCGTTTGCATTTCGCTTTGGACAGTGATGAAAAAACATGCCTCTGGTGTGTTAATGCATAGTCTTCCAACTACAAACACCCCAGAATAGCAGAACATGCCGGTCGTAAGGCTGCGAAACATCAGTAGTTACTGCCTTTAAACTATCAGTAGTTATGGCAATTTCTTTGTTATGCTTGGAAATATTATGAGCGTCGAAAGAAAACGAATCGGTGCATTTTCATTTCTGGTTGTTGTTGCCAACCATTTGTCTTCAACGCCACATACATGCAGCCGCAAGTTTCGGGGGTACGGAGTAAAGTAAAGGCCTGCACTGGTTCATTTTTTCTTGTGCATTTTGAGGCTCGACAAGAAAAGAGTTAAGAGGAATAGTGGTTTAAGCTGCCAGTACATGCCCTCAACCTTGCAGAAAATCGCGAGTTGCCAACTGTGAAGTTTTTGCAGCTTGTAGTCCATGTGGCTGGCGGCGGCAAAAAAAAAAAAAAAAAAGTGCACCACTAGCGGTTCAGAAGAGCTTGACGCGTGATGCAGCGAAGGCACAAATGTTTTGCTGATAGTCATGGGTCGAGCATATAGTGGTGACCCCACAAAAAAACTACATCTACAACCTTGGGTGGAACAAATTATCACGTCCTTAACCTTGTCAAAAAAGAAAGAATGTGTACGCCCCGCTAAAATAGAAAAACGGTAGCTATTGGCCGCAAGTTAAACGCCCGCCAAAAGGGAAGACTATGACTATTGACCGCATGCTTTTTTTTTTTTTTTTTGAAGACTTAACCACTATCTAGCAGGAAGAGTAGTGCGAGCACCTCCCCCGACTATGCCAAGCAACAATTGCTGCGATCTATTTGTGGGTAGCCACACCTACTGCAAACCAGGTCCCATAAAATCACACTCATTATAACCAGGCTCATTACCCGGCTTTGACTATAAGACTCGTTAACTTCTCTTTCACTCAGAAGGTAACGGCCTGGTCGTCCTCTGGTTCCCCAAAGTCCCCACCCCTTTAACAGGGGACCACACTTATGATACAACTGGGCCCAACCTGTTTTTTTTTTTTTTTTTTTTTTTTTAAAGCCCAGGGTGTTGTAGAAGCCAAGGACCAGACCCGCAGTGATTGCTGGTAGCGGCAGCCAATGGTTGTGCTGACAGGATAGGCCACCTACCCTACCCATCCCCACGTTAATACTCCCAGCGCACCCCTTGTCCCTACTATCCTACCTCAGTGTGACCAGCACTCAGGACCATCACCCTACCAGTATTGAGGGCAACTTGGACCAGACAGCAGTGACAAGCACCAGGGTTGGGCCAACCTCCCATCCCTAATGGAACCGGAAGCAGACGAACCTTGCCGTACGGGAACTTCGAACGCCAGGCTCATGCAATCTTCTACGGGCCCAATTCAGAGAGTCTACCCAGCAGGATTACCTAAGCAAGGCAGGCCAGCGCCCGCGGACACATCCTACCGTCCTTCCCCTAGCTTACCCAAGGCTAGGCAGAACTCAGACAAGCTGCTGTCTTCGTGGGTCCTTCGCAACATCTGCTGTTTTTGAGATATGGCTGTGTAGAGAGCTGTCTCCTTGGCCACCCCTTCCCCTGTTCCAGGGGTGCCACCGTGCTCGTTGAGCTCGAGTTGCATGACTTGCTTGATAGAGGCTCAACCCCCTGCTTGTGATCAAAGATTTTGGAAGGCGCAGTGAGGGGGGGAGGATCTGAACGAGGGGTGGGAAGAGGGCGGGGAGGGAGAATCGAGGAAAGGGAGGGACGGGGCTCTCGGTGGGGGCTGAGTTCCTACATCTAGAGAGGTGGAGGGCGGTTGGGGGTAACAGGGGGGCGGTGAGGGGGGGAGAGGAGGTTGGGTAGTTTCGAGGGCCAGGGCTGGGTGTGGGGAGGTGGACGGTGGAGGGGGCGGAAGGGTGGACGTCGACGCGAACAGGTCCGGCGGGAAGGGCGGGTCCCGTAGCCCGAGCTGTTGGGAGTCGGTGGACGACATGGGGCACTGTGGGGGAGGAGGGTTGGCTGGGGGTGTCGAGTGTGGGAGAGGAGGCCAGGTTGGACACGGGGAAGGAGCGGAGGGCAGGGAGGGGATATGTGGGGGTGGTGGGGGAGTAGGTGTCGGTGGGGGTAGGTCGAGCGGGAGGGGTGGATGTGGAACCCCCGTGCATTGGGGCCCTGTAAGCGGTGCCAGTGGCGGGGTTTGGGGCCCGGCTGGGAGTGCAGTGAGCGCCCTGTCATTGTGGTTGGGCACCGGCGTGTGGAAGCACAAGCGCCAAAGTAGCCAGTTCTTTCATATAAGCTGTCCCGAACGTCGCCTACCTTCCTGTGAGGGTCTAGCCACTATTCTTTGAAGGTGAGGGCCTGCCTCGCAGTCTGCTCAGATGTGGAGGAGAGGTCCTTCTTGAGTTTTCCCCCGGCCTTGGCTGATTAGCCCTTATACCCTCAGAAATCTCTGCCGTTGTTTGAGGGAGGGTGAATGAGGAGTCTCTTCGTTGGAAAGTGTTCCAGCCCGCCCAAAGAGAAAGACTGGCGATTGACCCCATGTTTTCCGCCCCGCCGAAAGACAAAGACTGGCGATTGTTCGAAAGTTACACCCCGTATCAACGAGCCTAGCTCAGTTGGCACACCCATGAACTGTTGAAGTACACACTCAGGTTCAAATCCGGATACAGTCAGATGCTAAGAATAACTGAATTACCTGGGGCCGGTCAGCTTCAGTGAAAAAGAGAAGTTACGCCCCGCCAAACGAGCAAGATTGGCGCTATTGACCGCAATCTATATGCTCCACAAACCCGCGCGCGCCTAAAGACTGACTACTATCGCGCTAAACCCTACAAAAAGACCGCGTACTATGGCCCTAAACCCCGCCAAACGACCAAGGCCCCGTCCTCGGACGGTGGCAGGGGGCAACCGCCCCTGCGGCCTGGCCTGGCTTGGCCTGGCCGATCTTGATTGACTCCCGGAGGGTGCCTTCATTTACCCGCGGCTCGACGAGCGTTTCCAATCTGCAGTGTCTTCCCGTGCCGTTCTAACGAAAGGTACGGGCGGGTGTGTCTGGAGAAGTCCACGTCGCGTCCCGCGAGGGTTGAATATGGCAGTCCGTACTCTGAACTTGGCAGCAGCAGCGGCATTGCCTTCGTCGCCTGCGTTGCGAGTTCCATGGTCCTCCCTGTGTCGAAGCCAACCTCCTGTCATCGCCTGTTGCCGCAGCCAGTGGACTCGCGCGTGCTCTCGACTTGGCTCAGCTGTCGGTGCTTCTCCTTCCTCAAATCGCGCGCGCGCGCAGACTCAGCCGCTGATCGATCCTCTTTGCTTACGTTTTGGCACCGGATCCGCACCTCAGGTTCCACTTCGCCGTCTTCTTCTTCCTCGTCGTGGGCAGCAGCCGACGCTGCGCCGAGGGGGCCCGCTCGACGTGCTTGGTCCCCATAGCTGCCCGCGTTCTTTCCAGGTGGCCACGTGGTCAGCTAACGACTACGTGGCGATACCTGCCGCTACCACGTCATCAGGCTGTTGGGATCAACGTCACTCAGGGAACGGCTTGGAAGGGTGGGTGAGGAGGAGTAGGAGTGATACCTGTCCCAGGTGTTCTTTCCCGCGATCTCTCTTTCCCGCGCTTTCGGGTCATCTCGGGCGAATATCTTCTCCTTCTGCTCGGATTCTGCCGACGCAAAGTGTGGCACTCGGAAATTGCCGAGGACGACGGAGAGGAAGAGGGGCTGTTATCAAGCCCGTCGTTGACTCGTCGAGTCGAACGCATCGAGCGGTGGGAGATCGTCGTCGGAGGAGGTGGGAGTCTGGCTGCGCTATCGAAGCCACTGGCACCGGGCGCGTAGGTAATTATACAAGCAGTCGGTGGTTCGAGACCCGCAAGCAACGGCAGCAGGAGCTGCGGCGGTCGCCCGCTGATTGTTACCGACACGTGTCGACATCACCGTCGACGATGGCGTCGGCAAAGTTAGAGAGAGGGGAGGGGGATGATGGGGGGAAACAGGGGGAGAGTGACTTGCGCTTGTCCGCGGCAGAAGGGGAGAAAGAGCTGTCGGCCCTGGAACAGAAGAAAGCCAACAGATTAGTCGACGAACAGAGTCCTTACCTGCTGCAACATGCGTATAACCCTGTGGACTGGTGAGTTCATCTATTCGATTCGAAGCTCGGTATGTTCTATTCTATTTTGCTATCTCAGAATAACAATGTTGTATTGAGAATAATACTAGTAATTTAGTGAATTTGATTTAGTGAATTTGTCGTTGTCGTTGTCGTTGTTGTGATCGAGGTGATCTCTGCTTTCCTCTTTTCTTCTTTTGTTTTTCAATCGCTCCTTTTTTTTCGCTGTCCTACTTTTCGATTTCGATATATGTGTGGTGTGTTTTGTTCAAGGTCGGCTCGCAAAAGGGCCTTTTGCTGAGAAATGTGGCATTTAACGCGCTGCTCCTGTCAGAAATGCATATAGACATGTATTCCGTTGGTATTCACGGGAATGTACCCGGTCGTTTTGTTGTCCACGTACGTACATGCTCAGAGGGGCACTGAGCTCATTTCAGAAAACATTCGCCTGTGATGCACATAGACATGTATTCCGTTGGTATTCACGGGAATGTACCCGGTCGTTTTATTGTCCTTGTCCACGTACGTACATGCTCAGAGGGGCACTGAGCTCATTTCAGAAAACATTCGCCTGTGCGCCCCTTTCTCCCTGTTTTCTACGTTTATTCATACGTATGTATGTCGTCATTGTTTCTCCATCCTATGTATGCATGTTCATACTGGTGGTCCATATATACCCCCCAATCCAAATTCCCCCTTCCTTCCCCCTCTCTCCCCCCCGGCGGTCCGATTAAATGCTCCAATTTCGTTGCAAGATCACTTCTAGTTGACTTATAGTGGATTGGAGAGGTTACCACCATCTTCCCCCGAATACAGCGCACCTTCTTCATGACTGTATCGGACCGAAACATATCCGGCTAGCATTCATGATGAGGGCGCGTTGAGTTCACGGCAAGCTTCCCCCCCCCCGCCACCCACCACCACCATGAAATTTGGACCATTTCTCGATTTATACGTGTCATCTTTGCGCAGGGACCATGCTAATCTTCCTTTCTCTGTATCGTTGCCATTTTAATGGGTGTCTCGAAGGACGAAATGTGCTCTTGGAGAAAAGTGAAAAATAAAACATTCTGCTCTGCCTTTCTCGGCCTTTTGGCTAAGATCAAGTGTAGTATCTGTTCTGATCAGTTTAATATCTGATCCGTGGTCCATCGGACCATACGATATTAAATTAATTTTTCTGGGCCACGGGGTCATACGGGTAAGCTTGCTTACTCGACCCCTCCAGCGTTGCCTCTGTATTGCACTGCTGCAGAGTGCGGCGCAGCCCTCCCCCTCGGAAAAAAAAAAAAGAAGAAATTCTGCTCTTGGATGCGTACGTACTGTAATTCATTGTGTGCCTCCAGAGTCCCAACGGACTTAATTGGCTGGAGCCATGCAGCGATCGATGGATGGATCTTAACCGTAAATACGTCATTATTCATGCATGGCGGCTGGTTGTTACTGAAAAATCCCCCCTATGAGCGTACACGTTCGTTCAAATTTTTTGTGAGCGCCTTGAGGGCTCTGTCGAACTCATCTATGGGGCAACACATGTGTATGTGGCGTTCACTTTTTTTTCTTTTTTTCTTTTTCTTTTCTTTTGCCTGCTTTTTCTTTTCCGCAAAAAATCTCCCGTATGTGCGCACACACGTATGTGCAAACCTGTAAGTGCGTTCATGGGCGAGGTCCCACTAGCAAAGAGGATTGAATTGAAAGTCTGAATCTGGACGTGTGTATGGAGAGATGCAGAATACCTTCATTGTTCTGCTTTGCGGCATCTCTGCGTAAAACACACCCAGATTCAGGATCTTAATCCGATCCTCTTTGCTAGTGGGATCTCGCTCCAGGGCTGTCGAACTCATCTATGGGGCAACACGTGTGTGTGTAGGCCATCAGGCTACGTGTCAGACCCCCTTCTTTTTTTCTTCTTTATCTTTTCTTCTTTTTCTTGCTTCGTTTACTGAAAATCTCCTGGGGTTCCGCCCCCCCCCCAAAATAATAAAATAAAAATCTCCTGGGGTCCCTCGGGACATCCGTTAAAATTGGAACCTGCGCAGAGAAAGAAGATTAACATGCCCCCTGCGCAAGGATGACATGACACGCATAA
>BFEA01000499.1:500741-517347 GCA_003427395.1 Chara braunii | reverse complement strand
GTTTATAGGTCTGTCCTTGTCGGTCTTTTTCCTTTTTTTTTTTGGGTCTATTCTATACTCTTTCCTTCATTTTTCTCTACAGTATTATGGACGTTATCACGTGTGTGTGGTTGATGCAACATTGTGACTGTCACTGTCTATCTACCACTTGAAGGCACCAGTACATGGCCCCAGCCAAGATGAGAGCCCGATTGAGCCTCTGTGGTGGCAAAGTAAATCGACGGCAGGCAGCCTCTGAAAGGGGCCCGGGGCCGATGTTTGGCATGTGGCGGTGGTTTAATTCAAAATTAATTTTCATTCAGGAGTCCACTTTACAAGACCTTGACGTTCGGAGTGCCGGTCTGTATGATTAGAATGGTTTGTGAACATGATGTCTGAGGCTCTTCGGTTACGTGTACTAGTGAGTAGTAGTGACTCTGCGATGATATATACCAACTGTGCTCCGTGTAATACCCAACTGCCGTACGTAAATATCCGTGGTTGTAGATGACTGGTGTCCACTAGGAGGGTCCAGTCCTTCGCTACCTTCTCAGTTGGTTGTGATTGGAGTGGGGGTGCGGATCCAATCCAATGAAGCGGTCTTTCTGTCACGAACGCACAGGTATTACGTTATGGATCGCACAGTGAATCGCGTATGTTTTCAAAGTAGTGGGCATGTGTCGTCAGCATGCACAGGAGCTCCGAATTATGCACAGAGCAATGGGCACGCGTCCTGTGTGGGTGGGCCCATCATGTGCAGGCCATCTTCACATGGCTTGCACAGTACCAGGGTGGTGGCGTTAGGAATGCGTTTGCTGCTTTGGAAACAATCCAGCATCATGAAAGTTCGTTTGGTTTCGATGCAAGTTAAGATCCACATATATGACTGTTCGAAAATCGAAAGTGATTTGGCTGCACTGTCTCTCTCGGAGGATTCGGGTCTCCTCTACATTCCGAGTCCCAGCAGCATATCATGCACTGGCACTGAAGTTGTCTCCATTGGAGTGACATAAGAAGAGCACCTTGTCACGTCGGTTTTTTTTTTTTTTTTTTTTTTTTTTTTTTTTTTTTGTTTTGTTTTAATGTGGTACAAAACCTGGACTTTGACGGACTGCTTTTTTCTTCTTAAAAAAATAAATAAAATGGATCACTTGCCACTTTTCAATCTATGCGTGTCATCCTTGCGGAGGGGCCATGCTAATAATCTTCTCGCTCTCTCTATCGCTCCAGTTTAATGGATGTCCTGTATGACTTTCTTCTAGACATGTCGGGACAGTGAAAACGAAATCAAAAGGCGCTGTAGTTATTGAAAGCTTACGTTACATCCTCCTCGAAACCTGCAGGAATTGTCAGAAAAAAAAAAAAAAAAAACGGTGGGAATGAATGAATAAATCTAAAAACAGTAGTGTCCTTCGGGACATCTGTTAAAATTGGAACGATACAGAGAGAAAGAAGATTAGCATGTTAAAATTGGAACGATACAGAGAGAAAGAAGATTAGCATGGCCCCTGCACAAGGATGACACGCATAAATCGAGAAATGGTCCAAAAAAAAAAAAAAAAAGATTCAGACAGAGTACGACTTGACGCCACTGGAATGGATATGGAAAGCATTTCAAGGCTCGGGTGTCTTCTCTTTGGACTGTCTGGAGTTGGTTGGGCTTTTGACAAGTCGATGAATGAATAAATCGAGAAACAGCGGACAGATTCAGACGTTTGACGAGTCTTCTACACTTTTCACTGAATAGAACGCCTGGCCATCGTAGCTGTATTTGGGCCACAATTCAGTGGAAGATATTGGTCTAGAATCTAGATACGGCGATGATGACTGGGCGTTCTATTTGGGTAAGAATTTAAGAAGACAGTAGCACAGTTTCTGACGAACTCTGACAAAGCGTGCTCTTCCCGATTGCCAACCATTCTGCCACGCCTGTCCATGAAAAGGGCATCGCCGAACTTCCTCTTAGAACATAGCCAGATGCACCCTCCACAGTTTTCAAGTTTTGTCTTTTTTGCATTTCGACAATCGTGGTGCGACGAGGCCCCAAGTCCAGGAGTGCGTCTCTAAGGAACGATTCCAATTCAGCTCTCACTGTCACTGCTTCTGATCGGGAACCAGATATTTGCTACTAGAAAATCGTCTGTGAAGCGGATGTAATTCATCGCCGCGGCGGTTCCAATGCGTCGTGGGATTCAGACGCGAAGTGTCTGCTCTTCGAGCCTCTTGTTATATTCAATGATAGTTGTTTCTATAAAGTGGTAGAGTTATCAAATATAACCATCCGGGAATATAACAATTCTCGAAGAGCAGACGCTTCAGCGGCTTCACGTCACGTCTGAATTTTGCCAAACACGTCCGTGCAATCACCGTCTTCACCCGAATTCAACGCCCGGTCATTATAGGTGTATTTGGCACAACTTTCAGCCCAGATACGGTGATAACCACCGGGCTTTCTATTCGGGTGAAGACCGTAGTCACCAGCATCTCGCGTGCCCGAGTATATTCCGTTCAGCTGCGTAACAGAGACGTGGCTGGGGTTCAGCCAGGTGGTGCTTGCTATTCTTAGCGCATCAGAACCGCCGAGGAATGCATTTTACATCCCCACCGCTTCACAGATGATATGATTTTCTGTTAGCAATCTCTGGTACATGATCAGCGGCAGTGAAACGTCCTGAGCCCCTTCACAAATGGTCCATGCGAGTCTATGGTATATTACCTTGGGCAGCTCTACATTACTGCGTCAGACGATGGTTGTTTCTATCTAGAGCAGCGTAAGAGATTAGGATGTTAAAGATTTCCGCCCTCTCTGAGGCTCAAGCTGTGGGCTTTATAGCCTGTTGATGTGCCAAAACTCGGTGCAACACCACCGGGCCTAGCTCAGTTGGTACACCCATGAAGTGTTGAAATATGAATCAGACCCAAGTTCGAATCCAGATGCAATCAGATGGACAAAATACAATAAAAATTAATTACCTGCGCCGGTCAGCTAAAGGATGATGCCTCAAGGGCGTCACCCTTTCAAAAACAAAAGGTCGTGTCTGTAAACTCTTTTCCTTTCGCTTTCGATGACGTTTTGTTTTCAGATCCGCTGCGCAGAAAGTTGCTTCTGCTCTGCGTTCTTTGTTGATTTTTTTTATTATTTTTTTTGGATTCACTTTTATAATGTGATCTCTTCGACAAGGGAGAATCTGGAGCGGATTACCCAGATGATTTTCATGTTTTTTGTCTTCCGGGTCGCCCGGGTCCCCGGTGGCTAGCCCGTGCAAGGACCAGGGAAGGCCCAAGCAAAAAAAATAAATAAAAAAAAATCCAAAAAATCCAAGCAAAAAAAAAAAAAAAAAAAAAAAAAAAAAAAATCCAAAAAAACCCAAAAAAATTATGTTATGCAGAAAAATAAACTGAACAACTTTTGCCTCAGGGTCACATCGAAATTCTTCACCAAATTTAGAATACAAAATAAAATTTAAAAATATTTATTTTTATTTTTATTTTTTTATAAATTTTATTATTTTTATTTTTTTTGGCCCGGCCGGGCAAGTGACCCCGGGCCACTCTGGTAGCCCAGGTTTTTAGGCATTTTTTGCTCTTTTTGTTTAGGTTTCATGTTATGTGTGTGACATGCGACTATTAGGATGGGAATCATGGGATGCATAATTTTATTAATTTCATGTGGTGAAAAAATCACAAATTAAAATAAATTTAATAAAACCAAAAAAAAATAAAAAAATCATATTATTTCATGAGGTTAAAAAACAAAAACACAAGGCTGGGCCAAGAACCGGCCGGATCACCTGGCCCGGTCCAACCGGGGCCAGACCGGTCCCGGGGGGGTGAACCGGCAAAACCGGATGCCCCCAAAAAATGCCCAAATTTTTTTTTTTTCTTTTTTTAAATTCTGATGGTGGCATCCGACTGCGCTCGCTGAGATCTGTCGGATTCCGCATTAAACCTCGTGAATTAAGAATGTTTTTGGTGGGGTTGTAATTTGGGATTGGGGTGGGGCACCGGGGGGACATTTTTTTATGGCACGGGGGGTGTTTCTTGGGTCTGCAGGCCAGCAAGCAGCAGCGTACATACCTGATGGAAGACGAGGCAGACGACAGTGCTTGGTGGAAAATGCAAAGAAGAAAAGGGTAAAGAAGAATAAGAAGAAGAAGGAGAAGGAAAAGAAGAAAAAGGAGAAGGAGAAGAAGGAGAAAGGAGGAGGAGGAGAAGAAGAAGAAGAAGAAGAAGAAGAAAAGATAAAACAGATAAAGGCTGATACATTGAGAGCAGCGGCTCAGCAGCCGATCCAAATGTTCTTCAAGTCAAACATGTCTGCAGTGGATCTCGCGATGGCAATGGCGAGCGCGAAGGTGGCGGGCTGGCGCAGGGGCGATGGCTTCAGCGGGCTCGGCTGCAGGTTCACGTCCGCTCGAATGAGCGCGACGTCAGCCTCGACGAAGTGTCCCCTGGTTGGGGTCGCGGCGGTGGGCGGGAGCAGGGCGGCTGTAGGCCAGCAGGCTCGCATTTTCAAATTGGAAACAACGGCCTGCAGGACCCCGGAATTTTGAAAGCTCATGCGGTGGATCTTCACCGTCGATCTCCAATGATCAGCGCTGGAGATCCGCCGCACGTTCTTTCGAAGGCTGGGCGGGCACGGCGACGCCTTGAAGTCCCCGGTAACCCCCCCCCCCCCCAACCGTCATTCGCTGGGATGGACCGGCGGCCTGCCGGACCGGTTGACCGGCCGGCCGGACCGGCAGGCTCCGGGACGTGGGAGCGCCCCCCGGACCATCCGGGGACGAGCACTGCAAAAACAAGAATTATCTCAATTCCAATGAAATGGGAGTTGTTTCCGGCAACGTTTTGCCATTTAATGATTGATCTGATTTTTTGTCCTGTTTCGTCTGTTTGTTCCTTTGCAGGATGAGCTGTTCCTTGATAAGGAGGGTGGAGGCTATTTCAGCGTGCCAGAAGGCGACTCTACCATCCTGCTGCGCATGAAGGAAGATTACGACGGTGCCGAGCCGAGTGGCAACTCGGTTGCAGCGACGAATCTCCTTCGTTTATCTGCGATGCTGTACGGGACGCGGGCGGAAAATTACCGCAGCACTGCGGAGCACGTCATGGTAAGTAAGCCTTAGCGTTCTCCTTTTTGGGGTAAGGACTTGACCATTCCATCCTTGTGGTCTCCTTTTGTTTTTTTTTGTTTTTTGATGGCTGATGTTTTTGTTTCCGTCATGGCACATGATTCTAGCAGCCTGCCTTTTTTTTTTCCTGTGCCCTTTTTGCTGCTGCCCCCCCGCCACACTTTAAAACTGCCAGCAGGCTCAGGCGCAGCGCCTTTCACAGGCAAAGGTTTGTCGAAATTTGTATACAGCAGTGAGTTTGAGATGAATTGTGCTACCAGCATACTTGCAAGCAGACGGACCGGACGAGCGTCCGGTCAGGTCCGGTCTGCTTTGCCGCGTGCGGCACCCTCCCCCCGGACCAGACGGACCTGGACCGGACCGGACAGGGCCATTTTTTTATTTTTTTTTCTGGGGTGGGGCGTAACTGGTCGTCGGGTGCACATTCGTGTGCCACGCGGGTCCGGTCTGGCGGTCTGCCGCACATGCGGAACCGCCCAGACGACGTCCGCTTGCAAGTATGGCTACCAGGGATCGAAATGGGCAGTTTAACCAGCCAAAAAGAAGAGGAAAATGTGCCTGTACTCCCTATTTTTCGTTTTCGGGGGGGGGGAGTGCGTGGCTTGCTGGGGAAAAGCCAGTGTTGGGGAAAGGAGGCTTGGAAATACTGGCGGTTTAAGGACATTTCATTTTAGCTGTACTGAGGGCAACTTTCTGACCAGACGCAGTGATATTGGCCAAATATTCTACTCGGGGGAAAGACGGTAGCCTTATGAAGGATTCTTATGTATGGTGGTGGCATCTTAATCCACCAGTACCTCCGACAGTCACGGCGGGTAATGCGCCCTGACGCGCTTCGATGAACGGGCTTGGGCGCGGGTAAGGCGCCCTGACGCTCTTGGATGAACGGCCCTGGACTAGAGCGCCCAAATTCATCCAAGTAGAAACGCTTCCACTTTACTTTTTCCCCACAGCCGATATATGGCTGAGGTACTGGTGGTTTGACCCGCCAGTACACAGCCCAAGCCTTGCAAGATTACTTCACGGCTCACCCCTTAGAATTTTGGACGCTGCGGGCTACCGGATCACAATGGCTGACCGTGCCAGCCAAAAAAAGGAATAAGTGCACCGCAGGCGGTTCAGCAAAGGTTGGCAACTTGGCACACAGTACAGCCCGCTGGACCCTGGTGAGCCAGGGGCATAAACTGCCAGTACACGACCGCAGCCAACTTCAGCGAAGGTTGGTGCGCAGTGCAGTGCCGCCAGACCCGGGTGTACTAAGCCACCAGTACATGGCCCCAGCCAGCTTGAAAAAACTCATGGCGCGCTTCTAAACTGTTGGATTATTGGGGTTCCCGGACCCCAACGGCTGGCGGCGAGCCAATGAAGAAAAAAGTGTGCCAGTGGCGATTCGGCAAAGGTTTGTTCACAGCGCGAGTCCGCCAGTCTCGTGCGTACTGGTGGTTTCCTAAGGATCGTGGTCCTTCCCTCTGTAATGACCAGATGGAGGGTGATAACCTCTCTCCATTAAACCACCGTTACACTCGGGCCTGGCGGCGCTGCACCGCTCTTCAAGCTTTTGCCGAACCGCCGGTGGCAGGTCTTTTTCCTTTTCGTCAGCGGGCGTCCGGTACTGCGAAATTTCAGTCGCGAGCCATGAAGCTGTGTACTACCCTGCGCGAGATGCGAAGCTTCTCAGGTGGACGATGAACCTCTTTCCGGCGAAAGCGGCTCGGCACTTTTTCAACGTCTTGCCTCTTTCTGCCGAAAAGCTCGGCGGAAACGCCTTTTTTCGTTCTTGGACATTTCATTAAGGATGCATGAGTTGTTGATTCCCACACCAACTGTAACCAACATAGTACCCAATGTCGCTCATCTTGGTTGGTGGTCACCGCCCATCCTGTCCTCCCAGCACCTAAGCTAGCCTACGGGTACAATATGCGACAGGAGTCACTTCGAGCTGAAGACCAATGTATGTGACGACATCGCCAATGCAGACAGCCAGCATACACCAGGTACGCGTCTCTTCTCCCCTCATCACACCCTGTCTCCCACAGCATACGCCTCCTCTCCCGAAGACCACCATCACCAAACCAGCATGTGCCCAGCAGCCCGGTTATGGCCGCCGTGCGCCCGCACGTGGACAGAAAGACCCTATGAAGCTTTACTGTTCCCTGGGATTGGGTTTGGGCTTTTCCTGCGCAGCCTAGGTGGAAGGCTTAGAAGGTGTTTTTCCGGAAAGACTGGAGCCATCAGTGAGATACCACTCTTGAGAAGCACTGCAGCGCCGCACACACCTCCTGCGCCTGTGGGCAGTGCTAATGCAGCCTGATCACGCTACAAAGCAGCAGCGTGGCCGCATTGCCTAATAGGCCAGAATGTCCCGCTGGTTGGGCGCTCACTTTCCTATATGCAAAGTGAGCCCTGCCTCTGGCTGAGCCGGGCCTGGCGAGCCAGTGCCCAGTGGCTTCACATTGAGCCAAAGTGTCTGCACCCAGGCCCAATCAGACAGTTGCCTGGGCGCGCAGTCTTGATGCTGCCCGAATGTGAGACGCGGCTGCTGTCGCACACTGCATTCTCATTGGCCTCCGAAGGCCCAGCCACAGCGCTCCCTGCATTCTCATTGGCCGATAGCCTCTGGCCATCTTGCTGCTGGAGTGAGCTCAGAGGCCCCGCATGTGCTCACACAGGCGGGGGCCCTGTAACCAACTGGCGCGTGGAAACTGTCTGACGCAGAAATGAGACCCATATCAAAATCAGGCCCACCTTCACTTAGGGCGGGCACAGTGCTTGCTGCCTTCTTCCCTCGAATACAACGTATATGGTCATTATAGCTGTATTCGAGGCATCTTTCTGTCTAGATGCAGCCTTGATGACCGTACGGTGTATTCAGGGGAATAAGGTAGGGAGGGCTCCTCGGGGATGTGGAGGCCTCAACCGAGCGGCCAATTTTTGAGCACTTGTTCCTTGCATAAATAAATGAATAAATTATTTTCAGTTTTATTTCGATGCGACCCTGAGGCAAAAAGCGTTCAGTTTATTTTTCTGCATAAGGCTATAAGCAGCATAACATAGCTTTTTTTTTTCTTCTGTTTTTTTTTTTTTTGCTGTTTTTTTTTTTTTTTTTTTTTATAGCTGGGGCCTTCTGTGGTCCTTGCACGACCGGGTCGCCCGGGCAAACAAGGAGTGACCCGGGCGGACCGGCTGGTAGCCCAGGTTCTGTTGGCCTGGCAAAGCTTGTCACAGACTCAGACCTACCCGTTCTCTGAGAACATAGATTTGAACTCGCTTGGGCTTGAGGATTTGCCCGGTGGGACCTTTCCACTACGGTGCTCGAAGGCATGTCTGCAGACAGCCCACTCCGCCTTTCTTTAGCGTAGCTCTTTGCCCATGTCCAATCCAAGAATCGAACACATAACCCGTATGGCTTGCCAGGCAAACCCATAACCAGTAGGCTAACTGGGCTGGGGTGAAAGAGGAGCCTCTGTCCTTGGGGACATCCATTAAAATTGGAACGATACAGAGAAGATTAGCATGGCCCCTGCGCAAGCGTCGCCAGCTGTATTATGGTAGTTGTGAAGAAGTGCTTTAGTTTGAAACCACCACTTCAACGGCGTCTGCACTGTTCATTTTTATTGTCTACAAGTACCGGGCAAAATCTACAGTGCCCGGGCCCGGTTAGAGGTTCAGTGGGAAAGGAAAGGTACCACAAATTGCCTTCTCACCGTCCCGGTGACTCTGTAGATTCTTCTTTTTTTTGCTTTTTGGTAAAACAAAATCCAAAAAAAAAGAAAGTCCGAAACTTTTTTTTTTTTTTTTTTTTGTGTGTGTGTGTGACACTGTGTGTGGCCCAGGTGGGCAAGTGATCCCGCTCCACTCTTGTAGCCTTGCTAACGAGGCAAAAAGTGGAGCTGTCTAAAAACCTGAGGCTGAGGGTTATCGGTTACTTTGCCACTCTACGGCAACTCCACAACCCCTTCTATTTGATGCTACAATCTACAATTCCTGCCGGTACAATTCTTGCCGGAGCCGAAAAAATCAAGTGACTCGGTGGAAGTTGAAACCACCAACTGCTACCATCGTCCCCTGAACAGAGCGTAATGTGCGGTCATTGCCACGGTATCTGAACTGACGACGCTGTAGATTCTTTTTCTTTTTTTATGCGTGTCATCCTTGCGCAGGGGCCATGCTAATCTTCTCTGTATCGTTCCAATTTTAACGGATGTCCTGAAGGACACGACGCTGTAGATTCTAGGCGCGGAGAATTACACAACTTTTCGTGTCGAAAAATGAGAGGCCCGGATGGCGTGGTCGTTTAAACGTTTTAACGTTTGAAAAAGCTCTGCTTGCTGTTGTGTTTGTAAATTTCTCAGGTACCTTCCTTTTTCTTCCCCTCCTTCCTTCCTCTTTTTTTTTGGCCCTCCCCCCTCCTCTTTTCCCTTCTTCAAGGTTTTTTTTTTCTTTTTTACCCTCTTTTTTTTTTTTTTTTCCTTCTTGTGCAAGGGTGATTTTTTTTTCTCTTTTCCCCCTTTTTTTTTTTTTTTTTTTTCGTTTTTTGTGCAAGGGCCATGCTAATCTGCTCTGTATTGTTGCAATTTTCATGTTTAATCAACTTTAATGGCATTTCCCGAAGGACAGTTTGCAGGGACATTGCTTGGTCCCGGGCTCGGTTTACGAGCGATGGCACACGCAATAATAGAAGTGGGGTCTGACCTGCCTACTGACTTCCGCTGAACATAATGCACCCTCATCATGACTGCATCGGACCGGAAAGTAGTGTTGTATACATTCAAAATCAGAGTGCATTGTGATCAGCGGAGGTACGGCAGTGCTATCCAGGAGGACCTCGAGTAATGGCTTTTATGCATCGTAGAAAAGGGTCCGAATGTCACGATTCGCGATCTTCTGAAGTTTTTTTTTTCTTTCTGTAATTCCGTTTTTCGAACTGTTTTCCGTTTTCTGAAGTCTTTGCAGTAAGTAGGAAGTGCATCACGAAAAAATTTTCATTGCTTTCACAACTTTCATTTTTGATGTTTTCGTTTGCCAATTTATTGTCACGCAGGCCGTGTTCGCATCAAGGCTGAAGGATATCCCCATGGCGTTACCTCAGCTCTGCTGTGCCCTTGATCTGCACACGTCAAATATCAAGCGCCAGATTATTGTTGCAGGGGTGAAGGGCAGGCGAGATGCTGAACTGTTAACGAATTGCGCTCATTCCACATTTGAACCAGATTCTGTGGTGAGTTGCTCTCTCTCTCTCTCTCATATTCCACATTTGAACCAGATTCTGTGGTGAGTTGCTCTCTCTCTCTCTCTCTCTCTCTCTCTCTCTCTCTCCTCATTCCACATTTGAACCAGATTCTGTGGTGAGTTGCTCTCTCTCTCTCTCTCTCACACACACACACACACACACACAAACACACACACACTCACACACATACACACACACGGAATGCAGGCAACGACACCACACTGATCAACCTCCTTGCATGTTATGCTTTTAGCTGTTTCTCTTTCCATGTCGTTGTCTGTGGCCCTGTGTGTTTGTTTTTTCCGTTTTTCCTTTTCCCACGTCCTTTTGTGGGGAGCAGGAGGTGGAGAGGAGGATTGTGGAGATGGTCTCATGCCCCAGGAGCATCTGTAGCATGTTTTCACAGCTCCAGCTGTGGGTGGGCAATTTCATGCATGCCCCTGGATCCCAAAGTGGATTCTCACTTTTGTGATTCGCCCCAAATGGGTTCAGAACGGTGCCTTGCAGTGCTATTTCTGTGCTGCTTCTCCTTGTCCTGCTGCTCCTTTCTGACTCCCACTACAACACAGTGTAGTGGTGGTGGTTGGGCTCCACAGGTCTTTTTGTTCCCCCCCCCCCCCCCCCCAGAAAGACCTCGGCAGGGTACTCGGGGGGGTGGGGGGGGGGGGATACGGGTAGCCCTCCCTAGTGGCCCCCAATCGACGGTTGCTGCTCCAGTCTATGTTTGGGGATCATCATCTGCTGGAAATCAGGTCCAGCATTCCGTAGATACACATATTACAGTTCTGCCGGGGCCCAGTACTCGGCTTCGGCTCAAACACACGTCTGAGTCTCTGTGAATGTCTGCTGGAGCAGCCAGCCGATAACTAAGACTCTTAACGTGGTAGGCCTGCCAGCAGTGCCAGGCCGTCAGATCGGGAGAAGTGTGCGTCTGTTCGTCATGATCAGCCGCTGCCAGGCCGTCAGATCGGGAAAAGTGTGCGTCTGTTCGTCATGATCACCCGCTGCCAGGCTGTCCGATCGGGAGAAGTGTGAACTTGTTCGTCATGATCAGCCGCGGCCTGCGTACCACTGGATGCTCACCGAATATAGTCTGCAGGGTGGGCAGGGATCCAGCTTGTTCGTCATGATCAGCCGCCGCCTGCGTACCACTGCATGTTCACCGAATATAGTCTGCAGGGTGGGCAGGGATCCAGGAGCTCTGAAGGGGGCTGCAAAAAAAGGAATTGCTGCGTCGATCGTAGTCCAGACCCTGAAAGTTATGTCATAATCCCGCCGGAACGCTGCTTGACTTGCATCGTTCCGGCTGTGTCCCTCCCAATGAATGCTGGCTATCCGGCCACTTTGCTCGCTCCACAACCATTCCTCCGAAAAAATGTTTAATTGCCCGCCCTTGTCATGTTGTCGTAGGTTTGAGCAAGATCCAGTGCTATTTCGCACACCAGCGGTTTTGCCTACCTTAGCACATGATGTCCCAAAAGTCAATCTTAATCACCCATTAGATTTGTTCTGAAGTTCTCCATATATTTATTGACTACTAACATTCAATGTTTTTAATTTGTTTTATAAGTCATATAAGAGTGATCAAAAAAGATCATACCATGTATGTTTCATAACATATAGAGTCCTCTGCGAGAGTAAAGCCTCACATTTTGTAAAAAATTACATGTGAATAACCGTCGAATATGTGTTGTTTTTTATGTTTGTAAACTTGAAAAAAAAAAAAAAAAATTGAATGTTTCTCGACTTGCGCGTGTCATCCTCGAACGTGCAAAGGGGCCATGCCGATCTTCCTTCCCTGTGGCCCGGTTCCCAGCATGTCCTGCTCCCCACGAATAGATTGGTGCCTTGTCCCCAAGAAAAGAATGTGTGCGCCGAGTGCTCTATCAATAGTCGATATGGTTTTCCCGGACCTTGTAATCGCAGAAGTTCGCATGTGCCCATACGTCTGTTTGGCGCTCATTGAAAGACGTTTATAATTGTGACATGATGTTGCACCCGGTCTTTACGCTTTCTTTTTTTTTTTTTTTTTTTTTGACCATTTCTCAGTTTATAAATATCATCCTTGTTACTTCTGTTTTTTTTTTTTTTGTTTTTTTTTTTTTGAACTAATATAGATATCATTCTCTCAAGATGCCTCCCACTACCTACCGCAGGGCTGATTTCAACTCCCAGAGATGGGTGGGAGGGATATTGGCACTTGCCGCCAACCAACTGGGAGCTCCACGGCTCAAAAAAATTCCACAGGCATGGGGACTGACACTTGCATTCGGACCATACTTGCAAGCTGGCGCCGTCCGGGCGGTTCCGCGCATGCGGCAGACCGCCGGACCGGACCCGTGCGGCGCACGAATGTGCGCCCAACGACCAGTTACGCCCCMCCCCCCAAAAAAAAAAAAGAAAACGCCCCCGTCTGGTCCGGTCCGGGTCCGTCTGGTCCGAGGGGAGGGTGCCGCACGCGGCAAAGCGGACCGGACCGGACGCTCGTCCGGTCCGTCTGCTTGCAAGTATGATTCGGACTGATTCGTCTTGAATGTATTGCGACAAAAGCCAGGTCCGGATTCATTTCAAGTGTTGTGCAGCGGAGAGAGGCGCATGATCTTTTGTTTGCTATGGTTGCCATGATTTGACAGCCGGTCATTCTGTGTTTTCAACTTTTCACTAACATAATAAAATTATTAATATAAAAAATTATTAAAAGTAATATATTTTGGACCTTGCTGCGGACGTACGCATGTCGCTTGCGCCTCTGCTTGTCTCCATCCAGGTATTGTTTGTCGATGATGAAGATGAGAATGTCCGTGCTTTCTGGCACGAGCACAATCCGAATGTATTGGCGATGGCGAAGAAGTTAGACGGCAAGGCTGCCGCGTACATTTGTCAGAACTTCGTCTGCAAGGCGCCAGTTACAGACCCCGAGAGCATGGGGAAGATCTTGCGAGAACCACCAGCGCCGGCATTCAAGCTCAGCACCCTAGACATCCAGTCTGCTATGGATCAGGCAACCCGTCCAGTGAGCTAGTGAGACGCCTCATGAGCCGGGTCTTGTGTCGTTCCAGTTGTGTGCGCCAGAGTATGTGAAGAGCACAACAAATTGTTGACGGAAGTAGAACAGGTATCGGCAGAAAACGAGTCTTGGTTGGAAGTCCATTTGATACTTAGCATCTTGCCAAGGAGGAGGAGGAGGAGGAGATAGGACTGCCATGAGCAGGAGGAGGAGGAGGAGGAGGAGGAGGAGGAGGAGGAGATAGGACTGCCATGAGCAGGAGGAGGAGGAGGAGGAGGAGATAGGACTGCCATGAGCAGGAGGAGGAGATGGGACTGCCATGAGAAGGAGGAGGAGGAGGAGGAGGAGGAGGAGATAGGACTGCCATGAGCTTCTCAGGAGTAGTATGAGCTTTTCTTTCAGAGCTACCTTGTTCCCTGTGCCGAGGAGGAGGAGGAGATATGACTGTCATGAACTTTTCAGTAGTAGTATGAGCTTTTCTTCCAGAGATACCTTCTTCCCTGTATCTGGACTGGAAGTTGGTCTGTATTAGGACTCTTTTTTCTTTCAGATACAACGTCCGGTCATTATAGCTGTATATTTAGACTGAAAGATACCCCAAATACAGCTACACCGTGTATTCGGCTATCCGATGTATTCGGGAGAAGAAGGTAGAGTTTGGGATGTAGCTATTCGGTCTATTCGGCAAAGAAGGTAGAGTTTGGGATGTAGCTATTCGGCTATTCGGTATATTTGGGAGAAGAAGGTAGAGTTTGGGATGTAGCTATTCGGTGTATTCGGGGGAAGAAGGTAGAGTTTGGGATGTAGCTATTCGGCTATTCGGCTATTCGGTGTATTCGGGAGAAGAAGGTAGAGTTTGGGATGTAGCTATTCGCCGTAGTATTCGGTGTATTCGGGGGAAGAAGGTAGAGTTTGGGATGTGGAGCTTTACGAGCCTGCGTTGCACGACTTCAGCAGTTAACAAGTTCACATTTTTCACACTTCTGTGGAATTTTTACCCCCAAAACAGCTACACAATGTATTGGGATGTGAAGCTTTAAGAGCCTGCATTGCACGACTTCACCAGTAGACAACTTCACATTTTCGCACTTACTGTGGAATCCTTGTATAGACGGTACAATGGAGGAACAGAGTAGGGAAGGAAAGGTGTAAGCGAAGTGGAAAGGGAGCACAACGTTCGACTTCACACGTTTTTCACAGTATCGCCCAATCAGGGAGCAGCAGATGCAAGCGTCACGAATGTGGAAAATTGATTCTCTGTCTCTCTCTCTCTGTTTTCAGGACGTCGTCTTCATCATGGTCTAGTTTTCTATCAATCCGTTGACGGATTTCCCAAATGGCCATCTCGCCGACTTCAACAAGGGTCCAGATCACAACAGCATCCATCCTCTGTCGTGTCCCCAAACAGGCGCGCCATCTTTTTTCTTTTTTTTAACAGGCACGCCATCTACTACATCGAGGGTTGAAGCGTTCATTGCACAACAGCATCCATCCTTCTTTGGGATCCCCGACAGATGTCATCTACTTCAACAAGGGTCCAGTTCACAGCAGCAGCGTATTGACTTCGAAAAAATGGTTCAGCGCGTCTATCAATCATGCACATTTTGGCAAAGCACTGTAGTGCAGCCTTGGAACAGCCTACTGGTCTCTGCATGCGGAGTTGGTTTGGTGCGTATGGCTTCCGCCTTCGTAACGCTCGTGCACATCTTGCAAAGACGCTTCGCGTCTGCTCTTCGAGCCTCTACGAATGTTCTTTTATGGCAACAAGGATTGTTGTGAGGAGCCAGCCTTTAGATGGGCCTAGCGTCTTTTTTATCCGAATATGATGCCCAATCATTATAACTGTATCGGGAGCAACCTTCAGCCGACACCAGTGGTTTGACTCAGCAACTTTCAGTCCGCAGCAGTTTGACTCGGCGCTGGGTGAAGACAGTGGCGTCTCTCTCTGCATTTGAATTTGAATTCAGTCCTATGTGTAGCTGTTCTCGATGGCCATCGCCGACTTTCATCGAGGGTACGGTCATCGGTCACGCTGCCAATAAAAAGTTGAAAACACAGCTTTTAGGCACTGTTGTGCAGCGTGCTGCGGTTGCGCGACTCTTTTCTGCGTATCCTCGGTTCAATCAAGTTCAATGTATATGAGCCTATGAGGCCGATATCGCCGTGTCGTCCTCAGCTTAGCCAAGATGTACACTCGCGTTCTATTTGTCCTGATCGGTTGTATGCTCCGACCACTCTATCAAGGTCCAGATTCATTCGTTTCGGATCCCCAGCGTGGCCTGATTCATCCTTTTAGTGGATTCTCTTCGCTCTGTGCACATCTACTGTGTCCAGTGTGTGTGTCTCTCTATCGGGTAGTTTGTGTCGGTGGTAAGTAGGTGCGGAATGTGGTCGCGGCCACCGCAACTGCTTTGGAGGGTGAACTTTTTGCCGCCCGACTGCCTCGGTGGCGCCCCAATTACGTCATCCATTCCCCCTTCGTTTCGGATCCGATGGTCAACTCAGCAAAAAAGAGTATTAAAAAAAAGAAAAAAAAGTGACCGGCACAGAGATTGATAGTCTGTGAGACTGTTGAGGTGCAGTTGGTTTGTCGGCCTCTCTGAGTACCACTCGAGGCCAGAGGAGATCAGTGGGGGGCTGTTCCTTCAAAGAGTATATGGAATTACAAAGGGGTATGCTTGAAATGAAAAGGCGGGGAGTGGGGGATGTGGTTGGCATAAAAAGGGGTTTTGTCTTCATGTGAATTTGGGACTTGAAGCAAAGGAGCAAAAGATTTGAGAGTATTCTTTCGGGTGTGGTCGGAGTTTCAGCTCGTGTTTCGATAGGTATGCTTGAGGTGAGATTCGAGTGAGATGGCACGATGTGCAAGTCATGTCGTCATGGGTGGAGGGGTGGAGGGGGGCCTTGTTCGGGGGTGTAAGGGTGGCAGGGGTTGACTTGAAATTCGGACCGTGCTGTCGCATCTGGCAGCGGAATCCATTTCCTTTTGTCATTTTGAAAACTGACCCGTCGACTCGTCGCAGAAGTACTGAATATATGAGAATGGTGCACTGCCCCATCCCTCCCACTCCCCCCTTGCTGTTTACGATCATCAAGGAAGCTGATGGTGGTTGGATGCAACAAACTTTTCTAGAACGAAGTCGCCGTGGTGAAGATCTGTGGCCCTGGATGCAAATGAAGTGTTCATAGCTCAGACTATGGCTGTGTGAAATTTGCGGTTGATGCCATGAGGTCTCCACAGGCATTTCATGCTGTTTC
>BFEA01000499.1:478507-490148 GCA_003427395.1 Chara braunii | reverse complement strand
TGATGCACCACACGCAAAACCCAAAATGTGCCATCATGTTGCACCACACGCAAAACCCAAAATGTGCCAGCTAAGAAGTGTGCGTGAACAATTTTTTTTTCTTTTAAACAATAGTCGAGAATATTATTATTATTTTTTTACAGCAGGGTAGACGGAGGGCTTCTTGTTGCACTTGGATCTATATCTTGCATCGTCGTTGATTGAATCTTTCAGTCAACGACTACTGCCGAACTGTTTACAAAATTCAAATTTTGATATGCTTTCTCTCTCTCTCCGTCCACTTCCGACGATGGGATGACCAAAATCGATTAAATCTTTCCCCCAAACCTCGAAATTTGCGCTGCTGTGCGCCGGGCGTGTATCTTTTTGTGTTTGAAATTTTCATCTTCTTACTCGTCTCTGTTGTGCTTCTGTCTTCTGTCTGCTTTCTGTGTGCTTCTTATCTTCGTTCTTCTTGTGTCCGTTATCCGCAGCCGAATCGTTACGGGATGGTGCGCAAAGACCTTGCAATACAACCGCAGAACGCTGCCGACGATACAAAGACCCTTGTTATCAGACACTTTCTTAGATCCCTTCCGGCCCAATTCAACAGTGGATGAGAGCACACCGCCTCGCCGATTCTTCGACATATACCGACTAATATATGCGCCCTCCGAAATAAAACATTCTGCACGCATTGTCATGCACAAAAATGACCGCATGAGCAAACGTGGACGACTCTTTGTTGTCGGCGAGGCAAAATTCATCCACCGCTTTGGCAGTATGAGACGACCGATACACCAGCTCAGCAAATTCTGCAACAGTGGGAAGCTGACACACCGCTAGGATGATTGCTGCGTTCCCGTGTGCGACAATTCAACAATGCTGCTGCGTTCCCGTGTGCGACAATTCAACAATGCACTTGCGTTTGCACCGCAAATCGTCCAAGAACCACAACCTCCTCTAGGTGGATGACATGGAATGGTCAAAATTGTTGGTCAACTGGACCACAACCTTGGACCACTTATACATGACGTTGGTCATGAGCGTGCATTCGCACAACTATATATATATGATCCGCAACATGAATATGATGCAACTGTCATATGACTAACTATATTTAATCTTGCGCCTGAGATCCCGCTCGCAACGATCCAACAAATTAAACGACTACTACGAAAACTTCACCATCTTTTGATTGAATCTAATCGTTGGCTCCAAGATTTCATTACTATTTGTGAACTCCCTGATCATATGATATATGAACGACTTATTGTCATCAATCCTGCAACACGGCCGATCGACGAAGATGAATGACGGTACAATAGATCTGAAGGTCTTTTAGAGTTATGCTTGCTCATGCACGATCAACCTTCTAACTGTGAGATTATCGTACACCGACTCGGCGGAGGTGTTATCCAAATCCATGAGACAAATCGTGCTTTTGATCCTTTGCATTATGTTCTCTTATTCCCGTCAGGCGAAGGGACGCTGGAGACTGACGATGAAGAAAACCCTTCCACACAACAAATCACCGCACGAGAGTTTTATGCCTTTCATCTTAATACTCGAGACAATGAACGAACCACAATATTTCAAGTCTCGTGTTTATATCAAGAATACGTATACATGGCGTTCGCAAAGATAGAAAACGGTGGATTGTTATACGATAGGCTGCACCATATTAAAATTTGCGCCGAACTTTATCAAAATCTGCATGACCACCTCATGCAGTATGATAGTGCTGAAAACATTGGTCAACGCATCCACTTTCGTCGGCGGCTCGCGAGATATGCACCAGAGGTATCAAGATTCTCTGGCAACAGTCTAGGAATATGGCCCCCTGGATCTTTTTACCACGATCACTTGCAACTCACACTGGCCAAAAATTGAACAACATTTCTTCCTTAACCAACAACCATCCGACAGACCAAACCTACTCAAACGTGTCTTCAAAGGTTACCTACAACAACTCATTCGCGATATTCATGGCACACACATATTCGGTCCAACTGCTGCCTACATATATGTTATAGAATTCCAAAAACGTGGTCTCCCGCATGCACAGTTAGTTATTACATTTAATAATGAATATAAAATTACCACACCTAAACAAATAAATTTCAGAGTTTACGCTGAAATTCCCACAAACCCAGTCCTTCGCGAACTCGTGCTAACACACATGATATATAACCGATGTGGCCCGCTCAATATGCAAGCTCCTTGCATGCACAATGATCGCTATTCACATCACTTCCCGAAAGATTTCTTCGACCGCACGACGTGGAGTGAAGAAACAGGTTATCCCATATATCGTCGACGGGCAAGAGAGAATGGAGGAATAATTATTATACGTGAAAACGATGAAATTGATAACTCTTGAGTTGTCCCCTACAATCCCTTTCTCCTCTTACGTTACCGGTGTCACCTGAATGTCGAAATATGTGCCTCGACCGCCGCTTACCGCTATATGTTCGAATACATTATGAAAGGTCCGGGCCGAACCATGGTCGGCGAAATGACAAATGCTAATGACGAAATTCAAACATTCTAGGACATGCGCACAATCGATGAAGCCGAAGCATGTTGGAGAACTTTTGAGTTCCCTCTTTCTGAGCGATATCCTTCCGTTTCCGCGTTGTCTGTGCACACGGAAAATAAACAGCGTCGTTACAGCGCGCTTACTTCCTGCCAGGAAACACTCGATATCTGAGGAATCAACCGCCACCTTAAACTAAACTGACCGTGTGGTTCAAATGGGACACCATGCATCTTATATAAAGACATGATCCAACGATTTCGATATGATAAAACGAAAAAACAATGGATATTGCGACGTCGAATGACAAACACGATGGGACGAATACACACCATTCACCCCAATGCAAGGGACACTTTTTATCTCCGCATGCTTCTTTTATCACCCCGCTCCCGAGGAGCCACATCATTTGAACATCTTCGAACTGTTAATGGTGAAATTCATCCCACATATCAATCTACGTGTCGTGCGCTCGGCCTGCTCAACGACAACACTCAATTCGACAGTTTGGGCAACAAATGATAAACGGCTTCCAAAAAGATCTTCAAATCGCTGATGTCCTTCTTCACCTCATCAAAACCATACTCCTTCTTGATATCGATCACCGTCTACAAAAAGAGGGGAAACAACTCGAAGACGTCGGTATCCCTCGACCACCACCCGATGATGAGCACGCTGCCAATGCTTTGGCTGAGAGACCCCGCCAACATTACGTGCCGCAAATAATCAATGATGAAACTTCTTATGATCAAGTGACGCTGCAAACAACATTAAATACAAACTTGCCACTACTCCACCTCTCCCAATGTGTTGTCTTCGTCCACGTCGCAACCGCCGCTGACAATAACGAACCGCTTTGCCTCTTCATTGACGCTCCCGCAGGAACTGGAAAAACTTTATGTTTCAATACCATTCTTGCATATATTCGAAACCAAAACCGCATCGCACTCGCTGTAGCATCAAGCGGCATCGCAACAACACTTTTTGCACAACGGCCGAACATTTCACTCCCGATTCAAGGCACCGCTTACCCCAACTGCAACCTCTACACTCGATATTCCAAAACAATCTGCACTCGCCCAACTCATACGAATGACAATTTTTATCGTTCGGGACGAGGCACCAATAATACACAAATTATATATCGAGGCGCACTCGAGCGAACCCTCCGTGACATATGCTCCTCGAGTTCAATTTTCGGCGGTAAAATTGTAATTCTTGCTGGAGATTTTCAACAAATACTGCCTGTAATTGCAAAGGGCACACATGCCCAAACTGTTAACGCATGTATAAAGTCATCGACACTTTGGCAACATTTTGAAACAATGCACCTCTTAGAAAACATGCGTGTACTTGCCCAGATCAACACACCTGCAGACCGTGAATACGCTCAATGGCCCCTCGCGCTCAGAAACGGTGACATTCCGCCCCCGCCCCATGCTGAACCTGCGATTGTCGAACTCCCACCCCATCTCTGTCTTTAAGAAGGAACACAACAACTTATTGATTGAACATTCCCCTATCTGCAAACAAACTCCAACAATTCGCTCTGGCTTGCCGAACGCCTTATTCTAGCACCTAAAAATAAAACGGTGTCTACACTCAATTCAATAATCCTTGATCAATTCCTTGGAGATTTCATAACATGCCTCAGCGCTGACACACTTCTTCCCAACGATTATTACCCCGACGTACCTATCGATGCACTTAACACAATTGACATCCCATCTCTTCCTCCCCACATCCTTCGTGTTAAAAAGGGTGCACCGATCATTCTCTTACGAAACATTGCCATGCGAAACGGCCTCTGCAACAGTGCACGGTTGATCGTCGATTCCGTCGCCAACAATAGACTTCTACACGCATGCATTCTCTCTTCACTCCAACCTGTTATGCTCCCGTGCATTCTCCTCACAGTGACAGATAAAACTCATCCTCTCCCTTGGCAAAGATGCCAATTCCCTATTCGACCCGCTTTTGCAATCATCATTAATAAATCCCAAGGCCAATCAATTAAACACGCTGGTGTTGACCTCCAACAACCACCATTCACACACGGTCAACTTTACGTTGCTGCTTCGAGAGTAGGTGACCTATCCCACATTCGTTTTTCCCTTCCTACCAGCAATAACCGAACAACTAATATAATCTACAAAGAAATTCTTACTTGAATTTCATTTCCTAACATTTGACTACACTCTGTTTTTTGGCTGTCCTGCAGGTGTCTCCCAAAATGAACCAGGACCAAAAAAATTGAAGCCGTCTACATCGACATCAGCAGCCGCATCTGCATCATCATCTTCATTGCCCGTCACTGCCTCCGTTTCTACAGCTGCTCCTCCTGCCGCCGCTCCACAACTGCGCATCACAAACATTCTTTTATTGCACCGCTCCCCAGTTGCACCATACACAACACGAACCGGACCAGTCTGGTGGCTTCCACTCGAACCAGTGGGTGTCAACCACACTCACTCTCCCACCACACCAGTCCCCATTGCAACCCCATACACAGCACGGACCGGACCCGCTCTGGTGGCTTCCACTCGAACCATGGGGTGCAACAAGAGTCACCGCCCTCATTCACGACCTCCTTGCATCGGGCCACACCTTCCACATCTACAACATCCCCCACACGCCTCGAACATGGAAATACCTCAACGACCTCATCTTTGTTCACCACCGCGAAACGCAACGTCCCCTCCCCCCCTTCCCTACTTTCAAAACGGATATCATTCAACAGGCCGTTGCGCTCCTCCAAGCACAAGGAGCGCCCAGACGATGACCATTCGACCTCGACACCCCAGGAAGACAACAACGATGATCATTCGCCTCGACACCCTAGGAAGACAACAATGTTACCGGACGAAGGAGAACAATGGACACAACTGCATTCCCGCATGGAGGACTACAATGGACACAGCTGCGTTGCCGGATCACAAACTGCAATGAGTACACAAAACCTGCAACGGATACACTGTGCGCTGAGTATCTGCCCCGACTTCCGGATCGGACATCATTCTGCAAAGGACACGGCTGCATTACCAGATGCAAGACTACGCTGAACACACAAGACTTGCATCCTTCCTCGATATCAGTGCTCTCAATTCTCCGCACAAATTCGTCACATGGGAGACTGTGGAGGATCTAAGTTGCCGAATGTTCCCCGTCTTTTGTAAATAAATTGTTGAATACGACATAGGATATGTTCCCTGTTTTTTGTAAATACATTGTCAGATGCAAAACTACAATAGACACACAACACCTTTGATACTACCAATTTTTTTTTCCCGAAACACATGTTCCCCGTTTTTTTGTGAATGAATTGTCGGCGCGCCCTGCCTGGCCATGCCAAATCTTCCCCGTTTTTTGTGCATGCTTTCTCATCACGCCCTCTCCGCCTTTTAATGCTATCAACTTCCTCCCCCGGCTCCCTCCTCCTCTCCTCCCTCGGTTATCAGTCATTGCCTCCCTCCCCTTCCTCCCGTCCGTTTTCCCCGTGAATAAAGATGTTGCGCCGCAGTGTCGTTGCGGCGGCTCCACTTGTTGCTTTCATAGCTGCTTTATTTGCTTGAAGTCGTGTAGGATTAGCTTCTTTATTACCTTTTACTTATGCTATGATGCTAACAAGCAACATGTCTTTAATTGGATTTCCTTTGTCGTAGAGTGTCGTTGAGGAGCCCCCACCAATGTTAGTGGTGCTGATAAGAGCAGACACCATTAATACCTGGGAAGAGGCTATCATAGAGTAGAATAAAGTAGAGTGTCCAGTATTGCATAGTAGAATCGAGTGTCTTAGAGTAGACTAAAGTGTCGTAGAGTAGAGTGTTGTAAAGTGTCTTAGAGAGTAGAGTGTAGTAGAGTAGAGTGTATTAGAGTAGAATAGAGTAGACAATATCATAGAGTAGAATAAAGTAGAGTGTCCTACAGTGTCATAGAGTAGAATAGATTGTCGTAGAGTAGAGAGTAGTGTCGTAAAGTGTCATAGAGTAGAGTGTTGTAAAGTGTCTTAGAGTAGAGTAGAGTGGGTAGAGTAGAGTACAGTAAAGTGTAGTAGAACAGAGTAGAGTAGAGTCCCATATAGTCTGGGTAGCACAGCAGTGCCGGCCGGATTAAGTGACCGGAATATCCGGCCTTATCATCCGGCATCCGATTTATCCGGAATTCCGGATAAACCGGATTTAGGGTAAAAAAAAAGGGAAAAAAAAGAAAGAAAAAAGGTTGTTTCAAGGGAGGGCTACCTGAGTTATGAGACTTGAAAGCTTTTGGCCATAAATAGTTTATTGGTATGATTAATTGCTTGCTTGCTGGATTGATTGGTTGATTGATTGATTGACTGATTGATTGATTGATTGGTTTGATTGATTGCTTGCTTGCTTGATTGCTCGATCATTGTCCACGGGTGTTTACGAGTGGACACATCCACAACAACACTTACACATGGATGATTGATTTGTGATCTGCATTGTTGGAACACGGGGCACACACCGTACACACACACACACACACACACACACACACACACACACACACACACACACACACACACACACGCACGCAGTGTCACACATGTAAATAAAAAGCCCGAGTCAGGTACACTGAATTCGAAAGTAAGGTCCACAGGAGCACCGAAAGGCAAAGTAAGGTTCACATGCAGCAAACACAAACTGAAAGTGTGGTTCACAACCACACACAAACATTGAGAGCCTGAGTGAGGTCCATACAAACATGCACTGAAAGCCTAAGTCAAGTACACAAAGACACAAACTGAAAGCTAAAGTGAGGTCTACCTACATACATTGGAAGCCAAAGTCTGGTCCACGCACACACTTAGAGTGTAAGGTCTACACAAGCACACAGAAAGCCTAAGTCATGTTCTCATACACAACATTCTAATTGCAAGTCCTGTGTGCCCCTCTCTCTCTCACAAACACACACACACCTACCTCTATCTCTCTCACACACACACCTACCTGTATGTCTCACAAACACACAAACCTACCTCTATCTCTCACATACACACCTACCTCTCTCTCTCACACACAAACGCGTGCACGCACACACACACACACACACACATACACACACACACACACACACACACACACACACACACACACATACACACACACATACACACACACACATACCTCTCTCTCTCTCTCTCTCTCTCTCTCTCTCTCTCTCTCTCTCTCTCTCTCTCTCTCTCTCTCTCAGCAGTCCTCGACCATCGTGACCTCGTCAGCCTACTGGGCGTCAACAGCGTCCCCTCCAGTATATGCGTCGTCGTCACCATCTGAGGAGTGTGACGGAGCCTCGTACTCGCTCCCCGACCCGTCACCACTGCCCTGCTCATCATCGTCGTCGTCCTCCTGAACCTCGATGCGCCTCGTCCTGTCCGCAGCACCACGAGAACGAGTCCTCACTCCATGCATGGATATGGGCGCTGGTGACCTGCCCCCTATAGCACCGAGCGACCCCAACAGCCTCTCTGTTGCTCCTGCGGCGCCATGTCTCCCTCTACCCCTCCCCGATCGACCCCCTGGTGGGCGCCCGCGTGGTCTACCCTGCACTGCAGGTCTTTGTGGCTGCTCTCGCCCACGTGTGTCAGGGGCCTTCCTCTTCCTCCCTCTCGTCGAAGTTTTGTCAATAATGGCAGATGACACTCGAGTAGGGAGTGGGGAAACCGCAACTGAAATGACCGGTGCAATGCACACGGGATCCGAATGACTGCGAGCCACTGGGGCCACCGATGGGACACCTCGACTGCCCTGCGAATGCTCTGCTGCTATGCTCATGGATGACGACAACCACCCAACAGGCGTCGTGGCAGTAGGAGACGATGTACGAGGGGGAAGAGTCAAGCCGGGTCCGCGGACCACAGCACGACCATGTAAGACAGGCAGCGGAGGAGCGGTATAGAATGACACAGGCCGAAGTGCAGCGGAAGTCATCCCAGCTCTAGGACTCCCTCCAAACGTCGTCGTCGTCGTCGTTGTGTGCAGCTCCGTGCTCTCTAATGTACGAGGGGCCTCTGCCGATGTGGGAGCAACCTCCTCGACCGTGCAAGTGGGCTCTCTGTGTGTCTCGTGGCCCCCCTCATCCGTAACAACTCCCTCCTGCTGCACAATATTTGTGTGTGTGGCTGTCTCCATCACACACGGGTGCCCAGTGTCATGTCCGGCCACAGCCTCCCCGATAGTAAGGGGCACCTCTGAATGGAAGGGTGCAAAGGTGGTATCATCCGTGCCCGTACACGCAGATGGGTCATGCAGCGCTGGGGACGACAACGATGTGGGAACACCCTCTGTCTCTCGCGCCCTGCCGTCCAACCTAGTCTGCTGCCCAGAGATGACGGCAGCGGCCTCCAACTCCTTCGCAGCGGGAGCGGTCACCTGATCCTCGACAACGGGATGCGGCTCCTCTAAAACAGTGGCATGTGTCACACGCTCCTCTGTAACAGGAGCGCTCTCGTGCTCCTCAGGAACAGGAGCGCTCCCCTGCTCCTCAACGGTGGGACATGGCTGTTGTGCTACACTTCCCGAGACAGGGGCATCACAATGCTCCACTCCTGTTCCAACAACAGATGGCATACCAAACGATGGAGTAGCCGGGGGGGGGACTACCACCTCTGTCGTGCGTGTTGATCCTTCCTCTAGGGTAGCTGCACTAGAGCCTGCCTCACCGTCAAAGGTGGTCGCACGAAAGCCCGTATCCACACGACGGTCCTGCTGAACCCCTGCACTCCCCTTATTCGGTCTGTGGCACTCGTGAATGTCCTTCATCATATGAAGGGTGTGTCTGGAGCCGTGCAGGTAGCCGTCCAGGTCATCCACAATGTCAGCCCCCCCCCATCTGTCCCACACACGAGAGACGAGAGGGTCATCACGCACTACCTCCTTCCCCTTCCCTGCTGCCACAATCTCCTAGATCATGTCCTTCCCCTCCCAGACGTCATCCGCCTCGTAAATGACGTCCTCCTCGTCCTCATCCTCGTAGTCCCGCCCCTGCAACAGTTGTGCACTAGCACGATCCCCCCCCTCCTTGCGCCGGCTACGAATCTCTGCATTCACCTCCTCGGGAATCGTCATGCTGTCGTCATACACCTCCTCAGAGCCAGCGCCGACCTGCGGCTCCGGCGGATCCTCCACCATATCCTCCCAAACATCCACGAAACCCCTTCGGGGACCCGACTGAGCTCGCAGAAGCTGCATGTTCCAATGGATGAACACGAGCTTCCGCAGACTGTCACTCGAGAGTTTACTGCGCCTCTTCGAGTGAATGAAGTCGTGCGAGGCCCAATTCCTCTCGCAAGGAGAGGCAGTGGACCACATAGCGAGCACCTTGATGGCAACTTCCCGCAAACGCGGGAAGTCGGCACCATGCAGATACCACCAATACGCGGGGTGCATCCTTCCTGCGTCCGCCTTCGCCTTGTCGACCGTCCGCCATTTTGGCCTGGGGTTCGCGTGGGGATCATCGTGGTGGAAGAAGTACAAAGCAAACCACAACTTGACGTGCTCCTCTGATCCCGAGCCATCGACAGTGAACCTGGACAAATGATCCAGCGCACTCTGCACAACCGTGCTGCTAGTATCCGCCAACAAAGACACATCTCGCCGTCACAGGTCCACCAGGTATGCGAGCGCGTGCGCTGGCTGACGCATCATGCTGCAACGGTACTCCACCCTGTCCAAAATCTTTGTCTCCTCCTCCTCAGAAAGACCAGTGTCGCGAACTCGCTGTCTGATCCTGTCCACAACCCCCCACAGGGTGGGGGGGGAAGAACCGTCCCTATCCATGTCACGCAACAGACTATACGCCGGCTGCATGACATCCTGTACGCGGTGCGCACTCTCCCAAAACAAGTCGGACATAACAAGTTGTCGAACGGGGCGGTCATCCTGGGCTGCCTTCCCCTTCCACAGGGTGGAGCGCCATCTCACACTGCCTACAACATCCCTCAATATGCGCTCCCGATCGGTAAGGCGCTCCACCATCTGAAATGCTGACCCAAACCGTGTGTCACATGGTCGGATCAGCTCTAGCTGCCCTCGACCCTTAAAGGAGCGATGATACGTGAGGGCTTTCTGAATGTTCTTGAAGAACATCACAACCTTGTGTGTGTTCTTCAAAATAGGGCGCACCCACTGGAAGCACGTGATGTCTCGAAGGAGGAGACTCAAGCAATGGGCCACGCAGGGGAGCCAAGGGATCCGAGAGATGGCACTGTCGGGATGGTCCTGCAACCGCTGCGCAGCCACCTTATTGGCGTAAGCATTGTCAGTGCAATACGCATTGACAACGTCAACGCCAATATCTCAGATGACGTCCTCCCACAAATCCGCGAGTGCCACACCAGTCTTATCCCTCTCCAACATGTCGACGGTGGTGATCAAGACTGACCCGTCCTCGCCTGCTGCAATGAAGTTGACGACGGGTTTGTACGACCTCGTTTTAGCCCCGTCTGTCATCATGGTACACCCTGTGAGCTTCCATTTCGCCTTCTTCGGCGCAACTTTTTCCGCAATCTCGTGGTAGATCTCATCTAGGAGCCGCGTGCGAATGTCTGTTTATGAGGGTAGGACCAAAGCTGGCCCAATCGTCACCTGCATCAGTGACACCATAAAGTCATGCAGCTCCTGCGTGGTATCGAGGCGCGTGAACGAGAAAGGCACCCCAACCATGAACAACGCTCTTGCCCACAACCTCTCGTACTGTTGTTGCAACCCCTCACTGGCCCAACTATCCAACCTCGTCTGCAGCATTCGACGATCATGGGGCACGACGACGCCCGATGGGCCAGATGTGCCCTCCGTCCTCAGCCACGCCATGTCCACCCCCCGCCTTGAACACTGTCGTAAAGTGCCATCCGAGCGGGTCGGTTGTCGCCCCGCCTCAAGGACCCGTATCCTCTCTCTCAGCGTACTGAGCTCGTCCTCTGGGCGCACACCACCAACCCGTCCCTCATTCGTCATGGGGGGACCCGCCCCTCGGCCTCCCGACTCCTCTCCGTGGTCAGCACCCCGGTCGTCTGCCATGCGTGTAGCAGGGGTGGTCGCGTCATCGGCCCTCCGCAGGTCCTCCATCTCCAACTCCTCGCGGACGTCCATGTGCTTCTCTGCC
>BFEA01000499.1:436196-446703 GCA_003427395.1 Chara braunii | reverse complement strand
AACTGCAGGCAAAAACATGGGCAGACGCTTTCAATGCGTAATAATTGTCGTATTTTTTTTTTTTTTTTTTGGGAACAAGTCTCCAATCTATTCGTGGGGAGCAGCATGTGCTGGGAACTGGGCCCAGCGTCCCATATGGAAAATTACATCGAATTTTGAAAATTTGAGATACCGGGGCCATTACCCGGCTTTGGCTAAGAAAAAAATGGAGCTACTTAGGAGAATACGACATCCGGCCAGCCGGATGAAGAGGCGGACTTTCTCAGACTTCTCCAGTGTTTTTCCCAGTTTCCTCTAAGCCTGGATTACTTGGTACAGCGGTACGAAACTGGAACCTGCACAGTCAATCCTCCGGAGACCGGAGTAATCAATGCTGGCAGGATGCTCAGGATGCTCAGTCAATGTTCTCATGTGTCAAGTTGTACTCAAGCTGTACTCAGTCTTTACTCAGTCTGTACATGGGACGCTGGACCCGTTTTCCAGCAGGTGACGCTCCCCACCAATAGATGGAGCCTCCCCCCGGGTGCTAGTGGTGAAAAAAAAAAAAAAAAAAAAAAAAAAAAAAAAAAAAAAAAAAAAAAAACCGACAAACTTCATAATTGGACAAGATTCAGAAACCGACTCAGGAGCCCCCCATCAATCCTCTTTACCTCTCTCTGGCAAGACTTATTGCAACAGAGCCACCATCTCCGTTGATGCTGTACCCTATTTCCATCTTACTAGCTAACCCCCTCATTAGTAGGATGCTTGATATCCCACCATCTACTTCTCCCACTCACTTAAAAGACTCAGACCCCCCAATCCATCCCCTGTACCCCACTCCGACAAGACTTACTGCAGCAGAGTCACCATCTCCGTTGTTGCTGTACCCTATTCCTGTCCTACCAGCTAGCCCTCTAGAAAGTAGGACGCGTAATATCCCACCTTCTCCTTCTCCCACTCACCTCAGTCTCTTAAGAAAACGTATGAGCAATACGAAAAACATAGAAATAGACCTCATAGGTCCTACAAATGTTCGAAAACCCTTGAAATCCCTAACAAACCCTTCCAAAGCACTCCAACACTGTCCTACTCCCTGCCGAGCTCTTCCAGGTCTCACACCCCCACATCTTGCTGGTTTACAGGGCAACACGACTCACCCCAGCTCTGACCAGCGTCGTCCCATTAACAACCCTTAGTTGTCCCGTGGAATGCCCACCCCAAAGCATCCCCAGATCTCTCGACTAGGCCTCACGCTCCTGCATCAGCAGGTCACAGGGCAACACCCCAGCACCGGCCAGCGTCGTTCTGGCATCGAACAGCCGTAGGTCACTGAGTATGACAGCATCGAAGCCACATGAGAAGAGTTGCTAGGACCCAGGGTCCAAAAACATTCTTAAGACCACCAATCAGCCATCCGCGTATGGCTTTTTTTTTTTTTTTTTTTTTTTTTTTTTTTTTTNTTTTTTTTTTTTTTTTTTTTTTTTTTCCGAAAAGAATACAGTCAGCCCTCCTCCTATTTCCTTTCACCCCCTACTCTTCTTCATCTCCCGACGAGCCGACCTCCTCCACCACATAGTTCGGGAGAGACGAATAATAGACCAACGACTTCACCAAAATCCCATAGCGATGAAAAGCAGGCTTCAATTCTTCCTCTTCCTTCGACAGGCCGACCTCCTCCACCACATAGTTCGAGGGAGGAAGAAAAAGTAGTTCACTCCATCGCAAAACAGGCGCAACACCCTAACCTCCCATCCCCTTACCGCCTTTTGGCACAGACTTGCAACAACTAAGCCACCATCTCAACTGCAACTGTGCCCTAATCCAATCCCGCCAGCTAGCCCTCCTCACCGGCGGGATGCAATATTACCAAAAAAACTTCCCCCCTCCACTTCAGTCCTATGCCTGTTCCATAGGCAGGTAAAAGACAGCTGATCCACACCCACACTCTTCCCAACCCCCTTATTCAACTACATCCCGCGACAAGCCGACCTCCTCTACCCATAGTTCGCGAGACGAAGAGAAGTGAAAGCAGACAACCCTCGACTTCCTCTTGCGACAAACTGACCTCCTCCACCACATAGTTTGCAGAAGAAAAACGAAAGTGATCCACCATCTGAAACTTGCCAGCCCTACCCAAACCTCAAAAACTGATCAGAACCTTCACCTGCCTGCCCCAAACCAAAACTAACTCATGAGGGGAGGTAAACTTCATGCAATCTGAATTTAAAACCGAGTTAGAGTCATGAAAATCAAGAGATTAGAATTTAAAATCTGATTTATGAGTATCCGTATCAAGAGACGGAACAATTTCCAAATTAAGAGTTAGACATATGCGATGACTTTTAGATTTGGATATCCAAAAGGATTTTCAAATCTGATTCCCGAACCACGGTATGAGAATCATGGGAACTTAGTTAGGAGATGTAATTAGGAAACACACTCGAATTATAATTGATATGCGATATCAGGAGATGTAATTAGGAAAACACACTCGAATTTATGGTTGATATGTGATTGATATCAGGGTTAGGAAATCAGAACACGACGTATTGGAATTAATAGGAAATCAGAACACGACGTATTGGAATTAATAGGAAATCAAAGCACATATTTCAGACAAACATCTTGAGTATTGGAATTAAATTCCGATTTTCGAAATCAAGAACAAAAACTAATCTAGAAAATAGAGAAATCACTTCACATCAGGAAATCATGAAATCAATCAGACCTTTTAATATCGATTTTAGAATTACCCTTTGAATTTTAAAAACTAATAATCAACGAGTTGGGAGGCAGAAGATAACTAGAACATTAGTTCACACGAAGTACTCAAAGTAAGCTAGAAAGCGCAACAACGAGCGGGACAGAAACCCTCCTCGTAGATGAAGAAAGCCTCACGATGAAGCGGGATCATCGTCACCAGTCGGAGAGAAGGACAACGTAAACATTCAATCATCCATTCCAACCATAATCCTCTCCCGCTCTCCTGTCTACATCCAACTGCACTTGATCTCTTCGTCTTCCTGGTGCCCACTCCATCGATGCTGCGCATTGCTCATCCCGACCCAGAAGTATTGTACTACCACTCTCGACAGTTACGAGAAATGATTGTCCTCTCTCAACCTTTCAACCACCATTTATCCCAAGCAACGCACCTCAACACCGCCGCATGACCAACACTTTCCACAGCGCCCCCAAGACAGCCCATCCACCTTCCGAGCCCAACCCCCTCACTTCAACACCAGTAGGCAAGATCGAACCCCTGGATAGTCGACCACAATAAGCGACCCATCGGGCGATGGTCAACTTTGATAAACAGTCAGCCCATGAAGCCTCATGGGCCACAGCCCATCACAACTCACTCGGTTGTGGTGCAAGCAACATCGCCAGGCCCGCTGGCGGGAGCTTACAGGGAACTCGGAAGAAGGATGAACAACCCGGAAGCAGAGAAAAAGGACAACCCTTCCGTAAAGCAGAGCTCCAACCAGTCCGTAGAAAAAAGCTTGTCGCCGCAAAGTTCCCTCACGTCGCCATAGCCGCCAGCCTGCAGCTTGATCACATGATACTCCAACGTCCACCAGCCGCTTAACCTCCGTGCAGGCGGCGCTATCCCACCTTCGACAGCGCACAAAAAGAACCAGCGACGTTCAGCCGCCCAACCCGACAGTCATCCCCTCCCAGTGTGGGCGGCGCAGCGCTCCCGGTAGCGCTGCGCCGCCCGTTCAACAACAACAACAACCCACACACACACACAGATGGTAGCGCTGCGCCGCCCGTTCAACAACAACAACAACCCACACACACACACAGATAGATTAGAACGGAGGAATCACACATTTGAGCATGCTTTTATTTGTGGAGTCGTGTGTAGCCAATATGACAACACACACACACACACACACACACACACACACACACACACACACACACACACACACACACACACACAGAGGCAGACTTGATGCTTCAAAGGAAACAACGGGAGTAAGCTGGCCTCTTTGGAGCGATGAGGTGAGTCTCTCCACCCTTTCTTGCTGGTTCCATGTTTTTCATCCTGTTCATTTTATCATTTTTTCATCACCTTTTCATTGTTTTCGTTTTCCTTTTTCTCCTTTCCCTTTTCTTTTTTTCTTTTTTTTCCTGTTTTCCTTTCTTTGTCATTACCTTTTTTTCCTTTGCGTTTCCCCTCCTTCCGTTGCAGAGCTGGGCACCGGGCGCCCAGAGCCGCACCCACTTGCACCCACCCGACCCACAGGGTGATGGGTTGGATTTAGGTCTACATGAGCTGTCTTGGGTGGGTTATGGGCGGGTGCAGCCAGCATGCCTTTCTGGGTGACGGGCGGGTGAAGATTTGACCTGGGTCACCCGCTGGGTGGGTGGCAGGCGGATTATGGTTTGGCCTGGGTCACCCGACCCATAAACCCAGGATGACCCGAAAATTATGCAACCCCCTCCCCCTCTCCCCCTTCCCCCTTTGTGTAGTACGTCGGGCTTGAGGTTGAAAGCCAAAGAAAAGAGTGTCTGATTCAGTTGACCAGGTCCTGATAAAGTAACGTCGGTGTGAAAGCAGTGCAGCTGCCCTTGGGCAAAAAAAAAAATTCTTGAAATATTTTCCTTTGAGAATTTCGAGTCGCATTGTTGATGTTGCCGTTGTTTTAAGAATAGGATTTTATATGTCTTTGTTGCAATGCTATGTTGCCGATGAAATCATGATGGTGTAAGGGACTGGCACGGGAAGGCGCGGGCTGATGCGGGTGGGTGCGGGTGAAGAAAATTTAGGTATTGGACGCGGGCGGGTGATGATACTCTTACGGATGCGGGCGGGTGTGGGTGAGGGCTTTTTTCGGGTCACGGGCGGATTGGGCGTGGGGCCGAAATTTAAAAAAATATTTTGGGTGGGTGGGGTTGTCTAAAAGTAAAAAATAAAATTCTTGGGCCGGGTGTATGGGGGAAAACAAAATTTGGGCGGGTTGGGTCGAGGGTGTGGAAAAAGAAAATTTGCCCACCTCTGTTCCATTGTTCTTGTCCTGCAAAGTTCAGAACTGTGAAAAAAAAAGGGGGTCCCCCGCGACAGTCCACGCAAGGGGTGCCAGGTAGCCGGTTCTTTTTCTTGCACCTTTTTTTCAAAAAGAACCTTACTTACCAACGGGCAGCTGCACACCAGCAACCCCTGGGAATAATACCTGGATCTTCGCATATCAACTGTTAACCTGTCACGCCCTCCCACCAGTTCCAATTGACCGCGGATTCGCCTCCGAGAGCAAGCAAGTGAGCCCGCTTTTCGGCGATAACCAGGAGAGCAGCTCGTGGGATCCAGCTTCACCCCCGAATTTTTAAAATTTTTAATTTTTTATCACCCCCGAATTTTTAAAATTTTTAATTTTTTATCCTTTCTTTTGTTTTCTTATGTGTTCTTTTATTCTCTGTTTTCCTTCGTACTTCCCTTTTTGCCCTTTCCTTCTGGAACCGTCTCACGCTTTTTGGGATTTCTCCCTCCCGCCTTTCTGCGACGCGCTCCTTGCCCAACGAGGACACTTGATCCGAGCAAGAACGAAAAAGGATTCTGAGCAAGTGCGAGCAGACGGGATCCCACTCAAGGACCCTTCTTCTCCTGATTCACGCCCAGGTGCACTGCCAACAAGTCACAAATTCACATTCGCAGAACAGCAGTTGGGCGTAAGCTGCTTCGCGGCAGTACCCAGGAGACCTAGGCGGGATCACCGAGAGGATTTTTTGCCTGCTTGACTTTGATTTGGCACGCCCGCTCCTAAGGGGAGCCCCTCCTTCACACAGCCACTTGAGTCAGAATTGGGTTACAGGGATGACTCGAGCCAGGGAGCCAAGGAGCCAGTCATCGTTGGGAGTTCGGTCCGAGTATAGGGTAGGGCATGCTATACATGAAGAGCCCAACGGCGAGCCAGATCACAGTTCTGACATCCAGTCGCCGTAGCTTGCGGGAGCTGATTGGGAGTACGTGCGCTTCTCGTCGAAGTTTTTTTCTTACACCAGCGGTGCCTTCGGTTCGAATGGACTACGAAGTGAACTGGGAGCGGCTGGAGGAGTTCTTCGATGTGGAAGAAGCGGTATACGACTTCGAAGATGATCTTGCCCTGGCCCCTCCCCCTCCCCCCCAGCGCACTCCTCGCCATTTCTTCCCTTGCTCTTCTCCTCCTCACGCTGCTTCCCAATGCAATCATTGCCATTGCTCTCATCTACCTAAGCCAGGCAGAGTCCACGCTTCTTGCACCTTAACCCTTAAACCCCTAACCCCTAACCCCTAACCCCTAACCCCTAACCCCTTACCCCTAAACCCTAAACCCTAAACCCTGAACGCTCTGCGTATTCGCTGTTGCCATTCTCTACACTGCAACTGTGCTCACTAGTGCCTTCATCTGCACATTCTCCTTAACGGCGTTGCTCTGGTGCATATGACTGCGACACGTCGATCGAACATGGAACTGGCTACCGATCGCAGGGAGTTCAGCTCCTCAACGATGGAAACACTATCATGCAGCTTTGTCTCCTTCCTAGCGTTCCTGTCCTTCCTCGCCTTTCTTCTCTTCCTGGCCGCACTCCCCTCCCCCACCCTCACCACCTTTCCTCCCCCTTCCCCCTCTCCTCCTCCTTCCCCAGCTGCTCGGTCCTCCTATACGTTGCTTTCAAAAAACCCGTCCGGCCCCCCGCAGCCTCAACCCGCTGCCACCGCCAACCCCCTCCCCTCCTCACATGCCCTTGCCGAGATTGTAAGCCTGTCAGGGCCCAACCCGGCCCTCCCTCTCCCCCTCCCCGCACTGACTCTTCTCTTCTCCCTCCCAACGACAACGGGAGGTGCCCCCTCTGATGACGCTGCTTGTGGCAGCAGCAGAAAGGCCTCAGGGATAGCCACTCCCTCCTGCGGATTTATTGCCAGGGCTTTCACAGATTGAAGACCAAGGATGCAGTCTGATACAGGATTTCCTCCTCTCCTCTCTCTATCTCTCCCCTTTCCCCCTTCATTCTCTCTCTCTCTCTCTCTCTCTCTCTCTCTCTCTCTCTCTCTCTCTCTCTCTCTCTCTCTCTCTCTCTCTCTCTCTCTCCATAACGAAAAATGTTCTGTTCTGTCATTACATCATGAATGGGGAGAGCTTCACTCCACACTGTGTTATCCATGGGTGTTATTTCTCCTGGTGATCTGTCCTTTGCTTGGTCTAGAGTGGCATTCCTTTTTTTTTTTTTGCAAGGCTTTGTGGAGGCTTGAGGTATGGACTGGGCCCTGAACCGGCAACCCAGGCTATCAGCTCATGCACCACCCAGGCCCTCAGAGGAGGCCATGAAGTCGAACCGACAGACCCTTACGATATTCAGACGCCCCCAGTGAACCCCCCGCCGTACACTGTGTGCACCATGAGTGAGCCATCAGGTCACCCCATAGAACACCCATACATAGCCCACCCCCGACTCAGACAGACGGCCTACCAGTATGACGAGGACGATTCCCTGTAACAAGTACATGACAATCTGACAAGTACAGGACAATCCAGTACCCCCATACAACAGCTTACACAACCTGACGGACCGTTTCCCCCAAGGGGTAACCCGGCCCTAAGATGCAAATGCACGGGGGTCCAGTCAAAGGGGACCTTCCAAAAGCGGGCGCAATTCGAGCTATTAAGCCTTACTTACAGTATGTGCCACAAGCACTCGATCTGAGTGCGGCCAGTCTTGAACCAGCAGCCTGCATTTTATAATGCAGGCGCGCAAACTACTGGGCTCCGAACATTCGATGTCTGCAAATGGCTGTGTGTCGGTTAACACCTGCCAGTGTCCATGCGCAAGGGGGCGGGGTTTTGAGCCCACACCCTCAAACCACCATGCGCATTTCCAACCGGTGCTCTAACCACTGAGCTATCGGCCATTCCCAATAAAAGGGGTCTCTGAGGTTCACATTTAGGAGACAGGTTTTTGATATATCTTCTCCTTTGGTTTAGTGTGTTGGGGCAATAAATGGAAAATACCTTGAATTGTTCTTTCTGGAATTGAAATTCTAGGCTTGCCTACCTCTCTTCTTCTGTGTCTATACTTGTCGTGACCCTGTGTACCCTATCTGCTGACTTGGCTTTGGTGTGTAGTAGGATAGCTACTTCTGGTGAGTGGGGATGTGGAGAGGCCCGAGAGGGTGCCCAGATTGGCGCTTTCACCCATCTTAGCTTTTTCATTATCCCATCTCGAGTGCGCTGATGTTCTTGGGAATCAGTCAAGTGAGTTTCTTGCATACATAATGGGTCAGGTGGTGTCCTGCCAAACCAATAGGTTTCATACATAATGGGTCAGGTGGTGTCCTGCCAAACCAATAGGTTTCCTTTTTCAAGCCCAGGTTATTGCAGAGGTTCGATTTCTAGACATGTGAGGGGTGCCTTTGGCACTTGGCCATGCGGTATTCCTATGGAACTTCCCTTCCAACCTACCACTTTCATAGTTTCCCCCGGCGCACCTCTACTCCCACGGTCCTACCTTATCCACTAAGGACCATCACCTTACAGTCTATTACAGAATCAGTTTCCTTTCTGAAGTTGTCCCACTTCTGTTGATTGTTAAAGCACCAGTACATGGGCACCTGGGCCGCGGGCCTGACACCTCAAATTCTGGAGGCGCGAAATGAAAATGCGATCGCCGATTGAATTTATCAATGGCAGGCCCAGCGTTTGACGTTTCAGCCTCATTTTCTTGTGGCGACATGTTCCGGACTGGAAGGCTAGGGCCGTGTACTTGTGATTTAAGAAGAGTCTACAGGCCAGTCCGGCCTTGCCCCGTTGAGCTTGCCCCCTAGCCCTAGTGCCTGTAACTTCTATTCGGTCCAAGTCATGCTCTGAGATAATGAGGTGATAGTAGTCTGAGGTGATTAACACTGAGGTAGATAGTAGGAATGGGGGTACGCTGGGAGAATTGATTTGAGGATGGGTTGGGGTCTGGTCTCACAAATGGAACAATTGTCAGGACAACCGATGGCTGGCTGATGCAGCGACCACCATGTGTCTGAAACCTGGCCTCTACAACAACCTGAGCTTGAAAGAGTCAACATGCCAGTGACATTCCACAAAATGACTGAGGTCTGGCTCCCCTTGTGACGCCCAACCTCACGCCTGGCGCGACTTCCTGATCGGAGTGGTGGTGGGCCTGGAAGTGCGCAAAAAGGGGGTGTGCCAAGGAATTTAGGAAAATGGGGGTTGAGTCCCAGGTCAGAACTGAGATCTCCGGTGTCAAGTTTCAGGGATATGACGGCAAGTGGGGTAGGCGAAGGATGAGATTCCGTTTTAGGCCTCGGGGAACGGGGCGGTCACCTCCGTTGGTCCCGCCGTCTGGGGCAGATTCGTATTTTGTGTACCGCCGGGACGCTATGGCTGTCCCATTGGTGTAGCAACCATCGTCGGCAGGTTTCACAAATCTCAGAATTGGACGAGGCCGGCCTCAGCCGAAGGCTGTGCTCCTGTTGTTCAGCTTCTGAGCGGGTTCGCCGGATGAATCCCGATGTTCGGTAAGCGTGGTCTCGCAGACACTCGGAACACTGGGGTTGTGGCCAGTAGGGGGCGAGTGCCCGCCAAGGGGCAATTGCCAGACAATGGAAGGGCAACAAACGGTGATTATAGGGAGGGAACTTGGTTTCAAGGATAACAATGCCGGGCTCGGCGATGATGTGACACGTTTGTGGGCTGGGACAGTTGGGGAAGTGGGGAATACGTTCTAAGGCCCGCCTAATATCCCACTCGCAGATGCGTTCGGTTCCTGTTTGATTCGGAAATGCTGGGGACTCAATCCTTGATCGTGCAGAAAGGCATGTGCGCCCCAGTGTTCCCGGTACTCGCGATCCCTCAGACTTTCGCGGTCAGTGATCCGAAAGGGAATTTCAACATTCATACTGCGGGGTGGGATAGGAATCCGTACATTCGAAGTGCCCGGCCGACAACCGGATTGGGGGCAGATCATGTGGACACGCGTGTACGCGATGGCCTCCGTCAGCCGGGCGTACACGTGTGTGCACACAATCTTCCTTCGATCAGGCTGGAAATTTTACAACTTTTCGGTACTCGTGCATTGGCCCGTCAGATCGCCCTGGGCCAGGGGTGTCGCTGGTGGGCTCAGTGTGAAACAGGCATCTAATCAACCGGCATGCTCATCCATATTAGAGAAAATAGAAGGACAAGAAAACGACAAGCACTCATGCATCAAACACATCCGGTTAGCCTGAGAACATACATGGATCGAGTATAGGCAATTAATCAATCAAACTGGCAACCAAGTAGAAGAAGGAAGGGGCGGTGAGAGGACAAACTTAATCATCCATCAATTTACAAAAGAAAAAGGAAAGACCCGAGACAACCATGAGCAAAAAGATGGCTTGCGCCAGACACCAAAATTGCGCAGAAGAGTCGAAGAAAAAACACCATTCCAATACCTCCAGTTATCGTTCTCTCTCTCTCTCTCTCTCTCTCTCTCTCTCTCTCTCTCTCTCTCTCTCTCTCTCTCTCTCTCTCTCTCTCTCTCTCTCTCT
>BFEA01000499.1:341559-356801 GCA_003427395.1 Chara braunii | reverse complement strand
GATCGTCATCAACATAATGGATAATTAGTTGACATCCTCATCATCATTACATCTCTATGGGTGTTTAGTCATTACTATAGTGATTTTCACCATCTGTAGTATCACGATCATCAGCACTATTATCCTCATAGCTATCATCTGTTGTATCACGATCATCAATCTATCATCCTCACAGCTATTATCTGTAGGCGAAGTTGATCGCCACCACTATCTTTAGGCTATGTTTCACTCAAATAGTCGTCTATAACATTTACATCATCATCACTACCATCATCAATATTAATATCATCTGAAAACCTTTTAGTCCAAGGGTACCATTTTTGGCTACCCAATTGTCCAATAGTCATTAATATTAACATCCTGATTAGCTATATCTTGATTACCTACATCTATATTACCTATATCTTGATTACCTATATCCCGATTACCTACTTCTTGATTACTTACTTCTTGATTACTACTATTTGTAGTAGTAATTTCAGACATAACGTTTTCATGTTGGGATTGTTTAGTAATTTCACCACTAGGTTCTGTCGTGCCTGTTCCCCCTGATTGGGGTAAGGTGAATTTTCTTTATTTCGTTTTTTCATGAGTTTTTTTTCTAATTGGGAATTTTGAACATTGAATTTAGCAGACGCTTTAGTGGGGATAGGACTTCGGAGGTTATGGCTGGAACTTTGGTAGGCATGGGGTTTTTGAGACTCCAGGGTACAGACATACGGTAGTTACCCACAGCAGGTCTGAGATCCGTCTGGCCTAAGTTAGGGGGGAAGGATGGTAGGACTATCAGCTTGGGCTCCGCCTGACCTTGGGTAAGCTAGGGGAAGGAGAGATGGGGCTGGCCAGTTGTGGGTATAGACTACTAGTTAGCTGTCCCCTAAAAAATAACCCTGGGGTCTGTTATAGGGGAGCCTTATTCTACAGGGGTGTTGCATGGCGGGAGGCAGTAGCCCTATTGGGAGTAGGGCAGATTGGCGATTATCTGAGTCTGGGGCCGGGGTTGGAGAGTTGGTCGCCTTCAACCCCAGCGGGGGCAGACAGGGACAAGGGGTGGGCAAAGGCAGCCTCTAGGAGGGGATTGGTTGCCTTCGCGGATGAGGTGGAGGGAGGGGAGGGGATCTGTTCTATGTTGGGGCCGAGGGATTTCCCTCGGTGGAGGCAGCATGAGACAGGGTACACTGGGTATGGATTGGTTTGAGCTGTGACCAATGTAAGCGTATCCTTTTCATGATCTAATAAACTCAATGTGTCAAAAAAAATCTGATAATTTCGATATAGCTCAATACTTCAAAACCAGTCATCCGCTGCTTTACAATCTTGGCAGCACCTGAGCTTCTTCTTTATTCAGGATATAGGAATTCAGGGATGGTCGAACCTAGACTGATAACTGTTGAAGTTGCTTTGTTCTGTGCTCCTGGATTGCCGATGCCAGAACAACGCTGGCCGGAGCTGGGCCATAGCCCTGTAACCTGCAATTGGCAGGGGTGAGAGGCCTTGTAGAGAGATTTGGGGTTTGTCGAGGGAGGAAAGCAAGCCAATGGTGAACCAGGGGGGGCTACCTTGACAACTTATGGGGTGGGGTTAGTCTGGGTAGTGAGAAGAGATCAGCTATGGCAGTGGGGGGATAGGTTTGTCTTGTTCCTGAGTTGCAATATCCTGGTAAGGGAGGGCTTGGAGTAGTTCAAGATTAGGAGTCCAGCATGGCTGACTCAGCATGAATAGCTATATTCCTTTGTCATCATCACTGGTACCATTAGTATCATCAACATTAGATTTTCAAAGGTTTCTGATTTCATAAGTGCTTGAAGCACTCTAGTCTCAGGTTTTTCTCAGCCGAAGCCGGGTAATGGCCCCGGTGTTACAAACTGATGTATGTTCATATGGGACGCTGGGCCCGGTTCCCAGCACGTGTTGCTCCCCATGAATAGACTGAAACTTTTTAAGCTTAAAAAAAAAAAAAAAAAAAAAAAAAAAGGTCGGTGCTTGAAAAAAGGAATCAATGGAAGAACCAACACACCTCAATTATCGGAAGAACCCTCATAATCAATACTGTTGTTTTAGCTTCAATATGGTACAAATCAGGGCTCTGGTCCATTGGTTAAATGCACATGAAAGCTCTTCAAAGACAAATTTCAACATTTCTTTGGAGAAGTAACCATAAGCAAAAGAAAGTCATCCCAAGAGTGGCCTGGTTGTCACTAATTCAACCCAAAACTAGAGGAGGTTAGGGATACTAGACCCCTATTTTCAATCACAAGCCATTGGTTTGCAATGGTTAAAAAAATTAATCTTATTCACAGATAAGCAGTGACTGCCTTTGGTCCTAGAACAGATTAAGAGGCTGACCCCTGTAGCATCAGAGGAAATACATCCTCTAACTTGGTTGGAAGATAAATATTGGACCATACCAAGAGCCAAGACAGTGTCTAGTGAACAAGGTATAAGAGGGGCGGTGAGATCGGATCTGATGCTAGATAACCTTTGGACAATACTTATGAAAATTTGGCGTAAACTTCCCTTACCCAACAAACCATTTCCCTCAAGATCACGAATCTTAATGGATGTGTTTTCAATAGTTCAAAGTCACCATGGTCCTTGTAGGTGAAAAATGGGGGTTTAAAAAACAAGGACATTTGAGATTCAGAAACCAAGAATTGGAAAACGGTTGAGAAGTTGAGATTAACTCTATGCTATGCTCACCGACTGTCGCTTAATTTGGAACAAATTATCACCTCAATTCGTTAGCCTGGAAACGATCCTTGAGGGAAGGACCAAAGTTTGAGGAAGGAGATTGGGTAATGGGATTTGATGATCATAATGGACAGCTGAGGGGGGAACAGATTGTTCATCTTCTGCCTCAGGGACCCTTACTGAGTATTCACAAGATGGACAAAGATCACTTTTTGTCACTATGTCCTTTGGACACAGTAACCTTCTTTCCCTTCTCTCACATCTATCGTATTAGAGTGTTGTTCATTTCGGCAATCCAGGGTTGGAAAGCCTTTCACCCAGAAATGCCTATCCCAAAGTTACCTTTGGATCCGGTAGAATGGCGGTGGCAAACTAGTAAGAAAGGGAAACCGTGATCATTATAAACCTTAATAGTGAAAGCAACCTATAGACTGCTTAGACCAAACGTTGACATCATGGCAGTGGTTCAGGAGAGGTGGGCAAGGCATTTAAACATTGATATAAATCTGATCAAACATATTAAACTTTTCAAAAATATTAGACAACGCCCAGCTAAATTCTCTTCCTTACAATGGCAGATCATCCATCGATGTCTGCCCACCAATGATTGGATTGTTGATCACTCCACACTGGAGCAGCAAGGAGTAGCACTTCCTTGGTGTAAAACTTGTCTGTCCGTATTTCCAAGTAGAAAAGTGTGTGAAACTATAGAACATTTTTCCTGCAATGTCGAGGAGCTGTGCTAATTTGGAGGCGCTGGGATTGTGTCTGGAGAGAACTCACAGGGTTGGACTGGCCTTGGGAATGGATGACTATCCCTTTTGGGCATTGGGATCCCCTTTTGTTCACATCCACCAATTTTCAACTTAGTTTCTTTAAGATTGGACGCAAAGCTATTCTATGGTCCTTGCGGTATAAACGCTGTGTTCGTGAGAGAGAAGAGGTGACCCTAGGGGGTGTGGAATGGGGAGAGTACATAATACAGTTTGTCCAAACAGAACTAAGAGCCCATTGGAAGAGTACCAAGGAGAAATTGAATAAATTCACACAAAAAAAAGACATAAAACGGACAATTCAGAATTTCACAAAGGACTGGCTGGGGGAACCAATAGAGCGGTCCTTGGGGGAGGTAAAATGGCCAGGGGCAGAAGACACAGAGGGACCTCTCAAGAAGGATTTCCAACTGGTCTTCCGAAACTGGTTCACGTTTCCACCTAGAGCTGTTCTCAGGGACCCAATTTTCTTTCCAGATTCGTTTCCCCCCTCTGAGCTAGCCTTGGTAGATTTACAATGGCTTGGCCAAGGGGAAAGCTGAATTTTTTTTTTAAAGGGGGACAGAGTGGCTTGGAAGGATTGATAAATCTGGCAATCCTAGGAAGGATTGAAGAGGTTGTTTTGTTTCCCCTTACTTTAGAATTATTGAAGTAATACTCGGTCACCCCGGGTAGACTGTGAGGACCTCGACCTCAATCTTCTTATTGGAAATATCAGCCCTGGGCACTGGGTCCGTTTAAGAAAAAAAAAAAAAATCGTTTTTGGAGAAGGGGTCATGTAGAGGTTGAGGGAGCATTTTCCCCCATTCTCTGAGGGTGCCGCTCCAGGTGTTGCCAGCGGGCTTGGACATGAAACGACGGCACATTAGGGTTGCCCCTCCGCAGCATCGAGGCAAGGGGCTTCTAAGGGCCTATACATACTACCTACACATGGCTCACACAGGCACTGGTAGAGGAGGTAGTAGGAGCACCTCTCACTGGTATTCACTTCGCAGATGCTCCATGGTGGGGGACAGCGTCTGCTACGGGTCCACGCACTTTTTTTTTTTTTTTTTTTTGAAACTCCCTTCTGGATGTTAGAGGTGCTGATAGGAGCAGACACCTCTAACACCTTTGGGGGGACTCCATCTATTGGTGGGGATCATCATCTGCTGGAAAACGGGTCCAGCGTCCCATTTACAATACAAAATTGCGTCTATGAGATTGAAATTGCGACTGCAATGTGCAAGAAGGCCACGCCCATTACAAAACATACACACATAGCCTACAGGCACATACCTACAATACTTACACACACACATACATAACCATAGGGCTGGGAGGAGGTCACGACCAACTAATAATAGGCGTCTCGATGATAAGAGAGGGCGTGAGTTACTAGTCGGTCTACTCAGGGGCTAATAGGTGATTGCTTGAGCCTGGCGTCCGAAGTCCCCGTACGACGAGGCTTGTTCGACTGTGCTTCCACCAGGGCTGGGTCACTACCGTCTTCCCCCGAACACAACGCAACCTCATTTTGACCGTATCGGGCCGGAAACGTCCATAACATACGTTCATTTTCAGGGTGCGTTATGTTCGGGGGAAGACGGTAGCCCTGGTGCCTGTCACCTCTGTTCGGTCCAAGTTCCCTTCGATACTGGTAGGGTAACGGTTCTGAGTGCTGGTCACATTGAGGTAGGATAGTAGGATAGGGGGTGCGCTAGGAGTATTGACGCGAGGATGGGATGGGAGGTAGCCTCGTCTCTTCAGGCCAACCATTGGGGACAGCTTCCGGCGATCAATGTGAGCCTAGTAACTGGCCTCTACAACACCCTGGAAAAAAAAAAAGGAGGGCGAGGGGTGCCAGACTGCCTCTGGGTCTGCGAGATGCCATCCGGTGGAGAGATGCTGCTGGGCCAAAAGTATTCACGGTTGTTGCTCTCCAGTGGTGAGTGCCCTGATCGGCCATTTCCCTAGGTCCTGGAGTACACGATTTTGAGTATTAGGGTCCAGGATCCCCAGTCCTCCATCTTTGCGTTTTTCTGTAATTATCTTCGGCCGGCTTTTTTTTTTTGAAATCTTCGTCCAGCTAACCCTACTAGGTGTGGAGTTGGCTTCTGAGTGACCTTTCCACAACAAGTGACTTTGCAGTCTTCTGACGCCAGTTGGAGTGGGGGTGTCTGAGTCTCTTTCTGAATTGTGCACATGTTTCTGTTTCTCAAAAAAGAGGTGAGTGGGAGAAGAAGATGGTGGGATATCAAGCGTCCTACTTGTGAGGGGGCTAGCTCGTAGGATGGAAATAGGGTATAGCAGCGGCGGAGATGGTGGCTCTGCTGTAGTAAGTCTTGCCGGAGTGAGGTAAAGAGGATTGACGGGGGGGTTTTGAGTCATTTTCTGATTTTTTCATATTTCTGAATTTTGTCGCAGTAACTCTCTAAGTGGCTCAAGTTTTTCTTGGTCAAAGCCAGGTAATGTCTCAAATTTTCAAAATTCTATGTAAATTTCCATATGGGACGCTGGGCCCGGTTCCCAGCACGTGCTGCTCCCCACGAATAGATTGAAGCTTTGTTCCCAAAAAAAAAAAAAAAAAAAAAAAAAAAAGGGTAGCAGAATCAGAGGAGAGTGGCCGTATGGACAGAACATCCCAGATTTCGGAGCTGATGGTGTTGGTCATCATTGTTCTTCCCATAGCGAAAGAAAGTGGGTCTTTGGCCGGGTAGAACATGCATCCCTTACCCTGTTTTCCACCAGGGTGGCTTGGGTATCTGTGGGGGATCTTTCTTCTTCTCCTTTTGTTGCTGTCATCAAGCTGGAGTGTGGAATGGTTGCATCAGCTGAGTAGACTTTTCTGGTAGAGCCAGCCTTGGAATAAATAGGGGATCTGTAGCATGACTGATGCGGATGGATAGCGGAATGGATAGCTACTAGATGGTTTGATGAACTTTCATGTATAGAATAAGAAGGGGAGCTATTCAGGTGTTTTCGATGAGGTGGCACGCGTCGTCGAGAAGATTACTAAATCCTCGAAGTTGATATGGGTTGAAGATATTGGGTCGGGGTGAAGATATCTCTTCACCTTGAAGTGGGTTTTATTGGGGAGGGGCATATATTAGGAAACATTATCTGATATGAAATCACAAATATATCTATGATTAGATTAGGTTGTAATAAGCCAGATAAGCAACCAGAAAAAAAAAAAAAAAAAAAAAAAAAAAAAAAAAAAAAAAAAAAAACCGGTGCATAGCGTCCAACAACGTTTGCTGTTGCCAGCAGGGGCAAGGTCCCACTACCCTCGTCACCCGAATATAACGCCGGGCGTTATATTCAACTCACCCTAAAAATATGAGATTTTCGTTTTTACTCACTTTTTCTTTCAAATAGAACGGCCCTTCAAAAAGAACGAACGCCCGAGCGTAATATTCGAATAGAACGCCCGGGCTTTATATTCGAATACAATGCCCGGGTGCTATATTTGAACGTTCCATGGGCCGAGTGCCTTGAAGAGGTAGTATACATGGGTTTTAAATGGTGGGGAAGGGGGTATACATGGGTTTTGAAGAGGGTTGAATGGGGGGTATATTTCGGCTTGAGTTTTTGTTTTTATTTTTTATTTCCGAGTTTATAGGAATTCTGAAGTGGCCCTCAGCCAAAAGTTGGTCGCATGAGAAGAAGAAGAAGAAGAAAATAACAAAAAGGGAAAAAGGAGAATAGACGTGCGGGAGGGCCTCGCGCTCGCCGACCGATGCGCTATGCGCTATGGAATTAGCGCAACTTTTGCGTTAACTCCCGGAATGATCCCAGAGCCTGTGGTACGGTGCTCCATACTATCACGCGAAGGAACCTTCCGGGTTAACCCTAAAACGTTGCGGCAATTACAGGTAGCATAGCGACGCGGGCATGGTGACTGAGGTGTGCGAGAGAGACGGTGGTGGTAGAAGATGATGATGAGACCGTCTGCCCTACTAGTGGTGCTAGATTGAAGATCTTTGGGAAGCCCGTTGCAACTCAAGTCCTTGAGTGGATTGAGGAACGGCTGCGTTCATGCAACGAGCTACACTAGTAACTCCTATTTCAACTATTTTGCCGTGAATATCTCGAAGGATCCAAGAACTTGAAGACCAGAGGAGCGTCCCCCCCTGGGGAAGGACCTTGGGGTGGGCTCCTCTCACGGGCTATCGATGCTGCTGCTACTGAAGAAACTATCAGGGACTTGGCGCTGACATCAAGGCACTCGACAGGAGTTTGCGATAAGGAGCTCAGGACGTCGCTTTCGCTCACGTATAAGGCGCATGTTCATCGGCCTTAAGGCGGGAGGTATAACTCTGTCACGATTCGTCTGGTGCTACTCTCCTCTGACTAATTGTGGTTGGATTCCAACCTTGTCAATGGGCATAGTCTATACAAGCTGTGTGTATGCTTGGTTATCGTTGTAGAAGGCAACAGTTACTTACCGCCCCAAGGCTCCAATTGCCTGTTTTTCGATTTAGATTGAGAATAGTCCAAACTGCATGGCGTTGGGTCGGCAGCTGCTTAGGTGTGGTGAGCACTGTGTAGATTCTGGCCTTCTCGAGTTCGGTAATTTCGAAAATAGAATTGGGTCAAGATCCATGGTGTAAGTGGATGACAGTCAGACACTAGGGATGGCAATTAGTAACGTTGAAACACCATCGGCTGAGTCGGATAAGGTCAGGACCGTGAAAATTATCGAGGAATGTTATAGATCCGGGGTTTTGCCGACAGGACTCATCCCAGATGATCAAAGTCGGGTCGAGAGATGGGACGACTGTGTGAGGATCAAAGTGGATTCATCCTTCTTCGATGCACAAAAGGATTGGCTATCGAAACACGCCATTACTATATTCTTTGGGGAAAAGAGTGATTCGCTGCCAGTCAAAATAAAGAAGAGTCTGGTTCGCATGTACGAGGATAAGTGGATTGGTCAATCGATGCTGGGTCCGGAGCCCAAGCGAGGACTATTTCACAATGAGGGACGCAACCTGGTCACATATGTCCCAAGCACGGACGCGGTGGCAGCTTGGCTCCATCAGAAACAAAAGGATGAAATCAGTTTGGATGGAGTCAAGTATACTCTTTACTTTAGACCGTGGATGTCTGAGATGGAATTGCAGGAATGGAGAGAAACAATGCGATATAATTTTTTTCTGGATTAGGGTTCTGCAGATTCCGATAGGAGCAATGCCGCTAGTGTACGATGCGGTCAAATTGGCCTTCGGACGGATCCTCAAAGTGGGCCCAACTTCAGCAAGCCCTAAAAAACCTGAACTCTTTAATATTCGCTTTGACATGGAACCTGCAGCAGAGGAACGATTTACTCCGTACATTGCGATTGATTTTCCGGACGATCTGGGCTCAATTGACTTAGAAGTAATAAACCAATACACCGAATGGTGTAGTACATGTCGGGGGTACTATCACACTGAAGGCGATCCTGATTGTCCGGCAAAAAGAAGAAGAAATCAACCCTGGCAATTTAATGGGCACAAGCAGTCGAATTACGGAACCCCAGGGCCTCCCCCCCCCCTCAACCTTCTCAAGGAAACAGGGGCGGGGGGGAGGGAAAGGGCGGGTAATCCCGACCCCGACCCATAATCCTCCTCTCACAGGGAAGATACTAAACACACAGGTACAAGGTGCGAATGGGGTTGTAGGCTTGCAGCGGCAACAACAAACGCAGCCACAATTGCAGTCGAGCCAGCAGCCCTCCGCAAGCACTGGCCAACAGGGAGCACGGGCTCGGGCGCTTAATTCCGGGGTGGCAAACAACACTCACCCACAGACTCAAGTTCACCAGACTGGGGCGGCTCCTCCACCATCAGTGGGGACCTCGGCACGAGGAATAGGAACACTTCAGAATCTCCAGACCCGAACTAATCCACTTGGGGGTTTTTACTCGTTGCCCCCTCAGTTGTTTACCACTGTCCATGACAACCCTGCCTTCTCTCCAGCTCCAGGCCTCTGCAGTGTTCAGACAGAGAAGATCACCACAATTCCCTTAAACATCAACCAAAATGGGTTGGACACCTCGGCTCCGACAGACACTCTGTTGATTACAGCTGGCTTGGGGGAGGACCGTAGTACCAACATGGAAGAGGGGGACATACCTCCTCCACATCAGAATGCTTCACGACCCGCCCCACTTGTGGACCCCTTATTGTTAGTTCCTTTGAGATCGGAAGATTCGCAACCAGAGGCGGGGAACCTGCAGAACCAAGTGGGCGATGGCAAGACATGTGAGACACCAGTGAAGAAGTCCCGTACGGGACCAGGATCCTCGGTGCGCTCTCCAAGGTCTCCTGGTCCGGGGAAACTGGCTTCGGAGATGGTTGTGGATGGCAATAATGCAGACAAGGGGTCGAGAAAGACCCTAACTAAGAGCAAACCTAAGGTAGCTCGATCCCTTTCCTCTGCTATGCCAATAACAACAGCATCTCGGGGGGAGAAATCCAAAACAGAAGATTATCTGATTCCATCGATTTGCGTTCCCTCAGCGAATGGCCCCATGGTTTTGTCTTTCTCACCATCGGACGGTATATTAGATATGGCTGCAGTGAGGGTCGAAGGACAACCCTCAGAACTGGACATTTTGGCGCACAGCGTAAGATATTAAAAGGGGTTTGTTATGCTCGTGTTCTCCCTGAACCCAAAGTAAGCCGGTACATGTTTGACTGGGTTTCTGGAAGGCGCTCCTTCAAAACCTGTGTTTATTTTGCGTTCTTGAACATTCAGGTAACAAAAAAGATAGGGGGAAAGCTAAAAGTGCTTAACCCCTATTGGATTCCGCTGGAGCAGTTTACTAGATCAGTTAATTCGATGTTGAAAAAAATCTATTATCGAAAGGGATTTCGGGGCAAATCATTGCAGATTGGTTGAAACATGCTGATCTGAAAGATCACATCTTATCCCCCCAGTTTTCAGCTGTGATGACAAGCCCTTGGGTTTTGACTCAGCTGGAAACTGGGGAGGACGAGAACGACAAACGCAGGAAGCTTCCTGCGGGATCCCAGCGCCATATCCAAACTGCGGGCGGAGGAATCGGACAGACCAATGGTCTTGCCGTACCGCCTGAGGGTCGTTAGTTGGAATGTGAGAGGCCTAAATGACAGAAGTAGGAGATTGAGGTTTTCCTCTTGGGCCCATTCTCAGTCTGCCCACATCATATGCTTACAAGAAACCAAGTTGTCCGCTCTGCGGATTGCAGAATTAGGCAATTGGTGGCCAGACCGAGGTCTGTTTGCCCTTACCGAAGGCACCAGAGGTGGGGTTGCAGTCCTACTTCATAAAGACCTTGATGTTGAGATTATAGATAGCTTCGCAGACATCCATAGCAGATTCGCGTGGGCTAAAATTGTGGTTGGAAAGGAGGATTGGGGAACAATGTCTATTTATGCTCCTGTAGACTACTCAGAACGCTGTAATTTTTTTGCAGATTTACCTAGTCAACTCCCGGATACAGAGAATCTTCTGATAGCGGGAGATTGGAATACAATCATCACTCTTGGCTTGGACTCCCCACGCCTGGATCGTGTCCGAAACGATACTAGGATTCTAATGGAGTTTATGGAAACACAAACATCGACAGATGCCTTTAGGGAGATGAATCCGGATTCACCAGGTCACTCATGGTTTGCTCCGCAACCAGAGAGGCACACCCCACCGCCGAGCCGCAGATTGGATTATATTCTAGTCCGTGGCACACCATGGGATCGATGTATGTGGTCTGACCTGCAAGTGTCTGATCAGTCTGACCACTATCCCATCCTGTTGGACGTGATCTCAGGAGAGCAAGTACAAAGATTCAAAGGGACCTTCAGATTAAATGTTTCCCATTTAAAAGATGAAGGTATCCTCACATGGATCAAGGACCAAGTGAAGAAATGGGATGGGGYCAAGCCGCTTTTTCAAGATTTCGAAGACTGGGTAGATACGGGGTACGRCATTCTGCAGTCTGCATTGGATGTTTTCTCGCGGATTAAGGCAGGACAGCGTAACCAAAAGGAAGAGGAACTAAAGGAAAAAATAAGAGACGCAGAAACCAGACTTGGCCGAGACCCCTATGGGGATCTGTACAGGGCAAAAATTAGGAAGGAGCTGCTAGTCCAGTTGGAAGAAACAAAAGTACAACGACATGCACAATGGCTTGACTGGCTAAAGATTCGGGGTATCAAAGGACAAGATAGAATGACGAAGGCTACCTTTCGCTCGTTACTAATGCAGGGTACCAAACCTCTCTTCAGAGAACTCTRTCATCCCTTCTCCCCGRATACCCCACCRGCAGTTACCACCCCGGTTATGTGCTCATAWGCGGCTGAATAMTTCTCCGACATCTTGACCTCAATAAGGCCTGCTGATACCTTTGATTCAGACTTGTCGATRTCCTCCTCCTTTTGGGACCSRACAACGGYGAGTTTGTCCAATCATGGGAAGCTGGACCTGGACAGACCATTTACTAATGAAGAATTGCACCAAGCAGCGAAACAAATGGCTCCCGGTAAATGCCCAGGGCCTGATGGTCTTCCGGTCGAACTGTTTCTAGCCACATGGGAGGAACTTGGGCCAGTAGTAACCGAAACCAGCAACTATGCAGTAAACGAGGGTAGGCTTCCAAAARGCCTGTTAAAAGGCGTCATTTCGCTTCTCTATAAGAAAGGTGACAGCCTATAAAATCCTTGCTAAAGCTTTAGCAATTAGATTAGCACGCTACTTACCTACTTTGATTGGTCCAAAACAAGGGGCCTTTGTAAAAGGTAAGTCGATATTCGAAAATATCTTAGCAACGATACAGGCATTGGAGGTGATCAGTATGGAGAAAAGAGAAGTAGCCGTCCTCCTATTAGACATGGAGAAGGCCTACGATAAAGTAGGCTGGGCCTTTGTTGCTACAACATTGTCACACATGGGCTTTGGATCGGTATTTTGTAAGTTAGTTAAAGCCATGTATTCGCGAGCCACGGCGGTGGTTAACGTGAATGGACATCTCTCCGGGGCACTTAATTTAACTCGGTCCCTCCGGCAAGGATGTCCTCTGGCGCCCTTGCTCTTTGTCTTACAACTTGAAGTCTTGCTGGATAATATTCGGTTTAATGAATCAATACGAGGTCTGAGTATTTCCCCCTCCTTTGAATGGAAGCGGGGGGCCATCGCGGATGACATTACAATAGCTTGTGAGAACTCAGTGGAATCGGCAGGCGAGTTGAGAGCAGTCTTGGATAATTATTGTACCCTCTCAGAAGCGTCTATTAACTGGGACAAATCCGTAGTCATCCTTCCAGAACCGTTCACCTTTGTGGAAGATTGGGGCATGAAGTCCCTGTCTGCAGGGGCTTCGGAAAGACTGCTTGGAGTCCAAGTAGCAACGTTCAAATGTGCAAACATTCAGGACAATCTGCTGGAAAAGAAGGTGGGGGAAAAGATTCGCAAATGGGCAAAAGGTAAATTCTTATCCCTATTCGGTCGTGCTTTGGTTCTGTCAGCTGCAGCATTTTCTACTTTGTGGTTTGTGCTTGCTGTTCATCTATTGGGGGACACAGCATACGCCACTATTAGAAGATGTGCAGCAAAATTCCTTTGGAAACCTGAAGCTACTGAGGATCAGGGTTTTGTATCTAAGGTTGCCTGGGAAACAGTAGCAACCCCTAAGAAACAGGGAGGCCTGGGCCTGTTGGACCCAGAACAACAGAACCTGGCACTACTCGCCAAATGGCCAGTGTTAGCCATTAACGCACATAGTCCGAGGGCCTGGATACTATTGGCAGAATATCTATTGGGATCTGAATGGGGATTTTGTGATCATTCGGATATTTGGTCCTGCATCTACCTGCCATCCTTTATCCAACGGAAGCCTAAGTCTACGGTGTGGCGTCATATTTTTCATGCTTGGAATAAGCTTCGCCCAACAACCTTTAGAGAACCTACTACTCGGCTGGAAATTTTGAACCAACCAATTTTTGACAACCCTCGTATCACCCATCCCGATGGGACCACCTTTTCAGCGGCAGATTCCCCGGGCAGTTTCGGTAAAGCTTGGGTGGTTAGAGGAGTAATGCAGTTAAAAGACCTGTGGGATGCCTCTATGCAGGATTGGATCTGACAGGAGGCGCTTCGCAGGAAACTCCCCAGACTGCACAGAGTAGAAACCAATTACGATGCATTAAAGAGAGCCATTCCTGCGGCATGGAGTGCAAGCCTTCATCCAACACGACATCCAGCCATTGACACATGGTTTGCCTCCCCAACGAGCTCTACAGAGTTCTGGCGAGTAAGAGGATCTGGCACTCCAGCTGGCACCAAGGTTCAGATCTGGGCCCGGCAAGCTGATTCGAAAACAGATGACTTGCTAGAACTAAAAGGGGAGGACCTTGTCAACTTGGAGGAAGACTTAACGGAAGTCAGGGTTTGGGTTACCACCCAGAAAACCGGCAAGGAGATCTGCAGTGGAGGCCAGCCTGCTGCTAGTTTTAAAGTGGAACCCCTTCTGTTTGGATGGGAAGGCGTAGGAAAGACCGGGGAATTTACTCCAATGAGTCACTACAACACTAAGATYGGTAGAGAAATCCAACTCAAAAAGGGTACTAAACCCCCGYTGACGGTAGCAATTCAAAGGTGGAAAGACTTCCCCGCGGACCCTGTAACAGAAGAGAAGCTATTGAGCTTTTGGAGACAAATTCAAMAGTTACCAGATCAAAAGGCAGSCAGCCTCTTGTGGCTCCAATCAATGCTGTCGATACCTTCAGCAGTCTGGCTTTCTACTAAAGGTATGGATATTGCTTCAACTTGYCCTCGCTGTAATTGGGCCTGGGAAACTACCTCCCATTTGTGGATTGATTGCCCAGAATCACTCCTGATCTGGCAATGGTGGAGGAAGCACTGGTCAAATTGGAAGGGATCCAGTATTACYTGGTCGRACTCCTGGATCCGCTCTGGATGTAGTAACCTAGTAATGACATACGACTCAGGGTGGGSCTATATAGCACAGGTATGTAGAGGAGTCATTATGAGAGTTATCTGGCAAGCACGAAAYCAAAAGYTGTTCAATGGCAAGGTTTCTCACTCGGATGAGCTGAAAGGGGCAATCAAGTCGCAGTTAAGGCTTATCATTCTGGCAGATTCACAAAGAAAAGGTCATTTTTGGTTCCTTCGTACGTGGGCTGACAATGGACAGTTGGCTACTATTTCTTCGGAAGGGCAGGTAAAGATTTGTTCGTGGTTACTTCCGCAGCCTAGGAGGCGTATTGACTATAGGAAGGAATAGAAGCAGTCACGCGTTAGCCATGAGTCTGCGTTTGTGGCAGAGCCTCTCTTACTGAATTAGCCCTGCCGGTTTAGGCAGTTTGGATTTATCAGTAAGGTACTGGAGTATTGAAGAGATAATGGTTTTAGTAGGATTTAAGGAAGTCGCTGATAGACTTTTGAGAAGTGCTGCCGCTTTAGGCAGACTGGAGTAATTGGATAGAATTTTGAGTAAAAAGGGGAAACTGGGTAGCAGTGTTTTAGTCTGTTGGTCTGCTAGACCAAAGAAAGCTGAAGTAGATAGGAGCTCAGACGTGGGGTTTCTAGATCTGAGTCACATCTGCTACCTTTTGGTTTGGAAGAAGAGATCAGATAATCTGCTTTGCAGAAGCCTTTGCTCTTTTTTKATTTTTGGAGTACTGTAGAGGAGGGAYACTGGACCCGGTTTCCAGAAGCCCACAGCTGGGTAATGGCCCGAGCATGTCAATGTACCGGGTTGTATTGTTGAGGTGTATTCCCGGGCCTCTGTCTGTCTCTCTTATGGAATGAATT
>BFEA01000499.1:304038-316184 GCA_003427395.1 Chara braunii | reverse complement strand
GGGGTCGGGGAAGTCGTCGCTAGGCCTCAGGGGGATAACTGAGTCAATCTTGGTCCAATCATGGAAAAGGAGCCGGTAGTCCCTCACTAAAACCCTCTCTCCCTGACCCTCCCCAGGCTCGCATCGGCCCCCTTTCCATTCTACTTCCCCTATCCTCCCCCCTTGTTCCCCCCCAAGCCAGCTCAGACTGAAGTCCCTGATTTTTTGTTGGATCTCTTTTGGTAACTGGAGTATCTGGAGCTGCTTCCTAATTTGTTCCCAACGTTCTCTTATTTCAGTTTGGATCTGTTGTTGAATGCTTTCTGTGAGTTCGGGTCCTTCCAACCGTGCTCTTTCCATTTCGTATGTGCAGCGCCGTTGCCATAGAGCCCAGAGCACCGCTCTGCGGCCAATCTTGAGCATATTGGATGTGAATGTCAGCCCAGGATGTGAGGGACAGGAACAGGGAGGATCTCCCTCCCATTGACACTTCACCGTGTGTTGCCCCTGCGGGCGCGGTCAGGCCCAGCCCCCAGCTCCCTTCCTTTTTTCTTACGGCCAAAAACACGACCCCCTTTGTCGAGGGGGGTCCATCGGTTGGTGTTTTGTCGAGGAGGTGGGAGACTTTTTGTCTCTTACTGGTAAGTTCATCTTCGGGGGGCTTGGGGGGAGGGTGGGGGGCCTGGCTTTGAGGGTTGTGGGGGGGGCCCGCGGTCCATGCGGGTAGTGCTAAGCAAAGGCCCTCCGGACGCCCACCCTCAACAAGAAAGCAGTTCGTCTGAACTGACCCTTCAGACTGTCGCAGACTGGCTGATGGACAGCTTACATGCGAGATATACACAGGGCAACGACGATTTATGGGATGGGGTGTATAGGGCGTTAATCCCCATGCTGCACAGCAGCGACAGCCTCCAGCAAGCCTTGCTGCAGGGCCTCCCCGAGGGGGCAGACTGGCAGAATATCTGCCAAAAATTGCTTCACATTGTGCTCGATCGGTTTCACCCACCATCCACAGAACAGGAAAAAAGGGCCGACAACGGGGCAGAGGGGGCGAGAGACGAAGGGATCACCTTACAATTGAACGGAGCCTCGTCCGGGGGGGCAAACGAGATTCACAAAGAGATCACAAAGCCGGACAAGAGCCCAACTTCTTCTGAGGGGCGGGAGAAAAACGCACCAGACCCAAAACCGTGCCCCGCCCCGCCGGCCCCCAAAGGGATCACAAAGCTGGACAAGAGCCCAACCTCTTCTGAGGGGCGGGAGAAAAAGGCACCAGACCCGAAACCATGCCCCGCCCCGCAGCCACAGAACAAACACCTGAGCAAGCCACCAACAACAACCTGCAAACCAAAAAATTGGACCTCGGACCGGCACCATCACAATATCTGTCAGCCGGAGACCGACTAGTGGACCGATCCACATGTGGGGCGCATCAGAGGGAGTGGAGGCCAAGAGCCATGGATACAGATCACCCGTCGGCACAGGCTGAGGCACAGGGGGACCATGGTGCTACCAAAACGGAGGGCGGGGGGGAGAGGGATTGCTTCAAAGTCTGATTCGCGGAGGGATGGGCCTTTTCTGAGGATCCGCCACCAGGCCAGGGGAATCCGTTCGATCAAGGTGTCCAGGGCCGCCTCCGGGCGATGACAGTAACGTAGTCTTTTTCTTAACTCCTCCGGTGAAATCCAGTTGCTTTGTTCTTCGTCCCAGATGTCCCGGATCCTGATTACCCCTCATCGAACCCAACCGCGCCACGGAGAGTCCATGCTATGAAGGGTTTGCCCTCGTGAGTCTGTTATCCATCAGTTCCCGAACAGTGGTTGCCGTGCCACCTCCTCCCACCTTTCTGGTGGAGTTTTGTCTGGTAGGGGCAGGCTCCGCCAAGTTTTTAGGAGGTCTGGCCAGAACGGGTCGTTCCGTAGGTCCTCCCTTGCTGCTTGTCTGGGGGAAGCCTGGGAAGGCTGGCCATGTGGTCGTTGCACGCCTCTTCGCGGGATGGGCCATCCCCGGTTTTCAAGCCATGTCAACGGGTCGATCCCCGCCGCTGTTTGTGACGCTAGACGGGAGATTTGTTCCAGTGCGAGACCCTTCCACGGAGTGTCTTGATTGAACAGTAGACGCTTGAGCCACTGCAGTGCCATTGCCTTTGTTTGCAGCGCAGGGTCAATAATGCCCAAGCCCCCTTTTTCTTTGGGTTGGATTATGGCCTGCCACGCTACTCTGCTGATTACGTTTGGCTGCTTATGGTCTCCCCTCCATAGGAAGGCGGCTATCTGTTTCGTCATCGGGCGCAGGGCATTCTTGTCCAAAGCCCAGATAGCAGATTTGTACCACAAGGAGGCGAGGATCACGTTATTGATTAATAGGGAGTGCCCAATCAGCGAGGTATGTTTATTTTTCCAAAGTGACATTTTTGCCTGGGGGGGGGCAAAGATCCATTCATCATTTGTAGTCGGTCTTCCCACTGCTGACATGAGCACCCCTAGTACTCTGATCGGGGTTTCCTGGGGGAGCCATTTGACTCTGGGTTCTTCCGGGGGTCTCATCCCTTGGTGGTGAATCCACCAGCCTTGGGTTTTGTTACCCCAGTTGACCCTCATATCGGCCAGTCTACAAAAGCGGTCCATCATGCGTTGGACTTCAACCATCGATTCTTGGGAAGCTTCGACCATTAGTGTAAGATCGTCGGCGAAGAGCGAGCAGACTGGAATCGCCTCCCGTGGTATGGAGGACACTTGTATTCTACGGATGTTCTTGTGTTTTCTTAAGTTGGCTGCGAGTGCCTCCATAACAATGACGAAGAGGTATGGGGCTAGGGGATCACCCTGGCGGACGGACCGATGGAGGCCAATGGGAGGGGCCAGGTTACCGTTGACCATGACTCTTGTTGTCGCGTTTGTGTGAAGGATCCGCACCCAACGCCTGAAGACCGATCCGAAGTTAAGTTTTTCCAGGCATTGATCGAGGAATGACCAGTCCACATGGTCGTATGCCTTCTCAAAGTCGATGAAGATGATTGCCGCATTATTCCGTGACTGCCTTGTTAGCTTGATTACTTCATTGACCAGGACGACGTTGTCCTGGATGTTCCTTCCTTGGATAAAGCCAGTCTGGTCAGGGTGTATGATGACGGGCATGACTGACAACATTCGATTGGTCAGGGCCTTGGCCATTAATTTGTATACGACCRTTAACAGRGTGATAGGTCTRTAGTTCCGAATGTTAGTCCTTGCTCCCTGCTTGTATAAGAGTGTCAGTATGCCCTGRCTCACTATTTCTCCTGTCTGCCCCGTTGCCCAGACCGCCCGGTAAAAGTCCATGAGATCTTGTGAGATGACTGGCCACATGGTCGCCCAGAATTCCTTAGGCAGCCCATCTATTCCTGGTGTCTTGTCTTCCTCCATCTGTTGTAGGGCTGTCCATATTTATTCTTTGGACAGGGGTTCTTCCAGTATGTCTCGTTGTTGTGCGTGTAAGGCCTTGTCCAGTGGGAGCAGGAATTCCCCTATTTCTTTGATTCGTTGATTGTTTGGGATATTACCGCATTCTTACGTGAAGAGATCCTGGTAGAAGTCGCGCTATTCGGGTGCAGGTTGCCGTAGATGTATGCAATGGGCCTTGGTGGCTTTTGGGGTCCTCCAGGGCCTCAATTACTATTCGTCCTGCCTTAGCTCTTGCCATCGCAAAAAAACGCGCGTCCATAGCCCCCTCTGTGTTGTGTCTAAAGAGTTTGCCCCGGATTCTAGCACCCTGCCAGCAATGTTCCATGTGTCCTAACAGGCGGGTTTCCAAGGTGTGGATGCTGTTGGTGATCTCGGCTTGCTGTGTTGTGTTTGTTGCAGCCTCCTCTTGATGTTGCAATTGTTGTAATTCGTGTAAGAGATTTGCATCCTCGGCATGGCGTTGGCCGGCGAGGAGTTTTGAGTAATCATTGCACTTGCTACCTAGAAATGCCAGGCCGTTATTGAACCATACGATGTCATCGTTGATTTGGTCTCTCTGGTCTTGCCAGAAGGACCATACATCTTTAAGGTAGACTTTGAATCGGTCGATCGTCAATAGGGAGGTGTTTAGTTTATAGAATCTCCTCCCTTGGTCTGGTTTCTTTCGGAACGAAAAGATGGCGACACACATTGCGTGGTCCAGGCCCGGGTAAGGGCTGCGTGGGAAGATGTCTGCAATTTGGAGGGCGCCGTGAATTTCGTCTGAGGTTAGAATGAGGTCTATCCGAGATCTCGTCGATTTTTCTGTGTCATTCTTTCGGAAACATGAGAAGCGACGATCGGTTGGGAACTGTCTCCTGAAGGTGTCAAAGAGATTGAGGGACTGGGCAAGTTCCGCAATGCTCCTTTCGTCATTTTGTATATAAGCTGGTCAGGGAGAAGGAAGTGTCCATCTGTCCAATGTTCGATCGGGGGCCGCATTGAAGTCCCCCACGAGKATGAYCGGGATACCYGGTGGAAGTTYGTCTTTCAGGGACTCCAAGAAGCGCTGTCGATGTGAGGGATCGTTTGGGGCGTATATATTCAGTATGCATACCACTTCTAATTCTAGCATGGCCAGCAGGTAAACCCATCTGTCGTCCTCTTGATCCGCCGCCCAGTTAAGCATTTCAACCCGTGTATTGGGGGGGAGCCAGATGACGACTTCTGCGCTCCCCGGCCAGGGGGCGTGGGCCCTGAAGGCTTGGTGGGGCCAAAGCCCTTTGTGTATGTGGTTGTGATCCGGATTGTCCAAGAGGTGGGTTTCCTGCAAGCACACCACATCCGGCCATTGTCTGCCTTCCACCCCTTGGAGCTGATCGAAGATTGCCTGTCTTTTGGAGTGGTTAGCGGAAACAAGGCCGTTGACGTTCAACGAGCGCAGGTCGAGGTCGGCCTGTCGTTTGCAGGCCTTCCACCCCCTACCCCTGTCGTACAGTGCATCCACAGGATTCATCAGCTGGTTGGGTTACGTTTCAAATGGGGAGCCACTTTTTGAAATGGGGAGTCACTTCCCTGTGTCCAAGGGTCCACCTTTTTGCAGGGTGCCGCTCTGCAGCAGGTTCGCTAAGAAGGAACAGATATCCGCAGTTACCCACAAATCTCCTGCTTTGATTTTTAGCAGTTGGAGGTTCCTAAGGGCATCCTGGTTGAACCACCGTAGGCTCTCTGCGGGTGTGAGCGTGTATTGCAGGTAGATATCCTTGGTTGTCAACCTATGTTGGCCATATGACATGACAAGGGCCGCAGAGGCTCCCTCTGGAAGCTGATCCTGTACCAGCTGCAGTATGTCAGCCTTTCGTAATGTCAGGCCTAGTCATTTGGCGGACAGGTGGTCCAGCATACGTCACCTCGGCCTTCCCAGACCCATCCTTTCATGTGGCCCTTTGGGTCCCGGTCCTCCAGGAACACCCACCCCTCGTGGCCCGGGTCGACGGTGTGCCACCTGTTGGGTCTGTGCTGGTCCCGTTGGAGGCGTCCTGCCGTTGATCGTTTCTTATTAGGGTGTTGCGGGCAGGCCGACTCCGTGCACAGGTGTCCGTATGCCCGGCATTTGAAACACCAGGGCTTGAACTTGTGCGTTGTGTGGATCTGATATGTCTTCCCTCCCATCCTATAAGGGATGATGTCGTCGATCGAGAACGGTTGGTCTTTCGGGATATCTAGCGCTAGCATCATGTAATCATCCCTCTTTGCCACATAGGAGGGGAGGGGGTCAATAAAGTCAACGATGTTGTACACTTGTCCGAAATCACAGACGAAGGCCGCCTGCACCTCGATCGGGATGTGCCTTAGTTCCACCCAGAAATAGTCCTTCATGAGTTGTTCGCGTTTTTCCTCCGGGGTTAGTTTCTTGGGTTGCCATGGGTATATCCGCACCTCCGATCTGTCCCACCTGATTGTCTTCCATCCATCCATCCTTTGTTTGTCTTGTGTGAACAGGCTGAGGACTGTGAAGACTATAGAAGAAAGAGGCTGGATCAGAAAAAATTCCTGAACCGCCTTTGTACTACCTTTCATTTCTTCTAACCTTTTACAGATCCACCTTATCTTATCGTTGACCGACTTCTCGGCTGCCTCCCCATGAAAAAGCCAATTACTCGCGTGCTTGATGTATACATTGTCTCTCTCCTACAGCTTGTCGGCGGGGTATGTCTTCACCATTGTCTTCCTCCCTCCTTGGTCTACCAATTGGTTTTCCGAGGGGAGGAGGAACAGGGTGAGGAAGTACGCCCTGGACTCGAGGATCTTGTTATTTTGTCGACGTGGCTATTTTCTCGCCCCCGCTTCTCGCTATCTGCAGTTGAAGTCGTTTTTCTCCGCTATCACTGGGCATGTGCCACGTGTCCGTCCGCCGTGGGTCCTACCTGCCACCTGCTCGGATCTAGTCATACGCGTCTTGCCGACTTCCGCTCGTCGGACCGCGCCCGTGGTCCTGGTTCTCGTTTCCGGAATCCGCTGTCGCACACTTTGGATCGCCCACGGCTCACCCCACTGTGACTCCCCTGTCAGCCGCTAGAACCGGCTTCCCTTTCCCTGTTGCCACGTGTCATCCCTCGTGGCGGGTATGGAGTCGAACGTGGAACCCTCCACGTGTGTGAAGGGTCGGACCGTCTTCCCCGTCAACCCGTGACGGGGTCCGGCCCAGCACCGTTGTGTTACCGCGCGTGCGGTAGGCGCCTCCCCGACCTGTGCGAAGCTCGCCACACAGCATGTCGAAATCCGAGACCTAGCTACTTACTTGTGGTTTAAGAACCTGTTTAAAACAATTCGCTGTGCGCAGGCAGGTAACGATCGTCCCACAGTCACCTCTCCAGTTACGCTAGCGCTGGCTACTTCTCCAGGAAACGGCAAGGAGTCGAGGTATCTGCTTCTTCGCCTATTAATTAAGCAGTCTGTGCCAGCTGGTGTAATCTTCACAAATAGCCCTGAAAAAAAACAAAAAACGTCACCACTATTCGAAGGTCATCAACTAATGATTAACCCTAATGATTGCAAAACCTGGCAATTAAGAGTTGGACCCCACAGGAAAAAAGATGGAAAAAAACGTCCGGCCAAAAAAAATGGGCAAAGCATTTTTGAAAGCTGGAAAGCAGTTTTGCGGGGACCCCACCGCGGAGGACCAAATGCGCCGTGGAAACCCTTTCGAAATCAGTTGAGCCAATCTTTCCCTTTCTCCATGGGCACTCATTTGTTTTGTTCTTGTTTTCTTTGTTTTTCTTTTTTTTATGTGGCACTCTTGGTCATTATTGGCTGCTACCTCCCATGAGGCTTTTCCGAGACTTTTCCAGGAATGACATGCCCTCCCCCCTACCCTCTAGAGTTGGCACAAAATTGCAGCGAGGAATCCTTCCGTGAGACCTTTCCAGGCTGCGGACTATGTGAAAACAGAGAACTATGTTTTTCCAAGCCGCAATCTTTGGTCTGTGGGGTCCCGGAAAACAGTTTGCGGGAGAAATTTCACCTTTCCGTGGACATCTGCTGCAGGCTGTGGGGTCCTGGAAACAGTTCTGCAGCAAAGTCTTTCCTTTCCACGGTCCTGTGGGGTCCATGCAACACCACGCTCGAAGTAGCTAGTTTGCCTCTTTTTTTTTTTTTTCACTGCTTCTTGTTTCTTTCAGTCTAGGGCTATAATGACAGGGGCTCAGGTCCCACTAGCCTTCTGCCAATTCCTCATTTCTGAACATTGATCATCGGAATCTAGGGTCAGAAACTGGCAGAAATGAAGAATTGGCAGAAGTGGGACTTGGGCCCTGGAACCACTTTCTGTCGGGGCTTACTCGGTGTAGTTGGGTTGGCCTGTGTGTGGTTAAGGGTGGTTTCAGTCTCCTTGGGTTTTTCCTGCTGGATCTGGCTCATCTCGCGTTACTCGGGGGGCCAAGCCAAGTCCCACTTACGCTGATTGTTCATTCTTGGCCATTGATCTTCCTAATCTATGGTCGGAAATTAAGAATTCGGGTCAGTGGGACTTGGCCCCGGTTCTGCAGTCTGGTTTACGTAGTAGGTGATGTATTGTGTTTTTTGGAGTTCTAGTTTTGGTTGCACTGCTGGTTCCCCTGGGTTTTACCGTTTTGTTTTTTGTTTTGAATGAAACTCCAAAAAAAAAAAAAAAAAAAAAAAAAAAAAACCTCCAGTTGGGGTTTCACTTTAGGAGGTGATATTAAGAGCAGCCTCCTAGAGGGATCACTTGCTGGAAACAGGGGGCTTGTGGCCCACTAGGCACTAGCAATAGCAAAGAGGATTGGTTTTAATACCTGAATCTGGATCTGCGTGTGGAGAGGTGCATAGAGTCGCGACTGGACATCATCATCAGCTTTTCTGCATCTCTGCCGAAAACACATCGAGATTCAGGCGTTTATTCCAATCCTCTTTGCTAGTGTAACCTCGCCCCAGGTCCAGCGTCCCTTTCATTAGTGGCTCATCCTAGAGCTAAACAAAATTACAAGCCTATATTGAAGCAGTACTCTTTTCCTATTCTAAACAGCAGACAGATGGCTACTATTCCCACCAGCCCCTCCTTTATAGGAGACTTCGTTGGAAGTTAGGCTTGGAGGGCTGCGTCAACCACAGGTGGCCGAGTTGCTGGAAAGCCGATGAAGGAGGAGGTGAGGTTTGGAGAGAGGGGGGGTGCTTTTAGGGACGTCAAAGGTACGTTGCGTTCTTCCTCTTCATTTTGTTGTGGTGATTCTGTCAGAACTTTTGATTAGATTCTTGACGAGGTGATTCTCAGCTATTTTGTTTGGCTTAATACCTATTAGCCGTCTAATCTTGAAGTCTAGATCCTGATTTCGGATTTGGTTGTGTCACTATGGTAGTATTACCTTCTCCCACGTCGCTAATTTTGATGGTCATTAAAACGATGTTATCGGTTTGTTTTTCTAAAGTTCTTGATCCGCTGTCTGAGTAGGTTTTCCTTTTTTGGATCTTCAAATTTTATCAAATCTCAGCTGATGACCTCAACTATGATCAGGATTATTCTTGATCGTAGACATTCGTGAGTCCAATATGGGACGTCCAAGTTGGAGTTCTTGAATTTTTTATCTTAAATGTTCCCTTCCAATAGGCTGTTGCAGACAGATTCCCTAATTGTGGTTCTAATTTCTATTTTTCAAGAGTAGTTTTCGCAGTTCTCCTCTATGTGAATAAATCCATATCTGCAAACCTTATTTCTTAGTCTTGATTGTGGTTGTCGTAAAATTTTTGAATCTGATTGGTTTTCTCGTAGTTAGGTTTTGGAGCTTGCCGGGATCCTGGTGTGCTATCTTTGTGTCTCGCTTTGTGAATCGGAGGGGTTCTCCTTTAGTTTTGCAAATTAAAAGGGGGGAGGTCGAATTAGGGGTAGGTGGGAAGTGAGGGGAGATTCACTTATAAGAGGGACCGGCGGTTTGGAGTGGTAAGTCTAACCAGAAGGGTGGGGTGGGACGACATTGGCCGGTGCTGGAGCATTTGCTCTGTGACCAGGGGGAGCTTGAGGCCATTGAAGCTATGCCGACGGTGGAAGGCATAACCATCTCGCCCGACGTAGCTGTTGCTGGGGCGGTGACCCTGTAACCTTTTGAGGAGCCAAGTAGTTAAGAGAGGTGTCAAGGGGGGAAGGCACTCTCTGTCCGTCAGAATCAGTTTGATCGGTACTGGGGTTGTTTGTGTCGCCTTGTAACCCTAACAAGGGGGTATGAGATCTGACGGGTTCTGGTACGAGGACTGAAAGCTGGATCGGCGTGTCCTTCAATCGGTGGTGAAGGTAAGTGTTGGATTGTTAGTGGTTCTAGTTCGTTCCCTTCCTCCTCTTGTTTTTTCAAATGGAGGGCAAAATTGGAAGCATGGTTTGGAAGGAATTTGGGTGGGCTCTTGCAGGAGGGGAAGGGCGACTCAGGGTGGTAAGTCTATTAGAAGGACGGGGTGGGGCGACAATGGCCGGTGCTGGACCAGTGGCTCTGTGACCATGGGAGGAGCTTGAGGCCATTGGAGTTTGCCGAGGGTGGAAGGCATAACCACCTCTTTCAACGTAGCTGAAATCTGGGGCAGTGACCTTGAAACCCGGTAGGGGGGTTGGCAGCTAAGGAAGTCGTCGAGGGAGGAAGACGCTTCCTGTCCGTCAGAAGACAGTCAGTTCGGTGCTGGGGCAGCTTGTGTTGCCTTGTAACCCTAGCAAGGGGAGTGTGAGAACTGGCGCTTTCTGGTACGAGGACTGAAAGCTTGAGTGACGGTTTCCCGCCTGTAGCGTGGGTTTGTTTTGGGTTGATGGTAGTTCAACTCTGATTTTCGTTTCTCTAATTCTCCTGTTTAATTTTTGGAAAAGAATAAGGAGAGTGGGAGAAGATGGTGGGTTATCGCACGTCCTACCAGTGAAGGGGCTAGCTGGTAGGATGGGAGTATGGTATAGCAGCAGCAGAGATGGTGGCTCCCCTGCAGTCAGTCTTGCCGGAGGGAGGTAAAGTGGATATATGGCTGAGTCGTTCCTGAATCATGATGTTGTCATAGAGGTGGACCCCACTGGACGGCGGCTGGAAAAGCAGTATGGCCACAGAAAACGGCCGGCTGAGTCTGGAAAGCATTTACCAGATTTCCTTGGGACCCCATCGCCGCCGCAAAAACGGGCACTGGAAACGGCACGACCTAAAAAAAAAAAAAAAAAAGGGCTTGTTGGACCACCTGGGGGGGGCCAAGCCAAGTCCCATTAACCCTGATTCTTCTTCATTTCTGGCCGTTGATCTTTGGAATCTACGCACAGAAATTGAGAATTCATTCGGGTACTAAGTGGGCTCCCCAGATATAGACGGAGTCTGCGGTTAAACAAAAAAAAAAAAAAAAAAAAAAAAGGACTCGGCCCGGTTTGGAGTGTCTGCTATTTTCAAAGGCATTTTTTATTTTATTTTTTTCCCGAAGGAATTGTTGGATAGGATGTCTGACTCAGACTCTCCTTTGGAATGTGTTGTGTTCGTTGTGGTTTGTCGGATCTTTTTGTTGGGTGGAGAGTATGGGCTTCGCCACACCACTCTCGAAATGTGAAAACGACAAAAATGTGCCGGGTGCATCTGGCCATGTTCTAGTGGAAAGTTCATTCTCATTCAAGAGTGGTGTGGCAACGCCCTATGGGCCTCGCTGCACTACTCTAGACACATGAAAATTTTCAAGAGTTCATCAAGCGCTGTCAGACTCCTGGATTGGCATCAAGTGCTGTCGTCGCTGCACTTACTCCGGACTCTTGACTCTCTTGAGGATTCTCGACTTTAGGACAGACACTACACGAGAGGGCAGGGACGATTTGTCCACCAAGACCGGAGGCCAACTCTCGAATTTGCAAGCCGCATGGAGGGATCCGTTGGCCTCGTTTGAAAAAAAAGCTCCTTTTTTTTTTTTTTTCTTTTTTTTTTTTACCTGCAAAGCTGCTAGCGGTGGTGATAAGAACATCCACCACTAGCAGCCCAGCTACTCCTGCAGGCGGGAACTGTGGAAACTTCAACAGCTCGTCCGATGGGCCATTTCTGACACCTCTTGGAGCGCCGGACCAAGAGCAGTTTTCCACAGTTAGTGCAGCGATGACTCACTCTCGACGTTTTCGAGAGTGAGTCTGACAGCTCTTGAATAGAAATCCAGGAGGCGGCACCAAGAGTTAGTGCAGCGGTGATGAACTCTTGATTTTTCAAGATTAAAGAGTAGTACAGCGAGGCCCTATAGGTGGAACCAGCCGAAACGCGTCAAGGACTGTGCGCATTTGAGCAGCAGATATGTCCTCGTGGCTATGAATGTACTTGGCCCAGCTATCGGCCGCGGAAAAAAATAGAGTAGAAACATTTCTAGTTGGAGGAATTTGGGCACTCCTGTAGTGGCCCGTACGTTTCCTAAAATCGTGGCGCGTTACGACTTTAGGAAGTACTGGTGGTTTAATGTACGTGGACGAGTGGCGATTGGCCTCGCTACCTTTCATTTCATTTCCTAATCTTGTTTGTATTCTATAAGGGGTGGGTGGGGACGTGACTGAAGGTTGCGGTTAGAGCCTGGACGCCCCTTTCTGAAATTGCAAGGCGGAGAAAAAAAAAAACAAAAGAGGTTGTCATGCGTACCACATTTCATTTCGTTTTTCTAATGTATATTGTTGAAGTGCGATTAGGCTCCTCTCTCTCTCTCTCTCTCTCTCTCTCTCTCTCTCTCTCTCTCTCTCTCTCTCTCTCTCTCTCTCTCTCT
>BFEA01000499.1:286541-296964 GCA_003427395.1 Chara braunii | reverse complement strand
ATCAAAAAAAAAAAAAAAAAAAAAAAATCGATGTGTTTTGAGTCTGGTTAGGTTTTTGATTTTTTTAAAATAATTTAAATGCTCAAAAAATAAAACTAAAAATAAAGGGATGTAGAGCGCAAAAAACTCTACACCCCCATATTTGTTTTTGATTTTTTTATTATTTTTTGACAGCGAAAAAAAAAAAATTGCGGGCCCCGTTGTACCCCGTTCTAACGTGGTTTAGAGTGGCGTTGTAACGGGGGTTCAACGGTCGTTGAACCGTTCAACGGGAAAACCCCGTTGAATCGAGTTTTGGACACACAATATTCGGCGGATCAGGCAGATTTCTTGGGGGGGGGATGGGATTGGTCATGCTAGTTGGTGAAGGCCTTCTTGGAAGCGCGGAAGTAGCCATAGCCTCGGTTCTTGTCATCCTCGTAGTGACGCTTGGAGGAGTATGTCTTCTTGTGATCGTCAGACTTAGAATGGTCCTCCTTCCTCCTATATGAGGATGAGTCAGCCTCCGATATTCCCAACCTGCATAAAGCAGAGAATGAAAGATAAGCCCTTGTACGCAGATGGCGTGGACTTATTTGCAGTCCAGAGCGATAGTATTGATAGGTCGTGGGACAGACCCTTACTTACCTGTGAACTTCTTTGCGAATGATGCTCATGCAGTTTTTAAACTCGGAGTTGATTAGCGGAAGTGCCTTGCCCATGCCCTCTCTCATGGCCTTGGACAATTGGGACTCGATTTCCTTGGTGATGCGGGAGTCGAGGCAATCTTTGGCAATGGCAGCAACTCTTAAAGCAAAATCCGAGGCCACATATTTCCCAATAGGATAATACGAGTAGTTCATGCTGATTGTGAGGAAGCGGATGTAGGCTTCAATCTGGGAATGGTAGCATGGCGAGACGAATAGCTTCTTCGAAGCGTATAACTCCTCGTATGTCGGTTAGGACTTTCCATTGAGCTTGCCCAAAATTGTGTCTATCTCCTAATGGATCTTTTGGTAGAGTTGAGCGAGTGCCTGATTATCTTCGTCACGCTGAAGTAGCTGCTCCTGAAGTTTATAAATGGATATGTGATTCTCTTCCTCCTTGAAGAGCAATTGGTGCTTGAGTTGCTGGAATGCTTCAATGGTGACTGGTACTGGGAGATTAGATGAGGAACAACAGGGTTCTGGAGAGTTGAGAAGGGTTGGTGGAGTAGATCTGATAAGGGGGGGTGGAGAGGTAGGTAGGGGTGGTTGGGGTGGTGGGGGGAAATTGGGTTCTTTGTTTTGATTGCGAGAGCATGAACTCTGTGGAATTGATCAGAATTTTCGGGTTGAATGGTGAAGAGGAGATCAGAGATATCGTGGACGAGGGGATTGACACAATCGATGATCTTAGTTGGAGAAAAGGCGAGAGGGAGTACAAGAAGTACGACATAAACTTCCGCTCCAATTACAGACTGTGGGCCAGAGGCAACTAGGAAAGTTTTCAGCCAATGATCCATCTGCACACTAAAACATTGAGAAATTAAAAATTTGTTCGCGCAGTGGATGTGATTTAAAATATTGATTAAGTAATTTTATCCTTTTTCATCTAGTTTGAGTTAAATGCATCTCCCTTCTGAGTTGCGTTTCGCTTCTTCTTGCTTTCATTGTTCTTTTTTTTTTTTTTTTTTTTTTTTTTTTTTTTTTTTTTTTTTTTTTTTTTTTTTTTTTTTTTTTTTTTTTTTTGAGTTTTTCTCCTCTGTTAATTGGGGTGATTATATAGATGAGTCTTATTGTTAAACCTTCCTTCTATCTTCGGATTCTTCCCTTTGAAAATTATTCTTGTTCCTCCTTTCTCTTGGCCTTCCCCTCCTTCTTACTACCTTCTCCTCTTGTTGTTCCACTTGCTCTTTCATGCTTCCTACTTCCTATTTTCCTTCTTGCTTCCTTTAAACCCACTCCTTTCTCTTGCTTCCTTTCCCTTCATTCCCCTCCTTGTTTCCCGTTTGTTCTTCTTTATATTTATCCCTTCTTCCTTTTTTTTTTTTTTTTTGAACTTCTTGTGATAGGTTCGATTCTCTTCATCTGGTTTGAGTTAAATGTATCTTCATTCTGAGTTGCGCTTCGCTTCCTCTTGCTTTCATTGTTCTTTTTTTATTATTATCATTATTTTGAGTTTTTCTCCTCTGTTAATTGGGGTGATTATATAGATGAGTCTTATTGCTAAACCTTCCTTCTATCTTCCCTTTGAAAATTATTCTTGTTCCGCCTTTCTCCAGGCCTTACCCTCCTTACTACCTTCTCCTCTTGTTGTTCCACTTGCTCTTCCATGCTTCTTACTTCCTATTTTCCTTCTTTCTTCCTTTAAACCCACTCCTTTCTTTTGCTTCCTTTCCCTTCATTTCCCTCCTTGTTTCCCGTTTGTTCTTCTTTATATTTATCCCTTCTTCCTTTGTTTTTTTTTTTTGAACTTCTTGTGATAGGTTCGATTCTCGTATGTCTTCTTGGGCCATCTTTTCTTCCTACTCCTTGCTTCTGTTTACGTCAGGTTCCCTCCTTCCTTTTTTTTTTATTGTTATTTTTTTTTACTTGCTTCTCCATCCTTCGCTTCTTTCTTCTATGATCTTCTTTATTCAACACGATACCTTCTCTTCGTTCTATCTTTCCCGCTTCTTCCTACTTCATTTGGTTCCTTCTTCTACTGACTTCCTCCATTCTTCATAACTTCTACCTTGGTCCTTTCTTTACATTTCATCTTCCCTTTACCTGTTTCCTTCATTTTCCTTGTGTCATCGTTCCTTCTTGATCTATTCCTTTCTTTCTTCTTCTCCTCCTCCCTCGCTTTCTTCCCTTCCTTCTTCTCTTTCTTTTCCCTTCGCTCTTCTCCCCCCCCGCCCCCCCCTCCTTCCCCTTCCTTTTTCCTCCCTTCCTTTTTCTCTTTCCTTTCCTTTTTTTTTTTTTTAAATGAAGAAAAAGGTTTAGGATTCGAGGGGAGATGATGACAATGATGAGGAAAGGAGACGCAACGAAAAGAAAAATGAAAATAGACAAGGTTAATAGAATGAATCTGGAGGGGAAGAACAATCTGGGAAGAGGGTTAGTTAGAAGAGTCGCTAATTTAAAGAGGGCAGCGAGGGGTAAGAGGGTTATGGTGTTAATGGTTTGTTCCAGGATGACATCCATTGTTATCTGCAAGGGGCAAAACAACACAAAGGTGGGAAATGGATTTAGAGCATAGATAAGAGTTCTCTACAAATCATTCCTTTATGTCACGTTGATCTCTCTTCTTCGTGCATTTCCTTCGCTAATGTCCTTTGCCTGCCCTTTTTTGCTCTTCTTCCGTTGATTCCTTCCTTTCTTCTATCCTCCTTTCTTTCTAATATTTTTTTCTTTTTGGTAGGTCCTAGGGTATACGACGTGTGATCTTGTGATTCAGGTAAAGCAGATTAGTGAGTAGGGACAACGTAGAAGATTAGTAGGTAATTTTTCCCTCCTTTTTTTTTTTTTTTTTTTTTTTTGCAATGATTGCCCAAACAAAGATGAAGAAATGTCTGAGGAGAAGGTGATTATTCTGAGGTTAGTGAAATGTTGCATAAAATTTTTGGTTTGTTTATTAGGGTTATGATGTTGCGGTTATTTTAAAAGTTACCATTTCGTTAGACTGTCGGTGGATCAAGGGATAAATCGATTAATCAATCAATCAATCGAATAACTTGATAGATGGACGTTCGAGTGATCTATCGATTGGTTGATTGATCGAATTGATGTATTGACAGTATTGTACTGGTAATGCGGTCTGAAAACAAATGATTGATCGACCAATTGATTGAGCGGCAGTGCCCCTTAATGATTGGTGTGACATAGGGTTTGAGTCTTGGTTTCGATCGTTTTCCACAGACCGATATAATGAATGAAAAATATTGGGTAAATCCCGTTGCCTTAGGTAGGTTACTAATGAGTATGATTTTGATCCAAGTAGAGATTATCAGACGAATTAAGAGTCCCTTGCCATGAATGGCATGATGGAGAGGTCATCAGAGTAGTGTGATTTTGGTCAGTCAACTTGAGTTTTTAGGTCAGATTGGATAAACTTGCTTTGACGCAAGGGTGAGATACTGAAAAGCCATAAAAGATAAAAATTAGGATATGAAAGCAAGTTGAATCTTTATCATAGTTGGTTAATGCGCCAGAAGACAAAAAAGAAGAATCAAACACATAGATGCACAGGTATCCCTTCGTTTTGCGTCTGCCATCATGACTTTTTTAATCCTGTCGTATTTGACGGTATGCGTCCCCGATTTTTCGCTTGATTCCATCCTCGCGATAGGTGGATTTGAGTCTATCGCAGTACATAAAGCGAAGCTGTCTGTCCATGTGGTTGTGATCCTTACTCGATCTACAAAGTAGAGTTTGACAGCCACCTGACAAGACCATCTTATTGAGCGAGGAGAAAGACTTAGCATGCATAACAGGGGAACCTTGTGTGCATGTGGCTGTCATTATTACTGCATTGGATGTTCGAGCGGCTGATCAATTAGCGTCCTTGGATATGAAGTGTTTGATCGGTACTCAATTGAGCGAGTAGGTCAATCAGCCAACTGATGAGTGGTAATCGGACGGTTGATTGGCCGATTGATTGAATAATTAGAAGATCAACCTAATGATTGATCCCTGCTATATGGTCCGGAAGTTGTTGTAATGGTTGTAACAAAGGTCGCAAAGTAATTGTTGGTTGTTGATCTAATGAGTGAAGTGATTACTGGTTTGAATGTGTAAAGGTTTGAATGGGTAATGGATATTGACTATTCCGTTTGATGATGGTAGAATTGGCGTTGGGTCAAAGAACGGTGACTGCTGGTTGTACCACGGCTGATAGGAATGTTATAAGATAGGTCCCCGGTAGGATATTAAAGAGCTTAGAATGTCGTCGATTGTTTCTTCCTGCCCTGCTTCCCTTTGCCCTTCCTATCCGTTCTTTGTTCCTTCCTTCCTGACTTCTTCCCTCCGCTTTCTTTTTCATCACTGTCCTCTCCTTTCTCCTCTCTTGCTCTTTCTTTTGTTTTTTCTCTTCTCTTTTTTTTTTTTTTTTTTTAGCAAGATGCGGCTTGAAATGGTGTAGTTGCGTCATTCGGAGTAATCAAGTCCTTATCCAAGTTCAATAGACACATAGCAAGATGAATTTTATCGGAGCTAGAAAATGCGCCAGAAAACAAAGTGATTGACTGAGTAAAACACGTAGATGTATATGAATCCCTTGCCATCATGTCTTTGTTAAACCTATCTCATTTGTCGGTATGCGTCCCACCCTTTCCGCTTGATTTCATCCTCGTGATGAGGCCATCGTAGTGAATAGTGTCGAAGTTGTCTGTCCGCATGGCTGCCGACCTTACTCGATCTTCGTAGTAGAGACTAACAGCCACGCGACAGGGCCCTCTTATATTGATTAAGGAGAAAGATCGAGCAGGGCAATGCCCTTTTATTCATTGAGGGGAAGGACTGAGCATGCATGGCAGGGAACCTAGTATGCATGTGGTTGCCATTGTTACTGTAATGGGTGATCAAGCATCGTGATTGATTATTATCTTGATTGAACGCAATCCTTGGATATCAAGTGTTTGGTCAGGCAGATAGATCGGCGGACTGAGCGAAAATGATTAAATGTTTTATTGTGGAAAGGTTTGATAGGTCAGTCGATATAGATTATCCCGTTGAATTAGCATCTGGTCATGCATTTGGTTGTTGCCCGATCTACAACTGATATAGAAAAACGGTAGTGACAAGACGTATTGAAGGCTGAAAATGACGTCGATTTCCTCTTCGTGCCCTGCTTCCCTTTTTCCCTTCCTATCACTTGAMWRWTWYKTSRTSMTYYTTTTTTTTTTTTTTTTTTTTTTTTTTTTTTTTTWWYRAGATGCGGCCGGAAATAACGCAGCCACGACACTCGGTGTAATGAAGTCAAATCGACATAGTTGAAAAGGTTAGGTTGGGTGGACTTGCTGCGCTAGTAATGGGGATTTAGATGGATAACATGGTAAAAGAGACGAATTGTCCTTCCGATTGATCGTCCAGATAATCGTCCTCTCCCTTCATACTCTATCTCTCCCTCACTTGATTTGTGTCTTCAATATTTGGGGTAGGGAGGGTAAAGAAACAGATGTGAGAATATAGAGGACATGCGATGATTGAAAACAGAGAGTAGGAAAGAAGGAAGGGAAGGGGAATAGAGAGGTGGTTCTGGCGACGTAAGGGGAGAGGAGATGTCATCCTATGACGTTGAGGATGAATAAATAAAGCACAGGTAATGCGAGCTTGCTGAATGGTGATCGTTGTTGTTGACGATTCCGTTTGTTCATCCTTTCTTCCCGTTTCCTTGTCCCTTGTTTCTTCTCTTCTCCTTTCTTCCTTTCTTTCCCTTTTTTTTTTTCTTCCTTTAAAAAAAAAAAAAAAAAGGACCACAATTATCGAGATTAATGTCGAACCCTCCCTTGTTTCAGTTTTAAGAATTGACAACGGACAACTAAATTTGCGACATAAAATAACATTATTGTTAAGGTCAGAGTTGATTTGGTTTGATCAGTTTGACTGGCCGATTAAGCAATTGATGAACTTATTAGTTGATCAGATGATTAGTCGGGCAGTCAGTTGATTGATTAATGAAAGTTGCTTCTTCGTGAGAGGTGGGCATGATTGAGTGGGGAAGTTTGTCATGATTTGGAGATGCATTGTGGCCTTCGTTCAGTCAATGTATTTGAAATCCTGGCAAGTCATTGAGCAGATGCAGCGGGAAAAAACAGGCATATTATTCGAGTGGTGACGCAAAAAAAAAAAAAAAAAAAAAAAAAGCTTGCGACAAGGGCAAGATTATTTACAAGGCCAGATCACAAAATTATTCCATAAATTAGAATACAGATTAGTTGAATGCGTTCCAGAAATTGACCGAACAGTTGAAGGTTTTTGACCTTCACTTCTTAAAATGTCCGAATCATTAATAATATTGAAACAGAAAGGCAGAAATCACGAGAACAATCGTATCCTCCAAATACAGATTAGTTGAATGAGTTGCAGAAATTGACCAAACAGTTGAAGGCTTTGACCTTCACTTCATAAAATGCCGAATTATTATTAATATTTAAACAACAAGGCAAAAATCACGAGAACAATCATATCCTCTTTCTTCTACAACATTTTCTGCTCCTCGTCGGCGCTAGAAGAAGTAAAATTCGACCATTCTTCAGCTAATCGTCACGAGAAGCTCAGGGGAATAGTTTGATTCAAGAAATTTAATTAGCGAATTGGGGGGATGAAAGGTATGGAAGAGGGGGTGAATTTGAGGAAGAATAAGATGTAGAGGAAGAGAATAAGGAGAAAAATGATGTAGATAGAGAGGAGGAAGAAGAAGTCTAAACATTTGAAGGTGCCTTGCTTCCTTCTTGGTCTCCTAATCTTTGGCGGAATGAGCTGGGGTGGAGGTGACGGTGGGCGTGGGCTGAGGTACAATGAGCAGTTGCTGCACTGGGATTGGTCGACCCGGAGTGTTCGGCTCGTCATCGAGGTCGATAGACCTGTGGCGACAACTTCTTGAAGATGATGGGGGGTCAGTCTTCTTCCTTGGCGGCATCCTGCTGAATTACGTCAATGAAGGAGAAGACGTGCCATTCGTCCTTGAATCTGAGAATGAGGCGCGGTACAGGGGGCTGCGTCAGTCTGGTCGGTTCTGAAGGTTGATTTGGTGCAGGAAGATATTGACGCTACTGCCCATAAGCATTGTCTCTGAGGAGCCTCAACCACGGGCCATGTGTTGAAGTGAGGAGGTTTTGCAGGCGAAGATGGTAGTAGTCGCTCTTCCTGATATGCTTGAAGAATCCCTGGAAAAAAAAGGCGATAGGGCAAGAGAAACCGGACTGCGTGCCGACGAAGGGAAGGTTCTCAGTGAGGGTTAACAGGTCGCTGTTAACCCAACACTTGACATGATGTTCCGTGGCGTTGGCAAGGCAAAGGCAAAAGCAGTAGAAAGGAATCTTGAGGTCATGTACGTTCTGTTGTTGTAACTGGCTAACTGCTGCACTGCATGGTTCTGTTCTACCTCGGTGAGAAAATTGAAACAGCGATTGCCGACAAAGAGGAGTAAAGAGATGACGAGGGAGTAGGAGTGGGAGAAAAGTTCCAGGGTTTGGTCACGAAGGAGAAAAAAAAATGAATGAGCTCCGTTTTGAAAAGTGCAGAACGAATTGCACTCTACATACTCGAGGAGGTGGCTGGGGAGAGGGTAGGAGTTGAACCTCTTGTGAACGAATAAGGATTGAAGGTGGACTACGGAGGGAGGTACGATAGTGGGGAGGTCGAAGAGGTGGAGAGGAAGAAGAGAAATTGAGGGAGTATCTAAGACGAAGATTCGTCTTATAGCTTCTTCTGTTGGGACGGGGGGGGGGGATGGTACTAGAGAGGGGGGTGATCATGGAGGTGAAGACTTCGACTAGGTCCTTATCAGGCATGCAGAATTCGGATTGAAGGGTGATGTTAAAGGGGAAGTAAGTGAGTACGAAAGGATCGAAGATGAGGGGTTCTAGAGGGGGTAACGAGTGTGGACTAAGAGAGGTGGAGGCGGGAGCGGGGGGGAAGGACGGCGGAAGGCGATGTTGGTGGGGTGATGGCCTGCATGACAGGCAGAGGTGAACATGGTGGAGGGAGGGACAGGGACTGGAGAAACGGTACTTCTCATCGTGAGAGAGAGGACAAGAAGACCGGGAGACCCAAAAAAGTTGACCAGTGACCGACAGGACCTGACGACAACTGACCACCGACAGACGACAGGGGTTGACGACGGCTGACCGATGATTGACTTGAATTTAACGGCAGTAGAACCCGTATACTGGTATAACAGTCCTCAGCCAAAAAGGCGAGGAGAATCGACTCACACTCTGTAGGACCTAACCCCTTGTGTTCCTGCGCAGGTTCGGATATGCGATGACTGCTGCGAGCGGAAGGAGTCTGGAGGGCGCAGCACGGGAGACAACGCAAGTTGTGGTGACAAGCCAGACCTCTGTCACTTATACTGTGTCTGGCCAAGGCAGTGGTACTACTCGGGTTGGCAAGGCTGTTCTTCAACCTGGGTGAGTGTCACATTTCCAGATGGGACTTCGTATGTTTATAAATGGTACTTCGTAGATGCTGAGTGAATGATTGAAGGTCGTTGATCTTGGGAAAAAGTCTCGATGTCTGAAAAGGAAATCCTGTAGGGTAGTAGATTTTGAAAATGCAAGCATGAGATCGTGGCTGGTTGAGATACCCAGGACCAGTGCTGATCTGGGACACCAACCGGAATAACCGTACGGTTGAGTCTGAAGCGGTTGCTGGGACCTTTTGAATTCTCGGGCCTTCTTGACTTGGCATGATGCTTCGGGCATACTCACTGTAGGAACGTAATTACGGTTCTAATACCTTTCTCGACCATTCGACTAAGTAAGATCAAGTGCAATGTCTCTGTTCTGATCAGTTTATATACCTGATCCCCGCCCCATCAGGTCACAATGCTATTAAATTACTTTGACAGGTAATTAGTCTTTCCTCTTTGTCAGCAAGCCATTCCTAACCTTCCCCCCCCGCAAAAAAAAAAAAAACATTTGTAGGCTCTCTTGATTTTTTATTTTTTTATTTTTTTTATAGAGGTAATTGAATCGGTTGGGCTCAGAAGAAGAGAAAGGGAAACAAAAATAATGTTTGTATTATTCTGATTTCTCCGTAGTACTCATCATGGCAGCGTGGCAGCGCCTCCTTCCACACCACTTAGTACGGATCCTTACATTGTAAGGGCGCCCTAACTGGGTCAGGGTGATTAATTTACCCTAACCCTTTTTTTTTCCATTCCACAGCCCCTAAGGAAAACCCTACACTTACCCTCCATTACATCTCACGTGAGGAGGGTCAAGCGTCGGGACGTCGGCCTATCGGGCAATCAATCTGTACCGTCCCACCCTCACATTTCAAGTCACCTCCAGGGGCGTGGTCCGACTAGCAAAGAGGATCGAATCGAATGTCTGAATCTGAACGAGGTTATGGAGATGTGCAGGAAATCGAGATTGAACTGCTTTTCTGCATCTCTGCATAAAACACAGTCAGATTCAGGCACTCGGTCCTATCCTTTTTGCTAGTGGGACCTCGGCCCAGGGCTGCGAAAAGCAGGCCTGACCAATTTCATCCCATCCCATCCCCGTCTGCAGCCAACAAATGAATCAAAGGTTACTCAAACCCTAACTGCTACTAACTAGCCATTGAAAAGCAAGCACAATTTTTTTTTTTTTTTTTTTTTTTTTTTAGCAAGCACAGTTTTAACTTAGAGAAAATTCGAATCTGGAGCTACTCCACTCAGTAAACAATAGGCTCCCTACCACCCACCAACTAGTCAATATCGGCACCAAATTTCATATTACTATGCCCCAGTGATCTAATAATCTAATTAGTGT
>BFEA01000499.1:232689-245994 GCA_003427395.1 Chara braunii | reverse complement strand
TTTAACAGAGGCAGGGGCCCAGGAATTCACCCCAACAATACAACCCGTGGCCCTAAGCCTCTCCAAAAAATCAAAAGAAAAGGAGCTCTAACAAGGCAAATCATCTGATAGTATCTGAAGACTAACTGGACACAATTATCCATTGACTAGTACCTTCCCATCTGCTGACTGAATCACGGAGGGGAACTACAGCGCTCCCCATGACCAGCTGGGGCAAGGAGCCAGGGCGAGAAGCATAGCCGGCCTTCCGCAGTAATCTTCACTAGTCTGGACTCCCTCCCCCAAGTGTCCCAAAACCATTTCCTGACTTTAGAATACCTGCCTCAATCACTCCGAATCGGGATTCTAATCTGTTGAGTAACTGTGTTCTTGATGGCATTGTCGGCTTTGAATTTCTTACTGATTCAGAACAGTTTATCATTTCTATTGTCCCAAATGATCTTCATAATGATGGCCCAGATTGCCTGGGCTACATAAAGCCAGTCCGTTCCCTCTGAGTTGGTTGGTTCGTTTAAACATGGAGACCATTCAATATCCAGTCATCTGACCAGGTGAATTTCAGCTTGGTAATCCTTAATCAATGCTCAATCCACCAGTCCCAGATTCTCCTTGAAGCAGGGCAGGACAACCATAGGTGACGGAAGTCTTCCAATATCCAGCTACATCGTACACACCCTGCAGAGATCTCCATCCCCCTTTTGATATTACCAAATTAACTGCTGAAGCCTTGACCAGCATGGATTGGAGCATAGTCTGTTTGACAAACGTTGTGAAGGTAACTGCTTCAGTTGTTTCCATAACGGTTACGACTAGAGGCGCTCCGGCGAGATTGTTAACGGTCCTTGTTTGTGGCGTCTATTGGCGACCACGGCTAGCGGCGTCTTCTTGACTTTCCGCCTCTGCAGTCTAGAGCCTTCTTTAGTAGAGTACTTGTCCAAACCTATAAAAAAAAAAAGAAAAAAAAAAAAAGAAAGGCTGACTGCTTCTGCGGTTGCCACCAATCTACTGCTCTACAATTCACTGCGGCCGCCTTTTCCAGTGGTTTCAGGCCCAGTGTGACGAACTGTTTTCCATAAGCGCACGACTTTCTGCGCGATGATACTTCGGGGGCTGATTGAGAGGGGCCCACCCAATTACACGAATGCCCTCGTCTTTTGGAAAAGGGTGGTCCCACGACGGTTGGTAGTTGATCGAACCTTAGCGAGCACGTAAAATAACTGTTGCCATAGCTTCCTTCTTGTTCTGCTGCGAGGTTTGGGAATTCTGGCGCAATCGTCGCGGGGGGGAATCTTTTTCAATTTTCAACTGATGTCGAGCCCACGTGGGTTCTCGGAATTTCTTGTCTCCAATAATTATTTCTTTCTGCAATTAGGACTTAAAATAGGACTTAAATTAGGCTAGGAATTTGGGTTCGTCGTAATTTTGCCTGCAACTGCACGGTGCTTCTTGCTTGCGCGCGCTCTGCCGCTCCAGGGTCTGTGCTCTGGCTTCTCGGCACCTTAATCTCGAGCGTAACTGTAATTATTTTCTTGGCAACGCGCAAATGTAACTGTAATCTTCTTCTTCTTGATATTTCGTCGCACCCCTGCACGCCTGCTTTGATCCTATTGGCCTGATCGGTGCATGACTGGATCGATGCGTGGAGAGTGGCTATGTCTCCCATGCCGAGGCCTGGCGATGCAGCCGTAGGCACTTCCTCTCTTCTTTTTTCCTCCTACTCAGGCACAGTCCCAATTATCTCGCGCAGATGCTCATGCTATAAATTCCGCAGGCGCGATTACCTCACTCTTCAATAAACTTTGGAGTTAGCGCGGTCGAGAGGATCGGCTAACGGGCAGGAGCAAGACAGTGAGTAGGGAGTTGGGCGATCCGACGGGCTGCTGCTGGTATGCGAGGTTGACGTGTGGCTGCGAAGGACTGTGGCACACAGACGAACCTGGCTTGCATGTTCAGACTAAGTGGGGTGACAACTCTGTGTAAGTAGTAGTAGGTGCGAGGCGACGCATTGTCGACAGCGCGACCGGGAGCATTGCGCCGCCCGTACTCGATTTTTGGTCTGCGGGAGCGGCGAACGCTGCGGTACAAGGCAGGAGCGGATGATGCGGGGGGCGCGTGGAGTGACGGATAGGCCAGCAAAGTTCTTCGACTACCTTCCTATTGTGGTCGATTACGTGGACAGCCTAGCTCTCGATAGCGTGTTGGGCAGCATGTGCGTACGATTGCTGCAGTGGTCACTGAGATGGTCGAGAGGGGTTGATGGGGCTTTTGTCTCGTGACCGGGGTCGGGACACAGGATATTCTGAGGTAGTGCAGCATGGAGAAGCATGGTGAATGGACAGTGGGGCCTACTATTTTTGGATCGGCTGTATTTTGCGAAGGTTTTGACATCTGTGGGGCCACGCGCATGATCACTGAAACGAGGAACGATCTACGGTGGTAAGAAGAGTCTCCCCCCTTCTTCGATAGCACGGTAAGTACGAATTAGCACAATTTTTTTGGAGGTTTCGAACCCCCCTGTGGTAACTCGCCAACAGGCTTGGTGAGGAGGTGCCACACTGTTTTTGATTATTTTCAGGGATCGAAGATGGTCGTTGATGTTTTCGGTGTTAGCAGTGCCCAAAGCCTTAGTAGCTAGGAAGGGTTCTTCCTTCTCCGAATTCTCCGAAGACGCAGGGGTTGGGTTTGAGGGGAAGGAGGTAAGTAGGTGTTGTCGAGGAACGGGAGATGAAGGTTACTCGCTGATCTGCTCATGTTGCTAATAATTGTCCAAAATCCCTTGATCTCCTAATTTGTCTTCTCATTGATGATCTTGATTCAGAATTCTTGATTTTTTTTTATTTTTTATAACAGGATTCCAATGATGTGGCATATTAGAATCTTAATTGAGAGTCTCATGTCTTACTGTCACTTGTAAAGGTTATGATGGAGATTTTAATTTGTAATTGCTCATATATTCCTCATATATAGGTATTATTTCTCTCTGCGTTCTGAAATAATTTTAAAATAATTCTGAAATAATTCTGAAATAATTCTGAAATAATTCTTTGCAATATTCCAAATCCTAAGTGTCTAATACATTTGCCAATTTGAAATTCGTGAATAAGACTGTGATTCTGATAGATTCATAATTCTGAATGGTGTTTTATCAAACTTAACTTTTGTAATTCCAATACGAAATTCGCCGGGATCTTCATGCATCTTTTTTTCTCATGTTTTTTTCTAATGATTGTTTCTCCACAATCTAAATTCCTTTTATTACTATCATTGTTGATTCATTTCACAATCTTCTATACTATAGAATTTTCTAAGTTGGACTTAACTTGCATCTAGATGTCTATGGAAAAACATACACGATTAATGAAAGTAGATGGTTCGCACTGACGGGCGAGAAGTTCAAATGGGGGGTGTAACAAGGGGGGGGGGCTTAGTCTTCGTTAGTAGGTTAGAAGGACGTGGCGGGGCGACGCAGGCCGGTGCTGGAGCGTTGCTCTGTAACCTGGGGGACCGCGAGGCTTGGGGAGTTCTGTTGAGGGAGGAAGGCAAAACCAGCACGTTCGACGTAGTCGTTGCCGGGGATTTATCCCTTTCACTTGGGGGCGTGCGGCTGGAATTGTCGAGGGAGGAAGGCATTCCTACCGGCTATACTAGGCTGATCGGTACCGGGGCATGGCGGTGCCCTGTACTCTAGCATAGGACGGTATGAGACTAGTCGTGGATAGGATCGAGGACTGAATACGAGGCCTCTGATTTTCTTCAATGGTTGCATGGAAGGTTGCGAGTCGGTGGTTCCAGTTCGGATTCTTTTGCTTTCACTTTTTTTTTGTGTGTGTTATTCACGTTCTGGATGTACACACAACCCTAATAGAAGGTGGTCGGTGTTCACGCATCCTACTAGTGAGGAGGGCTAGCGAGTAGGATGAAACTAGGGTTTTGCAGCAGCAGTGCAAGTGTTTCTGCTGTAATAAGTTGTGCCGGAAGAAAGAAAGGGGTAAAGGTAGATAGTGGTTGTTTGTTTTCTATCCGATTGTTTGTATTCATTCCGTAAGCAGGAAGGGGAAGGTCGGTTCTAGGGACTGTTGGGTAGCAGGGTGGTGCTCGGGTAGAGGAGGGATTGGTGTTCAGAGTGGTAGGTCCATTAGAAGGGCGGGGTGGGGTGACAATGGTCGGTGTTGGAGTAGTTGCTATGTAACCAGGGGCAGCTTGAGACCATTGTAGCTTGCCGAGGGTGGAAGGCATAACCATCTTGTTCAACAGAGTTGATGCCGGGGCGGTGACCCTGTAACCTGGGGGTTGTGCAGCTAAGGAAGTTGTCAAGGGAGGAAGACACTTCCTGTCTGTCAGAACCAGTTCGGTCGGTACTAGGGCAGTTGGTGTTGTCCTGTCACCCTAGCAAGGGGGGTATGAGATCTAGCGAGTTCTGGTATGAGGACTGAATGCCTAGGCAGTAGTCTTCCCTCTGCGGTGCGGGAAAAAAGTTAGATCATGGGTGGTTTTCGTTTTCCTGTCTTCTTGTTTTTTATGCTTATCATATTGTTTTATGTATGTTCTTAGTTTAGCTCTCACGAAACTACCATCGCAAAAAAAGATTCAAGGTTTGGTTGGATGTTCATGGTTGTTAAGGGGGGTCTTAAGAATGTTTTAGGATTCTGGGGATTCCTAGCAACTCATCTTAGACGGCTCCATTGCTGATATACGCAGTGATCTGCGGCTGTTCGATGCCAGAACGACGCTGGCCGGTGCTGGGGTGTTGCCCTGTAACCTGCTGAAGCAGGAGTGTGAGGCCTGGTAGAGAGATCCGGGGATGCTTTCGGGTGGGCATTCCAAGGGACAACCAAGGGTTGCTGTTGGAACGACGCTGGTTGGAGCTGGGGTCGTGTTGCCCTGTAACCCAACAGGGGGGGGGGGTGAGGCTTAGAAGAGCCCGGCAGGGAGTAAGACAGTGTGGGAGAGCTTTAGAAGGGTTGCTAGGGGTACACAGGGTAAGACAGTGTGGGAGAGCTTTAGAAGTGTTGCTAGGGATATACAGGGTCTTGAGCATTTGTAGGACCTGTGTGGTGGCGTGTTTCGTTGTGGCCAGACCTTTTTTCTGAAGTTTGTCGTATTAATTTTCTAAGTCGTTCAAAATTTTCTTAGCCAAAGTCGGGTAATGAACCCGGTATCTCAAACTTTCAAAATCCTATGCAAATTTCCATATGGGACGCTGGGCCCAGTTCCCAGCACGAGCTGCTCCACACAAATAGATTCAAGTTGGAGCCATATCCTTTAAAATAAAATAAAAAAAGGCGATGGACTGCCCACATCGGGGGCGTGTAAGAGAGAGAGAGAGAGAGAGAGAGAGAGAGAGAGAGAGAGAGAGAGAGAGAGAGAGAGAGAGAGAGAGAGAGAGAGACAGAGAACGATAATGGGAGGTGTTGAAATGGTGTTTTTTTTCGACTCTTCTGCGAAATTTTGGTGTCTGGCGCAAGCCATCTTTTGGATCGGTCATCTCAGGTCTTTCTTTTCTGTGAATTGATGAGTGATTCCTTTCCCCGCCCCTTCCTCTTTCTACTTGGTTGCCAACTTGATTGATTGATTGCCTACACTTGATCCATGTATGATCTCTGGCCAGTGAGTGACTGTATGTTTTGATGCATGAGTGCTTGTTGTTTCCTCGTCTTTCTTTTCTATAATATGGATGAGCATGCTGGTTGATTAGATGTCTGTTTCACACTGAGCCCACCAGCGACACCTCTGGGCCGACGGGCTGATGTACATGTACCAAAAGTTGTGAAATTGCCAGCCTGATCGAAGGAAGATCTTGTGGATGCATGTGTACGCCCGGTCGAAGGAGGTCATCACGTACACGTGTGTCTACAGGATCTGCCCCCGATCCGGCTGCTAGCCGAGCACCCCGAATGTATGGATTCCCACTCCACCCCGCAGCATGAATGTCGAGATTCCCTTCCGGATAACTGACCACGAGTGTTTAAGGGATCGCGAGTTCCGAGAATATTGGGAACGCGTATGCCTTTCTGCACGATCGAGGACCGACCTCCCAGAGTTTCCGTACCCAATAGGAACCGAACACATCTGCGAGTGGGATATTGGGTGGACCTTAGAACGTATTCCTCATTTCCCCGGACTGCCCCAGCCCATACACATGTCAGATCATCGCTGAACCCGACATTGTTATCCTGGAAACAGAGTTCCCTCCCTATCACTGTCTATTGCCCTTCCAGTGCCTGACCATTGCCCCTTGGCGAGCACTCGCCCCCTACTGTCCACAACCCCAGTGTTCCGAGTGCCTGCGAAACCACGCCTACCAAGCATCGGGGTTCATCCGGCGAACCCGCTCGGAAGCAGAGCAGCGGGAACACAGTCTTCGGCTGAGGCCGGCCACCTCCGATTCCGAGATCTGCGAGACCCGCCACCAACGGGTGCTGTTACTGCTGTCTGTACCAACGGGACAGCCATAGGGTCCCGACGGTACACAGAATACGAATCTGTCCCAGGGCACGGGACCCACGAAGGTGACCGCCCTGTTCCATGAGGCCCAGAACCGAACCTTCGCCTACCCACTTGCATTCATATCCCTGAAGCTTGACACAAGAGATCTCAGTTCCGACCTGGGAGTCCACCCCCATTTTCCTAAAGTCCTTGGCACACCCCTTTTTCGCACTTCCAGGTCCACCATCACTCCGACCAGGAAGTCGCGCTGGGCGTGAAATTCCCTGGGCGTCACACCAGTGGGAGAGAGACTACTTTCATCAGTGTTCCTCCAGCCGGTGCTCTCTGCGTTTTCTTCCTTACAATTACTTCTGAATATTTTTTTAGAGATGACAGCCGCAGGTCAACTACAAAAGGGGGGGCGCTGCAGACTTCACAAGATTTGGAAACAGACCACCATCAAAAGCAGAAGGGGGACCCACAGCAAGATCTATTTTGTGAAGCTTTTAGCCCAGCACCTATGGATATAGACTTAGAGCAGTCCATAGAAGATAGTCCCATGACTGAGGCAACACCCTCAGGGCAAGAAGAAATTATCACGGCAGAACACAAAATGATACAGTTGGCAGAATGGCTTCTACAACAACTAAAAGAAAATATGGAGAAGCAACCACTGAGTTCTGAGACGACTCCTATGTACAACTCATCAACTTAATGAATGCGAACCCTTCCTTGAAACAGGTACTGACCAATGGACTTCCACAAGGAGCTAAATGGACAATAGTTAGTCGACGTATGCTCAAGGCAATAAAGGACATGTTTCAACCTCCCACTCCCTCTCCAAGGGAAAGTAAGGACGAAAAAGATAAGAAAATAACAACAATCCTGGTACCTATCCAATCGCAATATCAGGAATCTTTAGAAATAAGTTTACAAGGACAACGTGTCACCATGGAGGATAACCAAAAAAAAAACACAAGGTAATACAATCTATATAAATGATAATGGTCAGGCTACCCTTTAGTCTCCCCCCCTCACAGATAGACAAGAGGTAACTCCAACACTCCTGGACAGCCAAATGGAAAATCCAATTCAAAGAATGTATGGGGATACTGATAGACAGTTGATGTTGTCACAAGCGTCACCAAGGAGTGATACCGCAGATATGGAGAACGAAAGCACCTTGCTACCTCCATCACAGGCACACCAAAAAATGATCTGCCTAGAGACAACTACACAGGAATAATCGCAAGAAGAGGGAGAGCCAAATGTCATCGTTACAAATCAACAAGAGAAAGATACTATGAATGGTCAAGCATCACAAGAGGTTGAAACAATCATAATACAGACTAACATGGATGAAAGCCCAAGAACAACTCAAAATGTTGACCCTCCCACTTCCTCTATATTAACAAAGCAAGAGACAAACAAAAGACAAAAAATGAGAAATTTGTTAGAAAAAGGACAAATGGTCAGACCACAGCCTCCCAAAGGCAACCTCGTTATATCGGTAAGAAAAAAATGAGGTAAATGGGAGGTGGGTCTATCACCAACAGGTCGAGACCAGTACGGGGGGGTCATACTCAGAGGATGGTCAACAGACGTTGAATACCAAAGTGTTGGGGACCGTAATTTTAAAAGAGACATGCGTGATTTCTTGATAAAACACTATGATCCACGGCCTCAAACAACCCTTACAGAAATATGTGAAAAGGCTCAAATGGCAAAAAGAGACACATATGTCCGCTTTGAGGAACAAAAAAAGGCAGGATTGAGATGGTTTTCCCACGTGGCGTTACTAAAATTACAAAGTCTTAAAGTTAAAGCAAATGCGGTATGGTCAGCTGCAGAGATTCTTGCCTTTCTTAGTATTTTGCTACGAAGAGGCATCTTACAGACTGCGGTGGAATTAGACAACGGCACCTGGATCCGACTCTGAAAGCACTGAAGAGAAAGGTTCTTCTATAATAAGAAAAACTAGAAATGAAAGCAATACAAGGTTATTATGGAAAGAACCCAACCTGGCAGCGCGCAATCAGAACGACGGATTTAGATATCAGATCTCTGAACGTAAATGGTCTTGCGACGGCAGATGCGACAAAAAGAAAAGTCATATTGGAACAACTGAAAGGAGTGGGAAGTAGATCGTGGTCGGATATCATTTGCATACAAGAAACACATCTCACTATCTCTCTTATTCATATCCGGGCTCACAACACAATATGGTCGTTTGACAAGCTCGTTGCGCCAACCTCAAGAAACGGTTCAGCAGGTGCGGCAATCTGGTTACCCCCAGATTCTAGAGCACAAATAATCCAATGGGTGCCAGACAAAGAGCAGGGTCGGTGGATAGCCGCGATATTTAAGATTGAATTAGATGTGATGTGCGTAATCAATGTATATGGATCCAATGAAATTGAGGAGAGAATTAGGTTTTTCCAAGATATAAGAACTCAAATCCCGGAAGGGATCCCTGTAATAATGGCATGGGATTTTAATGCAGCTCCAGATAGATGGTTAGATCGTTGGAAGATCCCCTCTCCATGTCCACCATATAGAGAAGAGGATGAAAACATTATTCAAACCTTGTGTGAAAATGAACACCTTTTCGATTCTTACCGAAGACTGTTCCAAAGAGAAAGAGTATTCAACTGTATACGTAATCAAGGGAACCACCTTCAGTCCAGATCGAGAATAGATCTCATCCTAATGTCAGAAGATCTAGATAGAGCATTTATAGGGGCAACAATTTTCCCCCAAAGCCCTTGGACCGGGGCAGACCATAAAATGTGTATAGTCCTCCTGTCTCTCAGGAAGAAACCAAATCAGGGAAGGGGTCTGTATAAATTAAATACATCTTTGCTATCACAAGATAACTTTAGAAAATATTTAACAGATGTATGGGAATACTGACACTCTACGATAGATAGACAAGATTCCTGCATCTCTTGGTTCAACAATGGATTACACTTCCTTGCAAGAAAATGTAATGAATTTTCTAAATTACAAGCAAAAAATAAACACTCTCAAGAAATACAAATTCATGAACAAATCCTTAATTACGAATCTCAGGATCATTCCAATGACTCTTCACAAAATATCAATATCCAAGAACTCAAGAACCAACTTTTGTCATTTGCACAACACCGTTGGCAAGGACAGTTAATTAGAGGCAAGTTGTCGAAATTCACATCAGAAGGACAAATGGATACATCATTTTTTGTTATGGCTCAATTAAGAGCGAAACGTTCAATTATAAGTAACCTGAGTAATCACAACACTCCACAGGACCCTGTGGTGCCAGAATCTTCAGCAACAAGTTTAAAAGTAGCCTATGACTACTTTAAGGAGTTATACAAAACATCTAAAGACCCATCCCATACGCAGGAAGATGATCGAGCCATTCGTCTGTTCTTGGAACCAATGTTCCAGTCCATTACCTGCGAACAACGTGACAGTCTAGAAAAATCTCTAACAAAAGATGAAATTTGGACAACATTAATACAAATGGAAGAAGATAAGACCCCGGGAGTAGATGGCCTCCCTAAGGAATTTTGGGAAACCATGTGGTCCGTCCTTTCTCTGGATTTAATGTTGTATGTTCGAGAGGTCTGAGAATCAGGTGAAATGGGGGAGATAGTGAGTCAAGGTATACTCACATTACTATATAAAAAGGGGGATAAATCAAACATTAGGAATTATAGACCTATAACCTTACTGACGGTAGTATACAAGTTACTAGCAAAAACCCTTGCAAATCGTATGATTTATGTAATGCCTGACATAATCCATCCGTCTTAAACATGTTTTATAAATGGCCGTCACATTCAAGATAACATCTTTTTAATTAATGAAATGGTTAAAGTTGCACGACAATCTAAGAAAAATACGGCAGTGGTTTTCATAGACTTTGAAAAAGCTTATGATCATGTCGATTGGAAATTCTTGGACGCCTGCTTGCAAAGGCTAAATTTTTAACCAAATATGCGGAGATGGGTTAAAATTCTTCACACAAATGCAACAACACGTATTTTGGTAAATGGGCTGCTATCTCCGGAAATCCACATTCAGAGGTCAGTTAGACAAGGAGACCCCTTGGCCCCTTTCCTCTTCGTGATCGTGATGGAGGCTTTGGGGGCCAACCTAAGAGCTAATCATAATATCAAACGTCTATCTATCTCAGGTATACCAGAAGAGGCAATACCAATAGCCTCAATGTTTGCAGATGATTTAACGATCATTATGGAAGCCTCAGGAGCGAATATGAAAGAAATAAAAAATCTGCTAGATAAATTCCCTACACTTTCAGACATGATGGTTAATTGGGGAAGTAAAACGCAAGGGTGGTGGATCCACTCAAATGGAGTCCGACCTCCGGAAGTCCCCAAGGTACAATGGTTGCCCCTGGACGCCCCGCTGAGAGTGTTGGGAGTATCTCTATCGGCATCAGGAAAGCCCGTATCCAATGATGATTGGATTTCAAAGCCAGCGATACAAAAGATGAACCAATGGAAGAACCAACACACCTCGCTTTTTGGAAGAACATTAATAATAAACAATGTTATTCTTGCTTCCATATGGTACAAATCAACAATATGGGCCATTAGTAAACCTTGAACAAAACACCTGCAAAAACAAGTGTCGGCCTTTCTCTGGAAAAAGAACCATGAGCTGGAGAGAGTGATCCCTAGAGTAGCGTGGTCCACCCTCATTCAACCAAAATCTAAGGGAGGGCTGGGAATCTTGGATGTCAAGCTTTGTCACTCCAATGGATGATTGATCTTATTTTAGGCATTGACAAGCCTTGGCAACCCTTGACTCTTCAACAAATTCGAAAACTGGCACCAATAACACCTCCAGAAATAAACCCCCTTACATGGGTAGAGAACTTATTTTGGATTATCCCTCGGCCTTCTGCACGTTCAAAATTTGAAGGGGAAAGAGGAGCAACGTGTCATGATCTACTGTTAGATAATCTATGAGTGTCCTTACTGAGGACGTGGAGAAAACTACCTCTTTCAATCAAATCCTCACCCACACGTTTTGAGGAGATCTTGAGACAACCACTTTTGGGGAATAGATGGATAACGGATGTTAATGGTTGTGTGTATAATAGTTCTACTCCTCCATGGCTACAGTGGGTGAAAAAAGGAGTCATATGGGTCAAAGACATTTGAGATCAGGATAAAAAAGGGTGGAAGATGACACAACAACTTAGGAAAATAATTTCTTACACGCACAAGTTGGACCAAAATTTGGACCAAATCATTAGCTCTATCCCCCTAGCATGGGTTAGAAAATTAAGAAGAGGGATAAAATTTCAAGAAGGAGACTTTGTAACGATTACACACGACCCAGAAGATTGGCAGGTTGGGCAAATAATGAGAATATTAAATGAAGGAGCATTAGTGACCTTGTTTAAAATAACAGCAAAGCATGTAATTCGAGCTTCATCTACTAAGCAAGCTGAATTCTTTCCCTTTAAGGAAATGTTTAGGATTAGAGTAATCTTTATGTCAGCAACCACAGAATGTAGAGTCTTTCACCCTCAATGCCCAATTCCTGACCTTCCTATAGATCCAAAATGGCAAACAACAAAAAGGACTAAACCACGCACTCTACAATCTTTAACGGTGAAGTCAATATATCGGATGATGAGACCAAGAGTGGATGTGTCGTCCATAATAAGAGAACGATGGACAAGACATTTGAACATTGATGCACAAAGTATAAAAAACATCAAACTCTTTGATAAACTTAAAAAACGACCAGCCAAAATTTCCTCCTTACAGTGGCAAATTCTCCACCGTTGCTTACCAACCAATGATTGACTCATAGATCACACTAATCTGGAACAACGTGGGCTGGCTCTTCCATGGTGTAAAGCATGTCTTACTGTCTTCCCACACAAGAAGATCAGAGAAACAATCGAGCACGTGTTTGTTCAATGCCCAGGAACGATTCTAATATGGAGAAGGTGGGACTGTGTGTGGAGGAGGTTGACAGGCATTGACTGGCCATGGGAGTGGAAAGCCATTCTCCTGGGCCAATGGGTACCACCAGAAACACAAGCATCAGAATTCCGGACAATTTTTTTTGACATAGAAAGAAAAGCTATTCTATGGGCTCTGTGGTACAAAAGATGTGTACATGAAAGAGAAGAAGTACAGCTAGAAGGAAAGGAATTTGCTGAGTTAATTGTTCAGTTTGTACAGACAGAAATACGGGTACATTGGCAAACGGTGAAATCCAAAATGCAACTGTTCCACCTGAAAAAAGATGCCATCAATGGTATTCAAAAATTTAATCAAGAATGGCTGGGGGGATCTGAAGGAGAAAGCTTGGGAGAGGTGAAATGGCTGGGAAGGGAAGAACAGGGGGAATCCCTGAAGAGGGACTACCATCTGTGCTTCAAGGACTGGTTTTCACTGCCATCAGGAGTCTCACTCAGATCTTCGGATTGCTTTCCTGACCCCTTCCCGCTCTCGAACCTGGCCTTAGTAGACTTGCATTGGTACGCTTTGTAATTTGGATAAATCCTGAACGATCAGCGATATCAGTACCTGATAGTTCCTTTTACTTACCAGAGAGTAAAGATTAAGAGAGAATGATGCTAGTTTTGGAAGAAGTATCTGGCGGCCTAAGTCTAGGCTGAAGAGGCAGATCCTACTCTCTGAGTACTTTATTTAAAGTTGTGGTCTGGATTAATATGTGTGTGGGACGCTGGACCCGATTTCCAGCAGGTGCAGCTCCCCACCAATAGAATGGAGCCAGCAGCTGGGCTACTAGCGGTGGATGCTCGTATCACCACCACTAGCAACTCAGCTAAGTTTAAAAAAAAAAAAAAAAAAAAAAAAAAAATTACCTTTTTGTTTGTTG
>BFEA01000499.1:201739-215527 GCA_003427395.1 Chara braunii | reverse complement strand
CTCTCTCTCTCTCTCTCTCTCTCTCTCTCTCTCTCTCTCTCTCTCTCTCTCTGTGTGTGTGTGTGTGTGTGTGTGTGTGTGTCTCTCTCTCTCTCCACCTACACCACCACCCCAACCCGCCCCCTTCCCTTCTCATCCTGTGTGTATGATTATGTCTTTGTGTCTTCTTTCTCCTGGGTAGGTGAGATTCGGGCTCAGAGCTCTGGATATGAGGAGTCAGAACAGAAGAAGGGAAGCTGACAAATAGCTTCATCATTTTCTTTTCCATCATTTCACCAATCCCACACACAAACAGGGCGAAGGTTTTGGGGGTTGAGATGCACGCGAGGTAAAAAAGAAAACAAAGGGGAATTATTCAAACTGTCGTGTGTGCGGTTGGTCCTACGGGCAGGTGGCATCCTGCTCGAACCCTTACCCTCTTTTTCGTTTTTGTCTTTGCTCTGACCCCATCCTTTTTTTTTTTCCCCCCCCCCCCCCCCCCCCCTCCTCCCCCCTCCTCTGACCCCCTCCTACATCATGATATCTTTGTTTTCTCTGATGATGATTCTGGTCCTCTTGTGGATGTCGGTTTGTTTTTGAACTTTGAAGGCATTCTGTCTGCGGCTCTGTCTCTGCGCCCCTTTGCGTGCCTTGGAGCTCATGTCTATAACTGCTGCCACTTGCGACCAGTGTTCTCTAGGCTGAACTAGGGCCAAAGGCGGCCGTTTCTTTTTCTTTTTTCAAAACAAGAAAAGGTATGGTTGCAGATCTCTGCTGGTATTTTATGTTTTATTTCTATTCTTTTGTTCAGATCTTTGCTGTTATCATTCAATGATGAAGTGAAATTTGCATTCATTGAAAACTTAATGTACCGCATATAGCTACAAAGCTAAAGGGCCTCACTCGACTGACTGTACAATATTCTAAAGAATCTCAACGTATCGGGGACTTGTAATGTTCTGAATAGATTGCAAGAGGGATCGGTCTGAATGCAACTGGTCCAAAGCCGTAGAGAAGGTTTAGTAGTGCAGTGCGGCCCTTATGCCATTTCTATAAAGGGGAGGAGACAGTGAAAGAGCAAATGTATGTGTTAGAACGAATGCTGTCCGTTGGTTGGAGTGTGGCCTTCCTGACATGAAAGCATCTGACTGGTGCATCTGACAGCAGCCAAGAGCCTTAATCCAAGAGAAGTAAATGTAAAAAAAACAAAAAAGGAAAAAAAAAACACCAGTATTCACAGCTATCAAGAGAAGTAAATGTCATGATATTATTTCCGGAAATTCTAGAAAAGCCTTGTTTCTTTAAATTACAACAGTCTTGGTTCATTCAAACCACCAGTACATTGCCCAGCCATTCTTTCAAAGCCGCGGTTTGCATGCAGCCGGAACTTTTGGAGCCTGGCCTCCGGAGCAAAATGGCTGGCGGCACCAGCCAAAAGGTGGCCCTTTGTTTCTTTTTGGCGCTCAGGGCATTTCCAGCCCCGGAGAGAAGTGCGTCGGATGTACTGGTGGTTTCAAGGAAAGAAATCAAAGTACGTACTAGGCAGCAAGCACTCTGCATCATCCTCCCCCAATTGCACTAATTGCTCTCCTAGTGAGAAGATTAACCCGTTGGGGTACCCCCACAGGTCATGCTAAGCCTTACACACGGTGCAAGTCGTCCCTTCACTTTCTACTGCTCCCTCAAACCAATTGCATTGATTGCTCTCCTAGTGAGAGGATTGCCTGCTAGGCCTCTATCTCTACCCTTTTTTCTTGAAGTAAGAAAAACACTTGTGACGTCCATCCATCAGCCGTCCAGTGCATGTATATATAGTATATAATAAAAGAGATGGAAATCTTCACCCATCAGCATGCCATGCACGTGAGGTGGAGTCACAATGCGTTTGTTGAATTTTCAAAGAAAATACGCATCTACAAGTTAGACATCCCCTCACTCAGGGGGTTTCCTCCAGCCATCTTCCCTTCGCCACCCCTATAGCCCACTCCCGTTCACACGTCGTGCCACCGTCCAGATGCTGGCGTTCCGTGAAAAACCTGGACACCACCCCTATAGCCCACATGTCGATGCAAGTACCGCTTCCAACAACATGTGTTCATCGCTGGAAAATCGTGGGTTCCTAACCTGGTTGGTACCTTCCTAACCTGTGTTCCAAACCTGGTCCAACTTGGTACATTCCTAATCAGATTCTGTGTTCCAAACCTGGTTGGTACCTTCCTAACCTGTGTTCCAAACCTGGTCCAACTTATTACCTTCCTAATCTGTGTTCCAAACCTGGTTGGCACCTTCCTAACCTGGTTGGTACCTTCCTAACCTGTGTTCCAAACCTGGTCCAACTTGGTACCTTCCTACTAATCTGTGTTCCGAACCTGGTTGGTACCTTCCTAACCTGTGTTCCAAACCTGGTCCAACTTGGTACCTTTCTAACCTGTTTTCCAAACCTGGTCCAACTTGGTACCTTCCTAACCTGTGTTCCAAACCTGGTCCAACTTGGTACCTTCCTAATCTGTGTTCCTAACCTGGTTGGTGCCTTCCTAACCTGTGTTCCAAACCTGGTCCAACTTGGAACCTTGGGTAACCTTCCTAACCAAGACACAAACAAAAGGTACTGAACGTATAGGACTTCGTGTTCAAAACCTGATCACTCATATGAAAACTTCAAAGAAGCAAAACAAATAGCAACTGATACTGGTCCTACAGGTCTCGTGATTGATACCTGATCCCCATACAGACTGCAAAGGTCCCTGTCCGTAGAGCCTCCACGGGAACGGTCCAATCTATTCATGGGGAGCAGGATGTGCTGGGAAATGGGCCCAGCATCTACCCTAGTAGTCCTTTTCAAACAGCCAGTCTCCCAACCTGTTGCCCTTCGGGTTCCACGAGGGCTAACCACGAATTACCTCAGACTTACGTTTTTTTGAAACAAGTCCGGCAGTGTCACACTTTCATTTTCGAAAGGGCGAGAAAAACATGTGCGGGCAACAAAATCGGGTGCGGAGATTGAAAAGGGGGATATCGGCAAAAATGGCTGCGCCCCAAGTGTGATTTTGTTGCCCTTTGCAAACTCCACGCGTGAGTTTGCTGCCCTTTTCAAACTCACGCGCGGGTAAAAATGCTTTTGTTGCCCTTTCAAACTCGGCGTGCAAGTTTGCTGCCCTGTTCAAACTCGCTCGCCGGTAAAAATGCTCTTGTTGCCCTTTCAAACTCGGCGCGCGAGTTTGTTGCCCGCATGTCATTTTGTTGCCCTTTCCGAACTCGTTTGTGCCACAACCGAACTTGGCCCTTTCCCCCCCGCAAAGAAACGCCTCTTTGTAGAGCCACTATCCTGGTGGTGGTGATTGAACCTCCAGGATTCAGGTGCTGCCAGAAGGAAGGCTCCTGTCTATTGGTTGGTAGCAACACCTGCTGGAAAATGGGTCCAGCGTCCCTTTTTTTATAGGGGAAACTGTGGCCGTGGCACACTTTTAGTTTGAAAAACGCAACAAAAGACAAACTGGTGCCGATATCATGATGTGAGTTTCGAAATGTGCAAGTTTAGCGGGGGTATAAAACTGCACCAGTTGTTATCCGCAGTGGCGCTTGGCAGATTTAGGAGGTCTCCTTTTTCGCTCCATTTTGGGAACTGCTAAAGTTGCCCATTCTGAACGTCGGGTGTGACTCCAACGTACTTGCCCCTTTTTTGAATTTTAAACCACCAGTACTTGGCCCATACATCGGCCGCGGGCGTTTCCCCCTAACACGCCGCAACTGATGGGCTTCGGGCTACCGGACCACAGTGGCTGGAGGCGCCAGCCAAAAGAGAAACGAAACGACGCGGCGGCGGCTCAGAAAAACTTGGCGCGCAGGGCGTTTCCCGGCTTGGCATCAATAGTTGGCCAAGTACTGGTGGTTTAACATCAAGTTATGACATTTTGCACTTGAGGCCAGCCACCCAAAATCCTACTTTGAAATTCAGTGTAGCACCCTACCCAAGCAGCATGCACAGTCCCACAACCCCGGCTTACGATACCTCCCCATTACCTTAAGTTTAGCATGCCGGATCCCCCTTGCCATGCCTAGTACTCTCCAATCCCCTTACAATCATCCCAAGAGAGTTTGTCCTAAAGGACCTAAACCATTCCCTCCTCCCTCCCTCTACTCCAGTACTCTCCCTTTCTTTAATCCTAATTCCGTTGCTCACCTCCTGCTTTTTTGACAGAAATACACGCAAACTCCCCTTCAGATTTTGCTGATAATTTTCGTTGATTCTTCAGTGATAGGGGCTGTGGAGTTGGTTGTGGAGTTGGCTGAGGGATGAAATCCAGTGGTGCCCTCGATGCACTTGGCCGTTGATGCCCTGCCCGCTGAGGGCCCCACCTAATTTTGTAAGGGATGCCGGGCCCGGTTCCCAGCTTTAAAAAAAAAAAATGCTGTACGCCCATAGGTTGTTTTTTCGGGCGCCCGGGCACCCAACTTGTGTCCGGATACGCGCCCGGCTGCCCGGCTGGGCATGACCCCCGGGCAGGGTTCGGAGCAGCCCCAGAAAAAAAAAAAAAAAAAAAAAAATCCCCCCTAAAAAATATGTTTTGTAGAATTGCAAGACAAACAACTTTTGGCTGAGGGTCACATCAACATAGCGTGGTTTTACGAACAGTTGCTTTCATCGCAAGCCCTGTGCACAGAACAACAATTACTTCATCAGTACCGTGATGAAGTGTGGGATAACATTGACAGTTCTCCCTCTTGTTTGCAAGCGAATCAACTGGAAGTCTGGAAGCTCCTGTGACACTCGCTGAGATCAGAAAGGCAGTGGCCTGCCTGCGCCTGCACAAGGTGCCGAGCCCGGATGGCCTTCTGTTAGCCTTCTTTCGTCGGCACCTCATGCGGCTGTTGCCAGACCTTCTTATTACACCAAATGCAATCCACGGCGGAGCAAATGCTCCTCCTAACATGGTCACTGGTGTGATCACATTCATTTTTAAGAAAGGCGACCGTGCTGATATTTGAAACTGGCACCCCATCACCCTCCTTTTTTTTTCTCTTTTTCTTTTCTCTTTTTTTTCCACCCTCATGCCAGTACTATACAAAATCTTATCTAAAGTACTGGCAAAGCGCCTGCAGCTCGTGCTGCCCTCCCTGATTCACCCATCCCAGACAGGTTTCCTTCAGGATAGATCCTCAACAACAAAATGACTGTGGAACAAATCATCGAACTAGTGGCAGCCGGGGAGGAACACACGGCTGTCATTCTTCTCGATCTTGAAAAAGCTTATGACATGGTGGGCTGGGAATTTCTGCAAGCCGCCCTGACAGCCTTTGGCTTCGGACCGCGATTCAAACACCTGGTGCGATCTTTGTATCTAGGGGCCACTTCTCGACTGACTGTTAATGGCCGGCTCTCTCCTCTGTAGCGCTGGAAAGATCCGTACCACAAGGATGTCCTGTCTCTCCATATCTTTATCTCATCTATGTTGAAGTCACGCATGTCATCATTCGGGCGTACCCAGACATCCCTGGTTTTTTGTTGCCCTTGGGAGACCGCCTTAAAACCGAGTCCTTCGCGGATGACTCTGTGCTTTTTAACCCCATGGAAAACCATGCTTTCCAATCTTTGCGGCAGGCGATAGAGCTCTTCTGCGAAATCTCTCAGGCCAAAGTCAATTGGACAAAGTCGTCCCTTCTCATCCCCCCTGGCTCTGACCCACCCCTTCACTGGGATTGCGTGTGGTTACTCCGGCACAGCAAGAAAGATTGTTGGGCCACAAAATCTCTTTTACACCTCAATTGGCAACAGATTCGTCTCACACAGTGACCGCAGCAAGATCTGCCCTGAGACTGTGGGTATTTCCACTTTTTGGTACCAACGCGCGAGGACTTGCCTGCGCAACAAACAATTAAACACCTGGCGACCCATTACCTGTGGAAAGAAGAGATGTCTGAAGTGTCCTACCTCCCCAAGGTGGCGTGGGAGGTAGTTACACAACCTAAGAGAGAGGGAGGCCTCTCCATTCTCGACCCGCAGTACCAAATTCAATTTGGAGCGTTGTTGTCCCAATGGGTACCATGGGCGATTTCGGCAGGGCCTCTCTCCCCATGGAGACAACTGGCTGAATTTGCTCTTCTTGATGATTGGGACTGGTGGACACTACGTTGTATTTGGATAGCAGCCCTCCATCCTGGGTACCTAAGGCTTCGTAAGCTCCTCCCACGCGGCATATGGGCGGGCATTTTGTCGGAGTGGCGGCGCTGCTGTCCTCAACTGCTCCCTCCACCCATGCTGACAGACCAGATACTGACACAGCCACTCTTTTCTCTTTTTTTTTTTTAAGTCCATGGTGTTGTAGAGGCCAGTCACTGTGTACACAGTGATCACCTGGAGCAGTAGGCCATGGGTGTCCTGGAATATGAGACCACCTCCCATCCCATCCTCACGTCAATACTCCTAGCGCACCCCCTATCCCACTATCCTACCTCAGTGTGACCAGCACTCAGGACCATTACCCTACCAATGGGCAGGTAACTTGGACCGAACAGCAGTGATAGGCACCAGGGCTGATAGGTTGCCCAGCCCTGGTGGAAGCGGAATCGGACGAGCCTTGTCGAACGGGAACTTTGGATGCCAGGCCCAGACAATATACTACAGGCCCCAAGAGACACTGGGCCCTAGGTTTCAGACAGGGTAGCACCCATTGAAGCAGTCTTACCGTCCTTCCCCTAGCTTAACCAAGGTCAGGCGGAACTCGGACTGGCCTGAGCGACTTATGCCCCTACCCTTACCCCAGGGTCTAAGCCTTATATATAGCCACTAGACAGTTCTACCCAAATATCAGTAGGAGCTCCGGTGGCCTATACCTGTCTCTACTGCAGATACTAGACCCCGCCCAGTGACTCCACCCCCCCAGTCTGATAGTTGTGTAGTTGGAAATGTATGTGTATACCCGAAGGCCGTGTATGCTTCGTGTATCTATGTATGAAGATGTACAGACAACACTATGTGTGGAAACTTGTGTATGTAGCCCGTAGGCCATGTATAATTTGCAAGCTATGTATATGCCCGAAGGCTGTGTGTGCTCTGTGAATCAATGTATCGAGATGTATAGACAGCATCCTGTGTGTATATCGAAGCGAGAACGGGGTACTAAGCTGGACAAGGATCCCCCCAAGATCCGAGCCAAGCTCAAACCCGTGACCTTGAAACATGTAATCGTATGACTCTACCATGTGAACGGCTAGTGGAAATGGCACGAACGTGTGATATGCCAGACTGGGGAGATCAGCAGAACACCCAAGACCAACACCCCCGGAAAGGGAACACAATCAAGGAGGGGAGGACAGCGGCGACCCGACACGGACAACAATGGAACAGACAGGCCAAACAGGGACTGACACTACGAAGGTAGAGCCGTTTCAAACAACAACAAGGACAAAGATGCACCGAGGGGAAAAAGGAAAAGGGGAGGAGCAAGGAAAATTGAACACGGAACCAACCGGGGAAATGGGGGAAACATTAAGAGAGGAAGAGGAGGAAATGGGGGAAACATTAAGAGAGGAAGGCACACAACGAAACGCGGGTGAAACTGACCAAAAGCAAGAACTAGAGAAAATTTCGCAGAAGAACTTGCACTCAGATCCAAACCCGCCGAAAGACACCCCCCACCGCCAACTGTGCTTAGCCTTGCCAGCTAGACCAGTTGGCGAATCCCCCTCAAGAGGCCCCCCGCCTCCGCGGCCCTCCCCCCCAGACCCCCCTGACCAGGAGCTGACGAGCAAAAGACAAAAACTTCGCCAGCTACTAACCAAAAGCCACGGGGACCGATCTCCACCCCGAAAAGGGATCCTGATCCTGCCTGTTAGATACAGGGACGAAGCTTGGGAAGCCGGTCTATTTGAGCCTTCGGGGACCACGCATGGAGAAGTCACTATCTGGGGTACTACCTCATGCTTCCTCCACCCGTATACCATCCCAGCCAAAGCTCTATTAAAGGAAGACATCACGGAATACATCCAAGAGTGTCTGCCCCAGGGAGGGACCGCAGTTATGATCTTGGACAATGAGGCCCACAGGGTTGCTGAGCACGGCGCCTATGTAAAATATGACCATACGAAGCAAGTAGAGCTTAGGTGGTTTACCCACGCTGCATTAAGCGAACTGCAGCACCTCAAAGTGAAAGCCAGCAAGTACTGGTCAGAGGCAGATGCAACCACCATTCTGGCCAGACTGCTGAGACAGGGCACACTGAAAAACGGTGGTCCGCTGGACACTGGGATGTGGCAAGCCATATAAGTCAGTGAAACACAAACCGGAAGGAAAGGAGGATGAAGAGCGTGAAGAGCGTGGAGTCCGTATATAACAAGGACAAAGAATGGAGATTACAAAAAAGGGCAGCTCTTACGCTGACTAAATGTTAACGGGCTGGCCACATCCAAACTCCCCAAAAAAAAGGTCATCTACGAACAGCTAAAGGGGGTAGAACCGTAGAAGGGAAGGAATGGCCGGACATTATCTGCATACAGGAAACACATCTGATGGACACAGGCCGTGACAGCGGAACACAAACGGATTCATAAGGAACTCTGGCGTCACCAAGCCTACCGCTCACATGGACCCAAACCAGGAAGTGCGGGTGTTGCCATATGGATACCCCTAGGATCAAGGGTGGAACCGCTCAACTGGGAAACAGACCAGAGCGAAGGGAGATGGGCATATCTACTGGCTATGCTAGAATTAGAAGTAGTGTGTGTCCTCGGCATCTATGCCCCAAACGAGGCCAAGGAGCGACAGACCTTTTTCGATTCCTTGAAAGCAAAACTGCCAGTTGGAATCCTTGCAATCATAGCAGGTGACTTCAACGCAGCTCCAGACAGGCATATGGATCGTTGGAATCTCCCTTCTCTCTGGCCCCCATATTATTGAAACAGACGAGCACATCATAGCGGTTGTGTGTCCGGTTTTGAATTCAACGTGGGTTCCGCGCTGAAAAATTCAACGCGCGTTAAATTCGCATTAAACTCCTGTTCAAACGCGTATTCGACACGAATTAACGGGGTCCACGATGATTTTTTTCCTGGGGTAAACATTATCAAAAAAAAAAAAGAAAAAAAAAAAAAAGGGTTGTAGGTTTTTTCGAGGACTACAACCCTATATTTTTATTTTATTTTTTGATGTTTAAATATATTTTTTAAAAATCAAAAACATAAACACACAATAAAAAAAACAAAAATTAAAATGAAATGAGTGTTTTTTTTTTGGGTTTCACACAAATTTTTTAAGGGCTAAAACAAAAATAGAAAAACAAATAAAAAATATAGAGTTGTAGATCTTTCAAAGATGTACAACAATGTTTTTTTTTTTTTTTTTTTTTTAGAACTTCGTGTATTTTTAAAAAAATCAAAATCATAAAAAACAAATAAAAAAAAGGAAAAAAAGACACACACACACACAGAATTGGGCCTGTAGCAGATTGCATGAGTCTGGCGTCCGAAGTTCGCATACGGCATGGTTCGTCCGCCTCCGCTTCTATTAGGGCTGAGAGGTTGGCCCAATCCTGGTGCTTGTCACTGCTGTGTGGTCCAGGTTGCCCTCAATGCTGGTAGGGTGATGGTCCTCAGTGTTGGTCACACTTAGGTAGGATAGTAGGGACAGGGGGGTGCCTCCCAACCGTGTTGGCTGAAGACATTACTAATACAGACTGGGAGGATTCAGTTGACTATCTCAGTTGGTTGGCATCGAGAGTAACATAGGCGGGGATTGAACCCACAACCTCCTGAATGCCACTTGCGTGCCTAATCAACTGAGCTAGGCTGTTGGACGGAGCCCAGATTCGTGGATCCCAAGAGGGGAAAAAAAGAAGAAGAAAAAAACCTAAAAAATGAATAGCAAGCTACTAAGGGTTGTGCCGCCCCACACTCGGCTAATAAAAATGGCATTTCAAGCTCTAAACTATTAGCAGTGTATCTACCTATGTTCTACTAGATTCATGCTCATTTTGCACATTTGGTCAGAGTGGAGTCCACAGCTCTCGTGGCAAAGGTAAGTACGTTTTTTTTTTCTTTTCTTTTCTTAGCAAGCCCTCCCAACGAGGCATGGCAGTCCGTTTTAGATTTTATTACTTGGTAACAAACAGCAGAATGCTTGGATACTGTATTTATGAGAAGATGCAGTAGAAGAGAGAAAAAAAAAAAATACAGACCCAAATCGCCCGCCCAAACCCATATCGCCCGCCCCCAGTTTTCAATGGGAAAAAACTCTATCCCTCAAAAGGGAAACAATGGACACACGCCAACAATCATGCACACACACACACACTTACAAACACACACATACACAAACACACGCGCATACATTCATATTCATGCACAGAGACACTCTCACGCACACACACTTACAAACACACACATACACAAACACACGCGCATTCATTCATATTCATGCACAGGCACACACATACACACATACGCACACACACAACACACCACACACATAACTAGGGCGTTGGGGATTGGCGGATGTGGGGGCGGATGGCTTAGAGGGCTTCCGGGTACGTTTGGGGACTGGTGWCGGGGGGTTGGTGAGTGGCGGGTGGCAGGCCGGTCGGTGTTGGTCTAATTCGGTGGTTTAAGAGGTGCTTCAAGGGTTGGGGATTTTTTTTTTTTTTTTTTTTTTTTTTGCCTAGGGCCACGTGTTCCGGACCCCGCGCATCAATTCCGTTTTTCCGAAAAGCACAGGGGCGGCCCATTTTCACGTTTAATGCGAATTCAACGAGATTTTTTCGAATTTAACGGGATTCAACAGGAGTTGAATTCCCCCGTTCCCCGTTAAAAAGACATACAATATAGCATACCTAAGCCAAACGCTAAACGTTTTTTACTCCTACCGAATAACGTTCCCAACCCAAGGCAAGTTCACATGCTACCACAAGAGTCAAACAAACATGGCCTCAGAATCCCGCATTGATCTCATCATGCTGTCAGAGGAACTACAAGGGGCCTTGCTGATAGCGGAGATATTTCATCGCAGCCCCTTCCCTGGTCTGGGCCACACAATGCGTGTGGTCATCCTCACCTTCAGAAGGAAGTCAAACCAAGGCAAGGGGTTTTACAAATTGAACACATCCCTATTGGGCCTGAAAAGATTCAAAGAGTACCTCAAAGAAGTTTGGTCCTTTTGGAGAGAACACAAAGATCAGCTTCAAGACGACATCTTGTGGTTCAACAACGGCCTGGCATACCTGAGCCGCAAGTGCAATGGCAGCAATGAATATTCTAAACTACTAGCCGCCCAGCGTTACGCTGCTGAAATTCGTGTCTACAATAGACTGTATGATCTGCATCACCTGGAGCAACAGGAAACTGACACAGGAAACAACAAACTACTTCAAGCTCTCGCTCAAGAATCCTGGGACCTGGAGGACCAACTTCTCGTACACATGGAACGCCGCTGGCAAGGAACACGCATCTGAGGCAAGCTCAGACGACACCAGATGGAGGAAACAACGGACGCTAGATTTTTCGTGATGGCTAAAGTAAGCTCCGGGAGGTCAGTCATAGAGGCTCTGGCTGACAAAAAATAACCCCAAGGATCGCTAGTCACCTCCACACCGGAATGCACATTCATAGCCACAAAATTCTATAAGGAACTTTTCACCTCTGAATGCGCTCACATACCGGACCATCAGAGAATAAAAGAAATAGAAGAGTTCCTCCCCCCTTTGAATGCCTCCCTATCTGAACAGCAAAGGGACTCCCTGGAGCATCCCATTACCAAAGATGAAATCTGGTCAGCCCTCATGCTTATGGATGAGGAAAAAACCCTAGGCATAGATGGTCTCCCCAAAGAGTTCTGGGAATCACTGTGGGACTTCCTGGCACAAGACGTGATGGATTTCTACCAGGTAGTATGGACATCTGGGAGGATGGGCGAATTGGTGGGACAAGGTATGCTGACCCTGTTATATAAAAAGGGGGACAAAAACAATATACGGAATTATCGGTCAATCACCTTACTCACAGTAGTCTACAAGATGGCAACCAAGGCGCTGACCAACCGACTGACAAAGGTAATAGTAGACATAATTCACCCGATACAAACAGGCTTCATAGTAGGAAGGAACATACAAGATAACATTCTACTCATCAACGAACTCATAAAGTTGTCCCTCCAATCAAAGCATAATGCAGCCTTCATATTCATTGATTTTTAGAAAGTCTACGATCACGTCGACTGACTTTTCTTAGACAAATGCATGGAAAGATTCAATTTCGGACCTTGCTTCCGGAGATGGATAAAGATCTTGCACAAGAACGCCACAACACGAGTAATGGTCAACGGTAACCTAGCACCACCCATCTCCCTGCAGCAGTCGGTACGCCAAGGTGATCTGATTGCCCGCTTCCTCTTTGTTATCATCATGGAAGCTTTGGCCGCTAACCTGAGTACACACAAAGACATAAAAAAGATCCAAGCAGCCTCAGTCCCAGAAGAGGTCATCCCTGTTTGTTCCCTATTTGCTGACGACCTCTCCCTAATGGTGGAGGCATCAACAACAAACTGAAAAAAAATCCAAGCCATGATGACATTGATGAGCAAATTTTGCACACTATCAGACATGAAAATTAACTGGGGCAACAAAACTTTAGGATGGTGGATCCATCATCAGGGAGTCAGACCTCCAGAACTCCCGCGGGTGAAGTGGATGCCCATGGAAGCCCCCATCCGTATTTTGGGGGTCTCCCTCACAGCTGAAGGAAGACTCACTACCAACAATGAATGGATATCGCAACCGACACTGAAAAAACTAACAGCTTGGAAAGACAAGCATACATCCTTACTAGGCCAAACGCTGGTGATAAACAACGTGGTCCTAGCATCACTCTGGTACAGATCAGCAATCTGGGCACTGGACAAGGCAGCCCTTTGGCCGCTCCAGAGACAAGCAGCAACTTATTTGTGGAGAGGTAACCACGAGCACACAAATGTTATCAGCAGAGTGGCATGGCAGTCAATAATCCAACCCAAATCAAAGGGAGGATTAGGAATCATTGACCCATTGATACAGACCCAAGCACTCATTGTCCAATGGATCAAAAGACTAATATTCAACCCACAGACCCCATGGGCAACCTTGGCGCTAGAGCAAATAGCGAGATTAGCGCCTCCCATGGGCAACCTTGGCGCTAGAGCAAATAGCGAGATTACCGCCATCCGAGATTGGACCCGCGGACACGTCCGCGGGTGTAACATAGCCCCACAGACATCAGACCGACAGGCTGTGAGAGCGAACATCAGGAGAGATTCATTATGGCCCAACCTTCTGCAAATTTGGCGTAGACTACCCCTCTCCGACAAACCCCCCCCAGCAAGATGGGAGGAGGTCTGCCAGCAACCCCTCTTCAATCTGTGTTGCACCTCGTACGTCGTACGGGGGTTCTGTCGTACGGCCGTACGTACGGCTGTACGGACGATCGTACGACCGTACAGCCGGTCCCGTACCAAGTGACGAAAACCCTAAAAAAAAAAACGTAAAAATATATATATATGGGGATGTAGAGCTTTTCGTGCTCTAGACCCCCATTTTTTAATTATTTTTTGTCTTTTTTTATATTTAAAAAAAAAATAAAAAATATCAAAACAGGGAAAAAAAACAAAATAAAGAAAAAAAATTTGATTGATTGGTTGATTGATTGATTGATTGATTGATTGATTTATGATTGATTGATGATTGATTGATTGATTAATAAAAAAATAAAAAGGAAAAAAAAGATGCCGTGGAGCTTTTTTTTTATTGATTGATTGATTGGTTGGTTGGTTGGGGGAGGGTCGCCGCCCCCCCC
>BFEA01000499.1:164268-177581 GCA_003427395.1 Chara braunii | reverse complement strand
GGTGAGGTGTGCGGGGGGGTCTCCGGGAGGTGGGTTGAGGGGTGGAGCTCGGCGGAGGTGCATGGGTGATGTGTTGGGGACTGGGGGTGGGTGGCTGTCGCTCTCTCCATCATGGGTTGCCCTGGTAAAGGTCGGAGGAAGATTGGCAAGGCACGCCATTGCCAAGTTGCCTCGTCTATCCACCAAGGTTTCCACTGTAGTCTGTGGTTTGCGTCTATTTCTCCTATTTTCTTTTCTGGATCGAGCCAAGTGATTTCGAAGGTTTTGATCAATTTTGTTATTTTTGTTTGATCTGTTATCTGTTTGAGTTCTTCCTTCAGTTTTCGCCAGGGTTTTTGGGTGGACATCCGCACTGTATCTATGATGTGTTGTTTTGCCTGGGGGTAGCCGAAGGTGTGCTCGTGTCGTTCGTGGGAGCACCTGGCCCTCCATGCTGTCAAACGGACTTCCAAGCGGGTGTATTGGAAGAGGTTGTGCTGGAAGGGAGTCCAGTCATCCAGCATGTTCTGTTGCTGGTCCAGCAGGATGAGGGCCGGGTCCCATGGTAGGGTCTTCCCTGTGAGGTGATGCCAGGCTGCGCTCCACCATAGCCAGATTTGTCTCACCATTGTGCAATAAAGAAGGCAGTGTTCCAGATCCGCTATGTATTTCTGGGACGAGGAGCCACCGTAAGAGCATACAGGGGAGAGTATCCCCTTCTGTTCTAAGTTGGAGCGGGACACCGTCCAGTCCGGCGTAGGGAGGCATATGTGGATGATCTGCCATTGGAGTGCTCGTTGCGCAGTTGGCATCAGTCAGGCAAAGTGCGACCATCTAAAGTGCTGCATGTCTTGTTCTTTTAGGGTGGAGTCTCTTATCCAGCGTGATTTTATAATGGGCGTGGAGTCTTTGGTTTTGTGTATTTGTCTATAGCAGTCTTTCACTGTGAATTTCCACAATGGTAGAGGTCTGCGCTTGCCCCATTTCCATTCTTCTGGATCAAAGGGAAGGCAGTAGATGGGGGTTGCCATCTCATAAGCCCACCAGCCTTCCTTGTCTTCCCCCACTACTCTGATCCGGACGAGTTTTGTCTTCTGCAGTTGTCTATCTCTGTCCGGGTTACGAGTAAGGCGGGAGAGACGTTCTCCTGGTAAAGTTGGGTCGTATGCCATTAGGTCTGCCTGCTGTTGATGTATGTTCTGCACTTTTGTAGATAACAGACGGTAGGGGCAAGGATGCAGGATATTGCGTCCAGTGGAAAGCTGCGGTGGAGGCTTCCATTCTGCTGGTGGTCTTGTAGACCTCCTCGGATCACCTCTGCCCTCCCAATTCCAACCACTGAGTTAGCCTCCAGGTGTCATTTCATCCACATATACCCAGCCTTCATACCCCGGAGTATTGGGTAACCATCTGTTCGCCCGGATGGGGTCTCTTTTTAATGTACCATCCAGTCCAGCAGTCTCCTGCGGGTGCTATGGGCAAGCTAATTCAGTGGAGAGATGGCCATAAGCTTTGCATCTATAGCACCATGGTCTGAATTTATGTGCTGTATGAATTTGATATAATCTCCCTCCCATTTTGAAGGGAATGATGTCATCTAGGGAAAAGGGTTAGTCCTTGGGGAGATCCAATGCCAACATCACATAGTCATCCCTCTTTGCCACATAGGTCGGTAGTGGGTCTATGAAATCCACTATTTTGTAGTGCCCAAACCTCGAATGCCTCAAGGGAATAATGTGGGAGAAGAAGGAAGTGGGAGAAATAACAAACAACCAAGCGAGCCAACTAAGGCAAACCGGAACGGGGGTCGCATCGGACCAAATGCAGGTGTCTATATACCGACCGGTAATAGATTCACCCCGTTGAGCAGAGAAGGGGGAGGGGAGGAAGGGAAAAAAAAGGAGGAATCCAAAGGACAACATTCAACAAAAATGGACCAATAGCCCAAAGTGGACCAAGTGAAGGGACTCAGCAAAGGTAAAGAGAAAATAGGAGACCCGGAAGTCCTATCGGATGTCCCATTGGACCAACCAAATGTGGAACCAGGCCCGGTACCGATGGATGTGGACCCACAACCAATGGATTTAGAACCAGCCCCGGGCGTCCCCCCTCCCCCTCAGAGGAGTACTAACCAGGATTCTAAGCAAACATCAACAGGGGAGAACGCAGCAGACCTCCAAAGGGTGGCGGAATGGCTACTAGAGAATCTCAAGTTAAAGTTCCAAGGCTGTTCAGAGGAATTCTGGGATGTTCCATATGTGCAACTGGTCTCCCTATTAGAGACCAGTCCAAGCCTCTGAACAGCGTTAGAACAAGGATTGCCACGAGAGGTAAGCTGGCAACAAATGTGTCATCGCCTACTGCCGATAATAACAGTGAGATTCCAACCCCAAGATAATCAGGACCAATCAAATCTGGAAGGTATGCGAGCATCAGGGTCGGGAGGGAGCATGCAGGCCTCAGGATCAGGTAGGGACTCATTAGTTCCAATAAGGAGTACAGACCCTGGATCAAAGCAAGCAAACGTTGAGCAAGAGCACATTCAAAGGACACAATTTTCATATATTGCAGACCCCCAACAAAGCAAACTGGTCCAACAAAAATAGCTAGATTCCCACGCTGAAACCCTCAATACAGAAACAGAACAGGGGTCTCAGGCTGTACATAGTCCAAGTAACTGGGGATCTAGTGATGGGATTGAGGAATTGGGCAAGGGAAAGGGGATAGAGGAAGAAGGAAGTGTGGATCTCAATGAGGATCTCAATGAGGATGACACAGAAGAAGATAGACCCCCGCATAGCACAGCTAAAAGTATGGTCATCCATCAACTTAAACAAGTGATCTTTGAAGTGACAGGGGAAAGTAAATATCTACTGCTTGCCCAAGCCTTAGAAGAACCAAGCAAAAAGCAGCAAGATTCAGAAATAGAAGAGAGATCGCAGGTAACTGAAACAGAAGAAATCAAAGAACCTCCAGCTGACCCGCCAGATGAGGAAAAAAATGAAAGTAGGATCACTTCAGAAAATATTGACACTACTGAAATAAGTGATGGAGAGGAACTTATGAAAACCCCACAGCAACAACAATTACTGCCCCCCATCTCCCCCCATGAAGGTGGCCTAATCAGTAGAAGACAAAAGCTTAGGTTGCTGATGGCAGGAGGACAAGCTGATCTACCTCTGTCCAAATCTGGTGTACTTATCATATGGGTCAGATTCAAAGGAGGCAATTGGGAGGTAGGATTATCAGAACCAAAAGGGTTCGATGCATGGAGAAGTAACAGTACATGGAACCCCAGTGAGCACTCTTTCATTACTATTTGGTAAAATGTCAGGGGAAGCACGCTTCAAAGCTGAGATTGTAAAACTTGTTCAAACCCAGTTTCCGCCAGGGGGCTCTACAGTGCTTATCCTATCTTCGGATGCTCATAGGATTTCAGCTAAGGATGTCTTCCTCAGGTACGAGCACACACGGGCAGTTAATTTGCTGATTCACTCAGGACACATTAACAGAACTCAAACAAATGAAGATCAAGGCAGGTGATTTCTGGTCAGAAGTTGACATCACGATCCTACTCTCCCGCCTCCTAAAGAACGGACAGGCCTTATTGGATCATGGTGGAAAGCTAGACTCGGGTCACTGGTTGACCTTGTAAAACAATCTATGTACACCATTTTGCCAAATAAAATAAACCATGGAAGACACAAAAGGATTGGAGGTGCTATACAACAGGAATAAGGACTGGAAACTCCTGAAAAGAGCTACAGACCTAGACCTAAGATCAATTAACGTAAATGGACTAGCATCGGCCAAACAACAAAAACGGCAGGCAATCTATGAGCAACTAAAAGGAGTGGAAGGCAGGGAATGGTCGGACGCCATCTGTGTAGAGGAAACACACTTGATGGATAATGCAGACCACCATCATACACATCGACAGATCTGGCCCCATCAGGCCTTCAGGGCACATCCACCCAGACCAGGCAGTGCAGGAGTAGCAATATGGCTTCCCCCTGACTCCCGAGTTGATCCACTCTATTGGGAAGCTGATAAGGAAGAAGGGAGATGGGTTGAAGTTGTGACAATCCTATGCGTATACGGTCCCAATGATGTAAGAGAAAAAAGTCGCTTCTTTGAATCTCTAAAGGGTCGCCTTCCCGTCGGTATCCCGGTGGTAATAGCAGGAGACTTCAATGCAGCACCAAACAGACAGCTGGATCACAGTACATGGAAAGGGATGAACAAATAATTGAAGGACTATGCCAGTCTCTCAACCTCTTTGATGCATACAGACGTCTTTTTCCAATAAAACGTAAATTCACATGCTTTAGGAAGAGCCAAACAATGAATGCATCCAAATCTCGCATTGATCTCATACTTCTATCAGAAGAACTAGAAGGAGTTCTTCAATTAGCAGAGATCTTCCCTCGAAGTGTCTTCCCTGACCTTGATCACGCTATGATTGCAGTACTACTTTCTTTCAGCAAAAAGTCGGATCAAGGTAGAGGCTTCTATAAGTTAAATACATCCCTCTTGAGCATTGATCGCTTCAAAGTATATCTACAAGACGTTTGGTCCTTCTGGAGAGAGCAGAGGGAACAAATTAAGGACGATATATAATGGTTCAACAATGGCCTAATGTTTTTGGGACGTAAATGCAATGAATATTAAAAAATGCTTGCTGAGCAACGCCATCGGGAGGAATTTGATCTGCAAAAACAACTCCACCAACTTCAAGAACAAGAAGAAAATTCAGTGGACGAACCTCAACTAAATGAGATTACCAAAAGAATCAGCGACTTGGAGTCCAAGTTATTAAAATTCATGGAGCACCGTTGGCAAGGGATCAGAATTAGAGGTAAGTTGAAGGGGTATAACACGGAGGGGGTGATGGATGCAATTTTTTTTGCCACAGCAAAAGACAGAACTGGCAGAACTATCATTGAAGCCTTCACGAACCCTCAAGAAAGCCAATACTCACTGGTCACATCTACAGCGGCGTGCATAAAGATAGCAAGAGACTTCTATAAAACCCTTTTTACATCAATATGCACAAAAAAAACAAAGGAACAAAGAGTGAAAGAGAATGAAGAATTTATTGAACCACTAACCAACACTTTAACAGACCAACAGAGAACAATGCTTGGAAATCTACTAACAAAGGAAGAAATTTGGTCTGCCCTAATGATGATGGAGGAGGAAAAAACTCCGGGGATTGATGGACTTCCAAAAGAATTTTGGAAAACCATGTGGGATTACCTTGCTCAACATCTAATAGATTTCTACCATGCAGTCTGGGTCTCAGGCACAATGGGAGAAATAGTTGGACAAGGGGTTCTGACTCTATTATATAAAAAAGTGACAAAACAAACATCCGTAATTACAGACCAATAACTCTTCTCACAGTAGTTTATAAACTGGCGGCAAAAGCACTAGCAAACCGAATACTAAAAGTCATCACGGACATCATTCATCCTACTCAAACGGGCTTCATTGAAGGAAGGAACATTCAAGACAATATTTTATTAGTTAAACTCTCTAGACAATCTAAGCACAATGCAACTTTCATTTTTATAGATTTTGAAAAAGCCTATGATCATGTTGACTGGTTATTTTTAGACAAATGCCTAGAAAAGCTTAACTTTGACCCTTGTTTCAGAAGATGGATTGAGATCCTACATGCTAATGCTTCAACTAGGGTTATGATAAACGGTAACCTGGCTCCGCCTATAGAGCTAGAACGTTCGGTGAGACAAGGGGATCCAATTGCCCCCTTTCTTTTTGTCATCATAATGGAAGCTTTAGCAAGATGTAACAGAGACATTAAACGTATCCAGGTTAGCTACATCCCAGAAGAAACCATACCGATTTGTTCCTTGTTTGCAAACGACCTATCCTTGATGGTTGAAGCCTCGCACGAAAATCTGTTAGCAATCAAGAGTCTGATGGATAAATTCTGCGCCCTTTCTGATATGAAGATCAATTGGAGAACAAAAACCCAAGGCTGGTGGATACACCATCAGGGGGTCAGACCTCCAGAGTATCCAAATGACAGCTGGTTGACAGCAGAGACCCCAATCAGGGTGTTTGGGATCTCACTATCAGCAAATGGAAAACCAACAGGAAACAACGAATGGATATCTAAACCAGCTCTCGCCAAATTGGAACTTTGGAAGGACAAACGAACATCTATTATAGGACGTTCACTGATCATAAATAATGTTATTTTAGCCTCACTCTGGTACAAGTCAGCGATATGGTCACTGGACAAATCAGCGCTTAAACCTCTACAAAGACAAATAACAGCCTATCTATGGAGAGGTAATCATGACTTAAAAAATGTCATAAATAGAGTTGCCTGGCAAGGAGTTATTCAACCTAAAGCAAAAGGAGGGTTAGGAATCTTAGACCCTTCCACTCAAGCCATGGCGCTCTCAATCCAATGGATCAAAATATTACTTTTCGACCCAGAGACTCCTTGGTCAGCCCTAGCTAAGGAACAAACAGCGGGACTAGCCCCTGAAATCCCAGAAGGGACAGATCCGTTGATATGGCTAGAAAATCGTCACTGGTCCATTCCAAAAGGTAGAACTCAACCCTCAAGCCAACCAGTGAACCCAAATCGTCAAGCCACAAAAATGAACATTAAAAATGATCCCTTTTGGCCTCACCTCCTTAAGACCTGGCGCAAACTACCCTCACCAGATAAAATTCCCCCAAACCGTTGGGAGGAGGTCTGCCAACAACCTCTTTTCAACAACAGATGGTTGACTGATTCATAAGGAAGGATGTTCCATTGTATGGATTCCCCCTGGAGAGGTTGGGTCAAAAAAGGGGTCCTAAGGATTGGGGACACCTGGAATCCAGAAACCCGGGATTGGTACTCTCTTTCTGATCTCTTGCCCAACTTGCGATACTGCAGGAGAACAAAAAGATCACTAGACACAATCACAGAAGCCATCCCGATAGATTGGATAAGAATCCTCAGAAAAGGTCCCCAACTTAAAGAAAGTGATTGGGTGGGCATCCAAGGGAATTCCCAACAAATAGGAAATGTAGTATTAGTAAATGATGAAGGATCAATCTTGCTCTCCTTATTCTCAATCAATCACAAACACCGGCTCACTGAAAGTCAAACTTCGGAAACCGAATGGTTCAATGCTAACCAAGTATTCAGGATCAGAGTTCTGAAATACAAAGACCACTGGATGGTCTTCAAACCATCATGTGCAATCAATAAATTGCCTCTAGATCCCATATATTGGTCTTGGACCGTCCCTTTGGGCAAACGTAGAAAGGGCACTCGCAATATTCACTCAATGACAGTTAGATCAACATACCGCATGTTGAGGCCTAAACTGGAATTGAAAGATAGAATAGAAACCAGGTGAATGAAACAGCTAAATGTAAGCAAGGACGATCTGAGACGTATTAAGTGGTTTAAAACTATTAAGATCAAACCGACAAAAATTGTCTCCCTACAGTGGCGAATCGACCATAGATGCCTTCCCACAAATGATTGGCTAATAGAGAGGACCTCGCTGGAAGAGAATGGTATCGCTCTACCTTGGTGCAAGCTATGCTCCTCTGCATTCCCATCTAGGACCATTCCAGAAACCATCGAACACATGTTTCTTCAATGCCCAGGTGCAGTTTGGTTATGACGTTGGTGGGACAGGATTTGGAGTTCCTTTAATACCCACTTGAACTGGCCTTGGGATTGGCGAGCTCTGTTATGCGAGACATGGTCTCCAGACCAATTAGACGATTTCTCCCAAAACCTATTTATAACCGACAGAAGAGCCATTCTCTGGGCCCTCTGGCAACGACGCTGTACGTTTGAAAGGGAAGGTGTCAGGCTGGATGGTCCAGACTTTAAGGAGTCGATTAAACTGCAGGTGCAAACTGTTATCACAACTCAATGGGACAAAGTAAAAGAAAAAATTCAATTTCTGACGAATAAAAAAGAAATCCAGCAACACATCAAATCATTCAGTGGCGCTTGGCTTGGGGGATCTCAAGGAGGTACGATTGGAAAGATAAAAGAAAGTGGGGTGAGGAGAGAGAACAGAGAAGAGTATAGCGAAGGAATTCAAAAAGACTACCGCCTGATATTCCATGATTGGACAAATGTGGATTCAACAGTACCACTTCGCCCTCTATCAGAGTTCCCAGATCCCTTCCCACCCTCATCATTATCCCTCGTCCCCATAAGTTGGTTTGGATACGAAAGAGGAGAATAATGATACTCGTAAGGTGTAACCAGCTACATAACATTGTTGTTTCTGGTGGACAGACAAGGCCGAAGAGGCTGATGTTTGTGGTGGACTTGAAGGGTAGTAGAGCTATAGGAAGGGCGGTTTTCAGGGTGACAGGGGAATTTGAAGGAAAGATAAGGAGTCTGGAGAAATTGGTCATAATCTCCAACAAAGATATCTACATTACTATTTTGGATTATTTCGGATTATTTCAGAATGGGCTATAGGAGGTAATGCTGCTAGGAAACCACGGGTATCTGGCGGCCAGGCTCTGGCTGAAGAGGCAGTACTCCTTTTCACTTCTCATACTTCCTGATTTTGAACCATGTATCAGTAATACCTGATTGAGGGACGCTGGACCCGTTTTCCAGCAGGTGCAGCTCCCCACCAATAGACCGGAGCCAGTAGCTGAGTTGCTAGTGGTGGATGCTCATACCAACACCACTAGCAATCTTAGCCAGTTTTACAAAAAAAAAAAAAAAAAAAAAAAAAAAAGGGGCAAGGATGCAGTTTCAACCACCCAATCTCCTTTTTGACATTGTGGCCCTTTCTCGAGTGCTCGTTCCCAGGCAATCGGGATCGCTTCGTGAAGTTGGTGTAGTTTCTCTTCCATATTTCTAATGTTTCTGAGGCGGAATTGCATTTGGGCTGCTGTTTTCCATTTGCGGGACTGCGGGTCCCACAGGTCGCCCACTGTAAAAATTCCATATTTTACCCACCTCAGCCAGTGGGATCCCGTTGCTACTGAAAATATCTGGCCATTTTGGTCCAATATTTGTGGATTCCCAAACCATGGTTGGCGCCAAACCTCGTGCCATCTAGGCTGAGGTGGGACCTTTGTTGGTCCTATTTCTCTCCATAACTTGAGGAGGGAGGGCCATAGCGGATCATTGGTCGGGTCTGCTTTAGTGACTTGTGCTTGTGAGTGGATTTCCGTTGTTCTTAGGGTTGTCGGTATCGACCATGCGGGGTTCGTTAGCCATTGTAGTGGACGGACCGGCCGGTCCAACGCTGTTGGCGGGGCCAAGTTTGACAGTTGGATATAGGCAAGTGGGACCCATGATATATTTTCCGCCATCAGTAGCCGTATGATGATTTTGAACAGTAGTGCTTTTATTTGATCTCCCGGGTCAATTATTGCCAGCCCGCCTTTGTTTCTTGGTTGGGCTACTTGGTCCCAGGCCACCCTTTTGATACAGCTCGTAAGCCCATGGTCATTACGCCATAAGTAGGCTGCGGTTGCATTCCTAAGATAGGATAGCTCGTGTGGCGTCAGGGCCCAGAAGACCATTTTGTACCAGATGGTAGACAAGACTGCATTGTTAATTGCTAATGCACGGCCCACTAGGGAAGTGTGGAGGTCCTTCCACCCGACCATTGCTTGTATAGCTGTTAGGACCAGACTGTCTCCATGGTCTTTCGGGGGCCCCATGGCAGTTAATCGAACACCCAATACTCGGATGGCTTCCTCCTTTGTTTTCCAGTTGACCGGGGGTTGTTTTGGAGGGGGGTTTGTTCTGCGTTCAGCCACCATCCTTCTGTTTTCGCGCTCCAATTGACTTTCATGTCAGCCGCTACCGAGAAGACGTGGATGGTTTGGGCCAGCGCATGAAAACTGGTCGCATTGGCCTTGATGAGGACCGTTAGATCATCAGCAAACAGAGAGGTGATAGGGATCTTGTGTGCCGGGATTTCTGGGATGTCGATGCGTTCTATAGACGGATTCGACCGGATGAGTGTCGCCAGGGCTTCCATGACGATCACAAAAAGCCTCGAGGCAATGGGGTCTCCCTGTCTGACTGATCTCTGCAGTGGGAAGGGAGGAGACATATGGCCACTTATCATTACGTTAGTGGTAGCAGATTGATGTAGAGTCCGGATCCAATGTCTGAAAGTGTGTCCAAAATTCATTTTTTGTAGACACAGCTCCAAAAATTGCCAGTCTACATGGTCATAGGCTTTCTCAAAGTCTATGAACAATATCGCCGCCTCCACTCCTCTCTGTCTAGCATATTTGATTGTTTCATTGACCAGCATGATGTTGTCTTGAATGTTTCATCGAGGCATGAATCCTATTTGGTCCATATGTATGAGGTTTCTCATCAATGGTAGTAAGCGGTTGGCCAGAGCTTTAACTATCATTTTGTAGGGGGGAGGAATAGGTCGATAGTTTTTAATCTCCGCCCTGTCTCCTTTCTTATAGATCAGGGTGGTAACTCCCTATCCCATCAGGTCCCCAAAGCGTCCTTCCTGCTGGGCTGCATGTATGTATGCCATCAGGTCCATTTTAAATAGGTCCCAATAGTGGATCCGGAATTCTTTGGGAAAGGAGTCTAGGCCAGGGGTTTTCTCGTCTTCCATGTTTGTGAGTGCTTGTAAGATTTTCTGAGCGTCGATAGGTTTTTCTAACAGTTCCTTCTGTTGTTGTGTGAGAAGGGATGGCAAGTTGTGGAGCATTGTTGTTCTAGCCTGGTCCAAGGTCTCCTTGTCCCATTGTTCAGTTTCTGATGTGAACAGTTTTTGGTAGTATTGTGCTGCATAGTCCACAATCGCATAGGGATTGGTGGCATCAGGCTGTGTTGGTTGGAAGGGATGATGTAATGATGTCACCAGGTTCTGTCTAGCTCGACTCTTGGCTTTGTTAAAGAAGGTCCGAGACATTGTGCCTTCCATGTCTGCCTTTTTAATCCTTGCCTGGATTCTCAATGTCTCTGTCTGTCTGTCGAGGTAGGCTTGTAGGTGGTCCCTAGCCTGCTGGAGCTGGTCAAAGGTATGCAGGTCCAGAGGACTATCCAGCATTTTTTGGTCCCATTCCTCTAATGTGTGTATCAGTTTTTCCATCGTTTCCTTGCGTTGTCTTGCTAAATTGATGGCAAACTTCTTAATGTAATCCCTGAGTTTGGCGATCCCCTCATTGAACCAGTCCACTATTGATGAGGCTGTAGTCTTTTTTGTTGACCAGTGGGCCCAGATCTCTTTGACCAGCGCGTCCAACGATTGTTCTTTTAGGAGAGAGGAGTTGAACTTGTAGAAGCTGGGTCCACGTTGGAGTTGGAGATGGAATGAGAGTCCCATCACAATGCCCCTGTGGTCAAAGGATCTGTAGGGGCTAATGGTTTGAATCTCTGCCACTGCCACTAGGGGCGCAATCGACTGGGATACGAGAAAGTAGTCTATCCTGGAGCTGGACAGCCCCGCCTCTCCCCTCGATCTCAAACATGTGTAGGCCCTTTTGGAGGGGTGTAGTTGACGGTAGACATCGCATATTTGCAGTTCAGCCATCCATTGATTTAGGAGAAGGATGTCTGGGGTTATGTCTCCTCCTTGCCTATGGGCCGACGATTGCCTGTAGATCATTGGGTCCGGAGTGATATTGAAGTCTCCGGCCAATATAAGTGGGCAGTCCTTTGGCAGAATGTGGAAGAGGTTGTGTAGGTATTGTATTCTTTCATTGCAATCGTTGGGGCCGTAGACACTGACAATGCATACCGTCTCGTCTCCTATATTAGCCTTAAGATACACCCATCTTCCCTCAACCTCGTCGAATTGAAATTGGAGAGGTTTGAGCCTTGAGGAGGGGGGTAGCCATATGGCTACGCCCGCTGATGCTCTCGTTGTGGCCGGGGCTGAGTATGCCGTATGTGGCCATACCTGTTTTCTCTTAGCCTCATGATTCGGGGTGAGAGAGAGATGGGTTTCCTGTATGCATATAGCATCTGGCCAGACGGTCGTTTCTGGGTGTTTAATCTCATCCCAAATGGCCTTCACTTTTTGGTGTCCGGATGATATGAGGCCATTTACATTCAGTGATGTAATGTGTAGATCAGCCAGCTCCAATTTTTCGGTCCAGGCTGGGGGTTTCCGTAGGGGGGGTAGCACGTTCAGTGGCGGGGGGGGGGGGGGGGGGGGGGGGTGGGGAGGGATGGGGGGGTGAGGTAGCAGGTGAAGGGGTAATTCATTAGGATGGTGTGTATTGCCCTGAACACTGTCTCGGTCATTGCTTCCTGATATATGAGGATCCATTGTGAGTTTTGTTTACGTGGTAGGTTCCTGTGTAGCTTCTCACAGCTTGTTGAGGAATGGGGGGTCCTCCCATATGTTGGAGGCGTCCAGGAAGCTATTCTCCAAGATTGCCTGGAGAAATATGTGTATTTGGGGGAATCTCCATGCAACATTGAATCTGAGCCTTGTTATGGACAGGTCAGACAGCTGTTCCTCTGAGAACCACAGGAGCGCATTATTCTCCTTGTGGGATTGGTGGTCCTTGAATATGACGACCGCGGGGGTGATACCCTTTGGGAACGGGTGGTCCTGTGGTATTGATATCCCCAGGGCCCCATCGTCCTTGTTTCCTTTCAACAGTGTGGAGACAAGTCTCAACCCTTCTATTTTTCCATAGTTCCCCTTCCATCCTTCAAGTGTGAGGCCCACAAAGTCATTCTTGGATTTCGTATTTTGCATGTTGAAGTCCGCCAGGTAGCCTGTGGTGCGCAGGCCTAATTGCCAGGCACCATTCTGTGGTTCTCTCCTTATCGGTAAGACGAGCAGGCCCTGCAGGGGCTCATAGACCTGGGTCGCTTGAGAGGAGGCCGTAGGTCTGATGAGTTCCCTCAGTTTCCCTCTGGTGGCGGGTTTTGTGCATTGTTGAAGTGCTGACTGCGGACGATGGGGTGTGCTCACAGGAGCTGTGGCTTGTGTGGTGTTGAGACCTACCTGTTGGTTGTCCCTGTAAGCTTGCTGATTGTCGGGTTCTGAGTCGCTTCCTGTTTCAGAATCTGTTTCCTGCGATCCCGATGTATCTGAGCAGTCAGATTCTGACGAGGTAGAAACCCAGTCCGAGTCTGAGACGAGATCGATTTCCCGCTGGTCGTTGTCCTAAGTTTGGGCCTTAATGTCGTGTGGTGAGTGGGTCAGGGCAATACGCAGGACTGGTCTGAGAAGGCGGGGCGGGATGCTTTCCTCCCACGGCTTCACCCCTGTTGACAGCGCCCGTTGGTTTTGATCAGCGTGAAGTACTGCAGCCATTTCGTGGATGAGAACTTCTGGCCATTTCTGTCCATCCACTGAACAGATCCT
>BFEA01000499.1:149397-164165 GCA_003427395.1 Chara braunii | reverse complement strand
TTTTTTTTTTTTTTCTTTTTTTTTTAAAGAACAACCCGATGTGGTGATAGGGGTGCTGATAAGAGCAGACACCGCTACCACTTTCCGGAGGCTCCATCTATTGGTGGGGAGCTGCACCTGCTGGAAACCGGGTCCAGCGTCCCTGAACAACATGTTTCCTCAATTACACAGACCCTTGATAATGTCAGCAGTAGCTGGATGGACCATCCAAGGATGAGACAAATCATGAATGAAGCCGCACACCTACTCTGCGTCCTAAGCCATTTGCCCACAGCTGTATTCGGGCGGCCGTAGCCCGAGTCTTCTTTTTTTTTTTTTCAGCACATGCTGGGAACCGGGCCCAGCGTCCCACATTTACAGCTACTGATTCTCTGATACTATAGGTTGGTGATGTTGCTGATGATGATGATGATGATGATGAAAATGGTGATGAAAATGATGATGATGAAAGTGATGATGTCGGCTGATCTCTGAGCTTTGGGAACTTCCATTGCCACCTGTACCTCTTCACCCTCAATAGAAGGGCGCCAGCTAGAACAGTTAAGGACTGGTACTAACACACAGATTGGTGACTTGAGCTAGCTGGAATTGCTTCATAAAATTGGGAGAAACTGCTAGCTCCAACCCATATAACTCAAATAGCTCCGACTTTTTTTTTCTTTTTTTTTTTTTTTCATTCGCTGCCGTACCAGCTCATTGGGACTGAGCTTAATGAAGAGGCGGGAAAAAGTTCAGGGAAATCAGCTAGAGGGCGAAGGGGGACAACTGGATCTTCTTTTGTCCATTCATGAAAGACCAGGCAATAGTCACGTTGGATTGTTTCTCCTTGCTCCTCCTTATTTTCTCTCCTGGCCCCATTCCATATGATCTTGCCTATCTTACCCCCTTGAGGACCCCCTAGCCAAGCGCCACTGAAATGTTGAATGTGTTGTTGGATTTCTTTCTTGGAAGATAAGAATTGAATCTTTTCTTTAACTTTAACCCATTGAGCTGTGATTGTCGTTTGTATCTGTTGTTTGATAGATTCTGTAAATTCTGGTCCATCCAATCTTGCTCCCTCCATTTCGAAGGTGCACCGCCGTTGCCAGAGGGCCCATATGATTGCTCTTCTACGTGTTATGAATAAGTTATGAGACAAGTCATCTGATTGGTCATAAGACCAAGTCTCACATAAAAGAGTTCTCCAGTCCCAAGGCCAATTCTGTGATTGAGTGAGAGAAGACCATATTCTGTCCCACCATCTCCACAGCCAGATCGCGCCTGGGCATTGTAGGAAAATGTGTTCTATGGTCTCCGGGATGGTCTTTGACGGAAAAGCAGATGAACATAATTTACACCAGGGTAGTGCTATACCTCTCTTTTCAAGAGAGGTTCTATCTATGAGTCAGTCATTGGTAGAAAGGCAACGATGGTCAATTTGCCATTGTAGTGAAGCGATTTTTGACGGTTTGGTCTTAATGGTTTTAAACCATTTGACACCTCTAAGTTGATTTTTGCTTACGTTTAGTTGCTTCATCCACCTAGCTTCCACTCTATCCCGTAAGTTCAATCTTGGCCTTATCAAACGATATGTTGATTTAACCGTTAGTGTATGGATAGAACGAATGCACTTTCTTCCTTTTCCTAGTGGCAGCGTCCATGTCCAGCAGATCGGATCAAAAAACAACTTATTTATTGCGCATGAGGGCTTATAGGCCAACCATCTCTCCTTACACTTTTAGAACTCTAATTCGAAACAGCTGTTTAGATTGGACCCATCTGGTTTCTTGTGTCGGACTTTCCACTAACCTGTTGGTTTGGTCTAGGGAAAACAAAGAAAGGAGGGTCAATCCATCGTCATTTACAATCACCACATTACCTACTTGTTGCGGGTCTCCTTGAATCCCCACCCACTCACTCTCTTTTAGTTGGGGACCTTTTCTGAGGATCCTAATCCATTCTAGAGGAATAAACTCAACCACTGTTTCTAGTGCTTCTCCTGTCTTTCTGCAATAACGCAAGTATGGAGAGAGTTCAGATGGTGAATACCAATCCTTAATTTCTGCATTCCATATATCCCCGATCCTAAGAATTCCATTCTTCATCCACCCCCTCCAAGGAGAGTCCATACAATGCAACATCCTACCCTGAGAGTCGGTGATCCACCTGTTGTTAAAGAGGGGTTGCTGGCACACCTCTTCCCAACGATCCGGAGAAACTTTATCGGGTAGCGGTAGTTTACGCCAATTTTTCAGGAGGTCGGGCCAAAAGGGATCATTTTTAATGTCCCTCCTTGCAGCCTCACGTTTTGTATCTGCTACTTGCGTTAGAATTTGTCCTCCCCCTCTGGGAATTGACCAATGGCGGTTTTCTAGCCATATCATAGGATTTGTTCCCTCCGGGACTGCTGGGGCTAGACGCGAGATCTGTTCCTCAGCTAGAGTAAGCCAAGGGGTTTGCGGATTGAAAAGTAAACGCTTAATCCATTGAATGGACAATGCTAATGCTTGAGTGGAAGGGTCTAGTATGCCTAACCCCCCTCTGGTCTTAGGTTGAATTACTGTCTGCCATGCTACTCTGTTTATGACATTATTGCGTTCATGGTTTCCTCTCCATAGAAAGGTTGTTATGTATTTTTGAAGGGATTTGAGTGAGGCTTTGTCCAATGCCCATATTGCCGATCTGTACCATAATGATGCTAGGATGACATTATTAATGACCAATGGTCTTCCTATAAGTGAGGTCTGTTTGTTTTTCCACGCTTCCAATTTAGCTAGAGCAGGTTTGGAGATCCATTCATTATTTGCCATTGGTTTTCCTTCTGCAGATAAGGAAATTCCTAGCACGATGATTGGGGTAGAGAGTGTTAACCAGTTGATGTTTGGCTGTTATGGGGGTCTCACTCCCTGATGATGTATCCACCAACCTTGAGTTTTTGTTCCCTAGTTGATTTTCATGTCTGAGAGGGAACAAAACCTATCCATCAAACTCTTGATTGCTTTTAAATTATCCTGAGAGGCTTCCACCATCAAGGAGAGGTCGTCCGCAAACAGGGAACAAACAGAAATGGCCTCTTCCGGGAGATACGTGGCTTGTATACGTTTAATGTCTTTACTACATCTTAAATTGACCGCTAAAGCTTCCATCATTATTACAAAACGAAAATGAGCGATTGGATCTCCCTGCCTTACTGATCTCTCCAGCTCAATTGGAGGGGCTAGGTTACCGTTGATCATTACCCTAGTTGTAGCATTTGAGTGTAGGATCTGTACCCATCTTCGAAAGCTAGCCCCAAAGTTGAATTTTTCGAGACATTTGTCTAGAAAAAAACAGTGAACATGATCATAGGCCTTTTCAAAGTCTATAAAGATGAAGGTCGCGTTATGTTTGGATTGTCTTGAGAGCTTGACTAATTCATTAACGAGTAGGATGTTGTCTTGAATGTTTCTTCCTTCTATAAAGCCCGTTTGCGTCGGATGAATGATATCAGTAATGATATTTGTCAAGCGGTTTGCAAGTGCCTTTGCTGCCAGCTTATAAACTACTGTGAGTAACGTAATCGGTCTATAATTACGGATATTTGTCTTATCGCCTTTTTTGTATAGTAATGTCAACACCCCTTGTCCTACTATTTCCCCCATCTTGCCAGTGACCCAGGCCGCCTGGTAGTATTCCATGAGGTTTTGAGAGAGATGATCCCACATGACTTCCCATAACTCTTTTGGTAAGCCGTCAATCCCTGGGGGTTTTTCCTCTTCCATCATCATGAGAGCTGTCCAGATTTCTTCCTTTGTCAACGGCATGTCAAGCATTGTTCTTTGTTGTTCTATTAGAGATCTGGTCATGGGTTTGAGGAAGTCTTCTACCTCCTTTTCCCTCTGCTCATGTGGTTGATTTTTACATCCTAATGTAAAGAGCGATTTATAGTAATCCCTCGATATTCTGGTGCATTCCGCTGTCGAAGTAGTTAGCGTTTGTTGATTCTTTTGGGGGTAAGAGAAAGCTTCGATGATGGACCTACTAGTTTTTGCCTTGGCCATAGCGAAAAATCTAGCGTCCATTACCCCTTCCGTGTTATGTTTTTTCATCTTACCTTTGATTCTGACCCCATGCCATCTATGTTCCATGTGTTCAAGTAGTTTAGACTCTAAATTGCTGATTTCATTAGCAACCTCTTCCAAGTCAGGATTGCTCTCATTTTCTTCTTACTGTTGCTGCAGTTGGTGTATCTGTTTTTGCAGATTGATCTCCTCTAGATGGCGTTGTTCAGCTAGTATTTTAGAATATTCATTGCATTTACGGCCCAAGAATATCAGACCTGTGTTGAACCAACTTATATCATCTTTAAATTGGTCTCTCTGTCATTTCCAAAATGACCAAACATCTTGTAGGTATACTTTAAATCGATCTATACTAAGATGGGAGGTATTCAATTTATAAAATCCTCGACCCTGATCTGTTTTTTTCCTGAAAGAGAGTAGTACTGCATTCATTGCATGATCAAGGCCTGGAAAGACACTGTGAGGGAAAATTTCTGCTGTTTGTAGTGCACCTTCCAACTCGTCTGATAGAAGTATTAGATCTATACGAGACTTCGAGGCTTTCATTGTTTGACTTTTTCTAAAGCATGTGTAAGTGCGTTTCGTGGGGTGTAGTCGTCTGTATGCACAAAAAAGGTTGAGGGATTGACAAAGACCTTCAATAGTTTGCTCATCCATTTCGATGTATGACGGACATGGAGAAGGAATTTGCCATCGATCCAATTGTCTATTTGGTGCAGCATTGAAATCTCCCGCTTTTATGATGGGGATACCAACCGGGAGGCGCCCTTTTATTGATTCAAAGAAGCGTTTTCTTTCCTTAGGATCATTTGGTATTGTTACCACATTTATCTCCAACATTGCCAAGAGATATACCCATCTCCCCTCTTCTTTGTCAACCTCTCAGTAAAGAGGTTCAATCCTAGAGTCGGGGGGGAGCCAGATAGCTACCCCTGCGCTACCTGGACTGGGAGCATGAGCCCTGAAGGCTTGATGTGGCCATGTGTGTTTATGTATATGATGATGGTCAGCATTATCCATTAGATGTGTTTCTTGTATACAGATAGCATCAGGTCATTGTCTACCTCCTACACCTTTGATTTGATCGTAGATTGCTTGTCTTTTTTGCTGCTTGGCCGAAGCCAAGCCATTTACATTGATTGACCGCAAGTCTAGATCTGTTGCTCTCTTTAGCAATTTCCACTCTTTATCTTTATTGTACAACACATCCAATACATTCAAAGCCGCCATGGTCACCCTTTTTGCTATCTGTAACCCGCTTCCTCTTGTACGATTTATTTATGATTCTAGAGGCAACCAGCGGCCTGAGTCTAATTTACCCCCCTGTTCTAATAGCATATGTCCATTTTTTAGAATACGGGAGAGTAAAATTTTGACGTCATCCTCTGACCAGAAGCCCCCTACCTTAACCTTCAGTTGTTGAAGTTCAGCCAGCATTGATTGAGAGAACCAGCGCAAGTGGACTGCACGTGGATGTTCATATCTGAGGAACACATCTGTGGCCGACACTCTGCACGCATCAGTGGAGAGGATAAGCACCGCAGATCCCCCTAGTGGAAGCTGTTCTTGAATAACTTTTACAATCTCAGTTTTGAAACGTGCTTCCCCTGTCATTCTTCCTAGCAGTGATGGTAGCATACCTGCTGGGGTCCCATGCATTGATACTTCTCCATGTGCAGATCCCTCTGGCTCTGACAATCCCACCTCCCATATCCCCTCTTTCAGTCTCACTGGTAGAATTAGTATCCCTCTCTTAGATAATGTCTGTTCCGGATACCCTTCTGCTAATAAAAGGTGTAGTTTCTGCCTCTTGCTTATTAGTGTTCCTTCGAGTGGGACTAGAGGTGGACGTTGATGCAATTTTCGCTGCCCTATCGTCTGCAGATGCATACTTGGAAGATCCTCTTCCTCGTCTGAATTCCCATTTTTGTCTGTTTGACCCTCCTTGTTCTTTTCTGATTGTTCTTCACAATCTGCTAATAGAGTAGCTTGCTGTACTGCTGTAGCTTGCCCACCTTGCAGGCCTTCCGTCCCAAAATTATTTATATTATTATTTTCTTCCAGAATGGTAGCGGCTTCAAGATGCTGTGCAGAAACAACTGTATACTCAGTTTCTTTGTCAGGCACAGTCTTTTGCTGCTCTTTTTGAGATTGTGAAAGGAGCATGTACTTCCGTTCCCCCGTAAGCTCTGAGATTACTTCTTGTATGTTGTAGGGTATCGTGTCTTCTACTGGGGCACGTGGTGGTTCATTCTCCTCGATGAGGATCCACTTAACCAGTTTGTTATCCCCCAGACTTTCCTCATTCTCTCTCCCCCTCTTCTGCTGTTAATTCCACTTGTGGTCCCTTCCCTTCCCTCATTTCCATCAATCCCATTGGTTTTTCCCCTCCACCAAGTACCCCACTGTTCTGTTCCAGCCCCCTTTTCTGATCTCGGCGCCCCACAGCCCATGTTGTTTCCTGATCTCCTCGCCTTTCTCCCTCCTCACCCTCTTTCCGACATCCTTGCATCTCATTAGCCAGTGCTGCCTGTCTCCCCTGAGTGTCTGTGGTTACAGTCAATCTTTGTAGATGGTCTGATGGGCTCAGTTGTTTTGTCGCTGTTAGTGCTGTGGAGTGCTCTGTTATTTGTTGGTTTACCCCGACCTGTGTTGTTCCCATGTTATCCTTTGAATTCTCTGTTCCAGGCTCCGTGGAGGATAAAAAGTTTTTCAAAAATTTTATCCCTTCATTTACCGCTCCCAGTCCTTTAATAACAACGGAGTTCTCGGTTGTCAATCCCATACTGCTACTCAGAGTTTTATCTGATCTTTTTGCTGTTGGCCTGGGAGTCATTTCCTCCAGGTGAGTTGGGCTGTTGTCCACATCCATTTGCTCTGAGTTATGCTGTGCACTTCTCAGTGTTACCATTTGAGCACTTTCCCCACCTTCCCCCCCTTGGCTCAACGACGTTTGGTTGCCTGAACCTGTTGGATGGTGATCCAGAGAGGTTTGGAACCGTATGGCTACGATTGGTAACAGCCGATGACACATCTGCTGCCAGCTCACCCCCTCTGGCGGTCCTTTTTCAAGTGCCATTTGGAGGCTTGGGTTGGTCTCTAAAAGAGGGACAAACTGTCTATATATACTATCCCAAAATTCTTCCGAATGGCCCTGAAATTTTACTCTAAGATTTTCCAGAAGCCATTCTGCAACATTCTGGAGGTCTGAGACATGTTTCTCAGCCTGTGTTTGTGCCGAGTCTGCATTGGAATTCCTTGGGAGGGGTGGGGGGGGGAGTGCTCCTGGAACTGGATCTAGTTCCATTGGCTGAGCACCGAAAGCGTCCTTCAACAGGTCTATGTCCATTGGTTCCGGATCTGGTTCACTGCTCGAACCCCTCGAGGATGCCTCCGACTCTGCCTCCTTGTTCTTTTCTTTGCCATTTTTGTTCCCAAGAACCATTTGAGCCTGTGGACCTGGTATTATTGGCTGCTGCTCTTTCTGATCATTTTCCCCCCCCTCCTCCTCTCCCATTCCTTTGCTCAGGGGACTAAACCGGTTGCCAGTCAGGATATAGTGACCATCATTTGGTCCAAAACGACCCCCTTGCTGTTTTGTCTTCGCTGGTTCATTTGAATGCTTGTTTTTGTTTCCAACTCCTTCCCCTCCTCCTTTCTCCCCTGGGGGAGATGGGGGTTTGACTTTGAGAGGCTGGTGTGGGCGGGAGTTGCGTCCAGGGGGCTGCTGCATTGGAGGCTTCCATTCTACCGGAGGTCTTGATGACCGACGGGGATCCCCCCTTCCTTCCCAAATCCATCCACTTGGTTGGCCACCCGGTGTGAGATCTTCCACGTACACCCACCCCTCATAGCCCGGGATACTGGGCAGCCATCTGTTTGGTCTGAGGGGGTCCATTTTCAGCAAGCCGTCGGTACCCGCTGTCTGTTTGGGATGTTGTGGACATGCCAGCTCAGTGCAGAGGTGGCCATAGGCCCTGCACTTGTAGCACCAAGGTCTGAACTTGTGTGCTGTATGGATTTGGTACAGCCTTCCTCCCATCTTGAATGGGATTATATCGTCCAAGGAAAACGGCTGATCTTTAGGGAGGTCTAGTGCCATCATCACATAGTCATCCCTTTTGGCCACGTACGTTGGTAGTGGATCTATAAAATCTACAATCTTGTACTGTTGGCCGAAATCGTGAATAAAAGTTGCCTGTACCTCTACCGGTATGTGTCTCAGTTCTACCCAATAATAGTCTCTCATCAGTTGATCTCTTTTCTCCTCGGGTCCTATCTTTTTCGGTAGCCATGGATAGATACGGACATCAGAACGATCCCACTGCAGCTTTTTCCACTCATCCATTTTGCGTTTATCTTGTTCGAACAGACTGAGCACGGTGAAGACTATTGTCGATACAGGCTGTATCAGGAAGAATTCTTGTACCGCCTCCGGGCTATCTTTCATTGATTCCAACCTTTTGCAAATCCATTTAATTTTGTCATTTACTAACCTATACGCACAGTCGTCGTAGAAAATCCAATTGCTAGCATGCTTGGTGTAGACTGTGTCTCTTTGCGCTAGTTTGTCTGCTGGATAGGTTTTCATCAATGTCTTTCTTCCTCCCTGGTCTTCTACCTTTTGTTCTGAGGGGAGGAGAAAAAGTGTTAGGAAATATGCACGTGCAGATGTCAAATTTCTGAGGGGGACTTTGCAATTCCTCTGCTAGAAGGGCATTCTCACTAACTGAGAGTCTCGGAATGATTAAAGTTTTTTCTTCAAGAGTCTCTCTAACTCGCTTTGCCCAAGAGGGTTTCCCAGATGTTTGTGAGGATTGAGGGGCCTGCGAGCTCTGAGAGGCCTGCGAGGATTGTGTTCTTTGTTGCGTCTGTCTGCATCCTTCAGCCTTCTTTTCTTCTTCCGTTAACACCTCCCCCTCTCCCTCMCCCTCTCYCATTATCAGGTCCAAAGYTGGGGAGGYTGCCCCTTGCTGTTCTGTTGATGATTGACCTTCTATCGTGACTGATACCCCTGACGTCTTTGCTTGAATGTGTAAGGAGTGGTGTTCCTGCTCTGGGGTAGGGATCAGGGTTGGGGGGGAGAGGAGAGATGACCCAAGCGTGTTGCCCAGTTCCTTCCTAGCAGAACCCAGGACCAGGGTCCTGCCATCCTGGACATTCTGTGCTGGCTCAATCTGCATTGCAGCCACAGTGCCTCCCACCACTGATCTTACTGTGTTCATTTTCTTGTCTATATTTGAGGTCATGGGTCTTGCATAGGGATTGGGTCCCAGCTGTCGAAACATGTTATGGCGCATTGCGCCTTGATAGAAAATGAGAGGACCCGTTCCCTTCATCTTTGCATACCCAAGTCTCATTTCAGTTGTGAAGTGTGGGCTCGAGATTCCGGATTAGACAAAAAAAAAAACAAAAAAAAACAAACCTGCAGCTCCTACTTTTACGATGAAAATTAGACAAAATCCTCCCTCTGTTTCGTATTATTATATTTCTCTCTCTCTCTTTCTTTTTTTTTTTTTTTTCTTTTTTTTTTTTTCTTTTTTTTTTGTTAGTCAAGAGGTCTGCCTAGTATTACGCCGCTGATGACCCGCCTACTCCATAAATCTAAATCGCTGATTAGGGAATTGGCCCATCCCTTTGATGCCTCAGCCCCGCTGGCAGGAGACACAGTACAGATGTGTAGTTATGCTTTGGAGTACTTTAGAGATATTGTCTCTACTCGCCGCCCCTTGGATCTCCCGTCCATAGATTTGGCGGAGTGCTCACCTTTTTGGAACCAGTCTGACAAGACCATCTCTCATGCTGCAGCCTTAGAATTGGACAGACCTATGGAGGTACCTGAAATCCTATGCCCAGCTAAGCCAATGGCAAAGGGCAAGTGCCCAGGTTTGGACGGTCTACCGATAGAATTTTTTTTAGCCACCTGGACTGCTTTTGCTCCGTTTTTATGTGATATTTATGATCAGGCTCTCCAGTCAGGTCGGTTTCCGGCTGGTTTTACTGAAGGTATGATCTCCCTTATGTATAAGAAAGGGGACAAAAGGGATGTGCGTAACTGGAGACCGATTTCAGTCCTTAACATTACTTATAAATTATTTGCCAAGACTCTGGCGTTGCGATTGGCCAAACTCCTCCCCTCCCTGATTGGTTGGGAGCAAGGAGCCTTTGTGAAAGGGCGCTCTATATTTGAGAATATTGCCTCGACCATACAGGCCTTGGAAATTATTGGGAAAGAAAAGAGGGGCGTCGCAATCCTCCTCCTTGATATGGAGAAGGCCTACGACAAAGTGGGTTGGGGTTTTGTTCATACTACCCTGAAAAGGATGGATTTTGGCCCGGGCTTTCGGACCTGGGTAAGAGCAAGCTATGAAAACGCGACGTCAATAGTCTTGGTGAATGGTAGACTGTCTGAAGGTTTCCAGTTAACACGCTCCTTACGGCAAGGCTGTCCATTAGCTCCTTTACTCTTTGTTCTTCAACTAGAGGTTCTGTTAGATAACATCAGAAACAATACTAAGATTCGGGGATTGAAGTTATCTCCAGCACTAGAATGGAAGGGAGGGGCTATTGCAGATGACCTTACAGTGGCATGTGACAATAGCCCTTCCTCTCTGCAGGAATTGAGGAATGTAATAGACACCTATTGTGATCTGTCCGAAGCTTCCATTAACTGGGATAAATCTACATATTTGCTTCCCTATTCCCGGGAGTTGAATGTGGATTGGGGTTTAAAAAAGGGTGCCTGCCAACTCCTCTGAACGTTTCCTGGGAGTGTAGGTTTCTCTGTCTGACTCTTCTGCTGTTCAGGATTCAATGTTGGCGGATAAAGTAGATCTCAAGCTGGGCTCGAAATTTCAAGTTGTCGCTTTTCGGAAGAGCCCTGGTATTGACAACGGCAGCGTTCTCTATATGCTGGTTCCCTCTTTCAGTTCATCTTTTGGGAGAGAGGGCTTATGCTCGTATCAAGAAAGATGCAGCCTGCTATTTATGGAAACCTGCAGCAGAGGCTCAAATGGGCTTTATTTGGAAAGTGGCATGGGATACCGTGTCGACAGCAAGGTCTCAGGGCGGCCTGGGTATACTTGACCCGGCCCAGCAAAACTTGGCCCTGCTTAGTAAGTGGGTGATCTCGGCAGTATTTGGCTCCCGTTCGAAACTGTGGATCCAGGTAGCAGAATATATTCTCACTAGGGAATGGGGGCTTTCGAGAGCGTCTGACGTGTGGCTGTGCTTTTTCATCCCTTCCTTCACATCAAGAAGACCAAAGTCGAAGTTCTGGCATAACATTCCTTATGCCTGGCACATATTGTTTCCAGAGGTTCTGAGGCCCCCGGAAACGAGAGGGGAGGTCTTAAATCAAATTTTATTCGAACATCCCCATATTAAGGCTGACAACGTTAGCCTGAAAGCAGACGGGAGCCCAGGCTCCTTTGGTAAAGCATGGATAGAAAAAGGAATCTCTCAGATCAAGGATCTGTGGGATGTGGACCAGGAGACTTGGGTGTCTATAGACACCCTGAGAGGGAAACTCCGCAGATTGCGGAATGTGGAAATCCATTACGAGACTCTGCGAAATGCTATTCCAGCCTATTGGATCTCACTGCTGCCGAGATCTGTGGAACAAGGACCGGGGGCTTGGCTGCTCGACCCTGACGATAATGGGGGAGTCTTGAGGGTCATCGGTCCGGACTTACCCAAGGGCATAAAAGTCCAAGTATGGAAAAGGAAGCAGAGGGTTGCTGCTGAGTCACCACTTAATATGGTAGGAGAAAGGACCATTCCTTCAACGGTAGACTTGGTGGAATGCCGGGTCCGCCTTAATTTGTCGGCGAAACAGGAATCAGCCATCCTTATGAGTGATGATGCATCAAACATTCATTTAGAGCCTCTATTATACGGATGGCGGGACGGGCCACAGTCCAATGTTCAGATACCAGTAATAGCTTATAAGCCAAAAATTGGTGTACGGGTGCTGAGGGCCTAAGTTAAGAAGCAGCCTGTGATGACAGCCTCAGAGCGTCTGGCTAAAGAGCCGGGCTTTGTCCTAGGGAACCTGGATCTTTTTGGTCTATGGACGACATTGAAAATGATGGTCTCACAAAAGCAGGCAGGCCTGATTTGGCTGCAATTGCTTTTAGTCACCCCCTCGGCAACATGGTTAGCATCTAAAGGAATGGATATATATCCAGGCAGTGTGTTCGCTGTAAGTGGGGCTGGGAAACGGCGGCCCATATCTGGCTGTACTGTCCTTATTCGCTCCAGGTGTGGGAGTGGTGGAGAGAGAGATGGAAGGCAACGGCGGGACCTGGTTTCATATGGACGCAAGAATGGTCCCTCTATGGATTGGCCTCACCAAACACGGATTTTCTCTCAGGCTGGGGTTATGTGGCGCTGGCCTGTCGAGGAGCAATCATGGAAACGTTGTGGAAGTTTCGCAATAATGCAGTGTTCAAACAGGAATCAGTCTCCCTGCTGCAACAGATNATTGGTGCTAGCCAATACTCATGCGGAAAACCACAGCCCTCAAATTTGCTGTGACCAAGGAGCATTGCGTGCGGGATCCTCACCATCTCCTGGTGTCTAGGATCTGCTCGGCTGCCACGTCAGCCTGTGACGTGGCACTAGCAAGTGCCCTTTTCCAGTCGCGCGTGCGCTAGGCGCGCATTCTTCCGCTCTCAGCTGTTCTCCTATGCATGGTTTTCTTACTGCCACCTCAGCCATACCTGCGTGCACACACTTGCCAGCAAGCCAGCAGCCCCCGCCATCTCACTAATAAGCCAGCAGCACCCGCCATCTCACCAGCCGGCCAGCAACGCCCACCATCTCACTAGCAAACTAGCAGCACCTGCTGCCTTGCTAGCAACCAAGCCAGCAGCGCCCGCCATCTCGCCAGCAAGCCAGCAGTGCCCGCCATCTCTCTAGCAAGCCAGAGGCGCCTACCATCTCACCAGCAAGCCAGCAGCGCCTGCCATCTCGCTATCAAGTCGGCAGCGCCCACCTTCTCACCAGCGAGCCAGCAGCGCCCACCATCTCACAAGCAAGCCAGCAGCGCCCGCCATCTCACCAGCAAGCCAGTAGCGCGCGCCATCTCCCTAGCAAGCTAGCAGCGCGCGCCATTTCGTTAGCAAGCAAGCCAGCAGCGCCCGCCATCACACTAGCAAGCCAGCAGTGCCCGCCATCTCGCTATCAAGGCAGCAGCAACCGCCATCTCACTAGCAAGGCAGCAGCGCCAGCCATCTCACCAGCAAGCCATCCGTGTCTTGCAGAAAACTGGCAAGAGCTCATCACGAAGCAGCGCCCCCGTGCAGCCTGTCGACCAGAGTTGTGCTATTATCGTTTTCGTGATCTGTATGAGAGTTCTGGCCACTGCCTTCCAGTCCACCGTATCCGGGGATGAGACGGAGTTGACAATGCTCTGGAGGTTGTCGTTTTTTATGACAAACTTCAAGATTCGTTCCCAATGCGTCGGTGATATGCGTTCATGAAGAGAGAGGGAATCTGGTGACAGCATTTTAAGCAGCACCCAGTCTATCATTTCCTTTAGCTGGGTCTTCACCCGTGTATGGGCAATGGTGGGTCTCTTCTTTTTATTCGCTTTCGGTTTGGGATCACGGTCGGGGCCTGGCTGTGCTCCTTGTGCTTCCTGTCCAGGCAGGTCCTGTGTTTCCAATGGAAATGTTGGCAATTCTGATTGTATCAGTGTGTCCGTCGGAGTAAGATCGAGGTCCCCCTGGGCATCATATTGCCCACACGGTTCTGTGGAGAGCTCTGATGGACTGGATCTGTAACTGTTGGAACTGTGACGGTATCCCCTTGATGATCCAGTTGCAGGGGGGTCGTCGTATGTTCCTCAGTCAGTTGTGGGTTCATGTGTGTCAGGATGCGTTGCTGTTCCAGGTGCCATAGTGCTTCCTGGGTCTGTACGTAAATCTGGGACTGCGCTTGTGCTCTGGCTTGTTCCAAAGCCAGCCATTGTGCTTGAACCTGAGCCTGTGCCTGTGCTTCGGCTTGAGCTCTATCCATGGCCAATTGGTGGGCCTGGGTCTGTGCCCAGGCGTACACCGAGGCTTGCATCTCCTGTAGTTGAGCCTGGGTCTGGAGTCTTACCCAATCATGTCCCATATTATGATGCTGTTGTTGTTCTCCCTTGGGAGGACTCGTCTCTTGTCTATGAGGGACCAGGGCCGTCTGGTATGGATCGTCATTGTTTTCCATCATCACGTCTCCTTGGTAGTCCGTTGGTAGAGCAGGGAGATGACTGTTATCCGTTGTGACCAGCTGTTCTTTGGTTGGATTCAAGTGTTGTCTTGCCGGTTCTTGTTTTGTGTGGTCGGTCTCCTCCTCCTTCTCTGGGGACCGGTGTCTGTCCTGTCCTGTGTTGAGGGTCAGTTCGCTCTGCTTCCTTTGGGGTGTCTGCGTTACGTGTGTCTCCTGAGTTGCAAGCTGTTTATGTTTCGGTCTTCTCGCTTGCTTCTTTATACTGTATGAGGAGTGTCGATCTGGACCCAGCATATGGGGCACCTGTGTGGGGGCTGTGCCAGGGTGCTGGGGGCCTATTGGCTCAGCTGGCAGCGTTGGTGCCTGGGCCAGGTGTAGCTGAGGCCCTTGCATTGGTGTGTGCCTGTCGTGGAGTTGTTGTGGGGCTCGCTCGTGTGGAGACCACCTTAATATCTTAATGTTTAACCTTAACCCCATACCCCATACCCCTCACCCCTCACCACTCCCCTC